>VXBC01001233.1:0-45328 GCA_013399945.1 Ploceus nigricollis | reverse complement strand
AAAAAAAAAAAGAATAATTAGCTAACTTGAAAATAATTGTAAGAATACTGCTATATATCCAGAGGTGAATCTCTGCTATAGGGCACTGACAGAAGAACATGCCAGCAATGAAAACCATTTCAAACAAGCACAAGCTGTTGGTATGACATCATGCTGTTTGAGACAACAGAGTTTTGGAGGGGTCATAGTTCATTTCTACTTTTCCATCACCAGCTGGATAGCAGCAACTGGCTCCAGTACAAGGCAGCAGGAATAAGCAAGCCCTGGCTCCCCAGGTATGCTTACATTCCTGCCACACTTTTGCCTGGTATCTGGCATGATCCAGACCCTGAGCTGCTGACTGATGTTCTGGCTTTATGGGCACTGCAGGGCAGCCCAGCTGTCCCACTCAGCTCCCTGCTCACCCTGCCCCCACTTTGTTACTGATTTGAATCAACTTCTAATAAAAACAGTGTTGAGTGTACAGTGTCTCAGTCTCCCACTGAAACCTCTTAATTTTGTTTTTCTTTAATATTGTCTGTTGTACGAGAAGTTACAAAATAGCAAGGGATTGGTCTTCATGACCCAGAAAGGCTTCTTCACATGTTGCTATGAAAGATTTAAGAGCTCTGCAGAAGAACATGAAGTAGAGGAAAGGAAAAAGAAAAAAGGAAAGAAAACCCTCAACTAAAAAGAAGTCTAACAGAGAGAGCTTCCTGCTGAGAGCAAAGAAGGTTATAATAGAAATCTCATGGTACAGTCTTCATCAAAGAAGAAACCTGACGGCTCTTTATCAAAGTTTCACCACAGTTGGTCAAAATCTGTTGTTAGTCACATCAGCGTAATCCCCAAGTAACTCAACCAAAGAGAGAATGTGAACAATTGAACTTATTCTGGATCTAGCCACTATGTAGTGAAAAGTACAAAAATGATGAGAGCCAAACAGTGACAGTTCATCCAACAGAAAATGAAGTGGTCACATAGCAGGCCCTCACAAGAGGTGGGATGTGTGCAATGCGAAGAAATAGTTGGAGGAGTTAACACAAGTTGAGAGAAGTTTTTCCTTGAGAAGACTTAATTCCTATTAATTACAAAACTAAGCTAAGAGTTTTACTCCCAGCTATGATAAGGTGATTAAAACATGTCTTTCATCAAGCCTATTTTATTGCTTGACCTAAAAATAATTAATTTGAAGATTAATTCCTCTCTTTTTTTTTTTGCATGCAAAAATTTGCATTTGCTTAGCAGTACAGCTTACTGCAACTATGTGATATTCCAGGATTCCCTGGGTACCTATTGTCTCCTAGCTGGAATTTAAAAGATGCTGGTTCAACCCATGACTGTACTATCCAGGATATTTCCTGCTTCACAATGCTGTAATGGTACAACTTGCATTTTTACAGACTACTGCTATTTACAACAACAGGAATGCAGCTCTTTCTATGTGAGCACGCTAAGATTTGCTCATGCTGTGACACTGAAATAGCAGTAGGCACAAGTCAGGGAGAAGGTATGCCACATCAGTTAATGGTATGAGGTTTGTGTTTGTTTGGATTTCTTACTGACAGGTGGCAATCCATTCCTAGTCACATGTGATTACACACTATCCATTATCAGAGTTTACTAGGGGCTACCAGCACGCACTGTCCATCACTATTTCTGGCAAGCAATCTTCACCCATTCAGTGACTCAGCACTGGGAGACAGAAGCTTATGTTTTATAGTTTTATATTCAGGAGGTAAAAAAATTCCACACTTTAAGCCTAAGCCATGCACACAGAGACTGAGGCCTATCTAACTCTCACCTTCGAACTGGCTGTGCAATTTTACTTCTGGGAATGCCGCTCCCATTGACGGCCAGTGATGGTCTTGGAAGAGCACTGCGCCCTATGATGCCTTGACCAGCAGTCTTGTTTGGCATGGGGATCCCAGTGTTGGAATACAGCTGCGAGTTGCTGGACACTGGAATACTGCTACTGTTACTACTCCCTTGTACGGTTGGGCTTACATAGGCAGTAGCTTTGAGAGGCTGTCTGACAGACACTGGAAAATGTCCCACACTGTGAACTCGGTGTTGAAGCTGACCTGGTGATGGAACTGTGAAGAGTGACAGAAAACGAATCAACAAGGTCAGTATGCAACAAATAAGACCAGGTAGTAATGCTCATTTCCAGATAGACCTGAATAAGGATAAAGATACCATTATACAATTTACTTGCTAATTACAAACTGTTGAAAAATCTCTTGAATCCAATACTGTATCCAGTAACACTGGATTGAACTAAAAATATCCTGTTCTACCCCCATCCTGAAAAAAAATCCCAGTCCATATTCATCCTTCTTTCTCCCCTCAAAGAGATTAAATTAGCCATTATAAGCACACTAAATCCACCTACGCACTTAGAGCTTTAAACAGGAAAAACTGCTGAAGATATAAATTAGTCACTGTTAGGTGATTTTGATTTCTGTGAGGTGGCATGCAACAACCACATCTTGTTCAAGCAACATTGCATTAAAGCATTATGAAACATCACAGAAGTTTAAGCTTTATGCAGAAAAACAATAAAAAGGCTATAAAAGGTCTTGAATGTTACAGCATATTCCACAGCTGATGTTATGTAAACTATCATTCTAAATCAATGCTATGAGCTCCAGAAGCTTCACATATTTTTCTACCCAATCCTGCCCTCTGGTGTACATTTGGCAGGCATCACTTTCCGAGTCCACGTACCAAAAGCAAACTGTCAACAGCCTGAAGCATATAAATTAAGATACTACATTTAGAGCAATCCTTTTTCAAGTCTTTGAAAAAATTATATCTTTAAACCATTTAAAGACACAGGAAAAACTGCAGGGGAGTGATTCAATTAANAAAAATATATATAACTCTTATCACAATATAGCTTCTAAAATACCCCAGCACAGCCACTTACTATGAATGTTTTTTTAAAAAGTATTTCAGAAAAATGGAATTTTATACACACACATATATAAGAGCATGAACACACAAAGAAATATGTATTTCTAAAATAATAAACAAAATTAAACTCTCAATGCACAACCATGAAAATCCATGTGGAAGCCTGAAGTATTTCCATTCTCATATTCAAGCAGGAAAAAATACAACAAAATAACCCATCAGTCAAGAATATTTTCCAGAAAATAAGCGATTTAATTGAAGACATTTATAACTTATGCTCAAATTTGAAAGAAAACAGTCACAGAAGAGGTTTTTGTCAACTTCTCCATCCAAAACCTCACAGGAAATGGAGAGCGTAAGTTAAATCCCTTCTTCCCAAATTATTTATTTTTTCCTCTTTTTCCACAGGCTTCTGCCTGCGTCCAGTGAAATCCACTTCTCCCATTTCCACTCGAGAACCTCAACCACTGTGCTAGAAAATATGGGTTTGGATCTTGATCTATCTTGCTCACATTCTACACTAATAATTCATCTACTAAATCAATACTCCCTTCCTCCCCCCCATCAAGAAGTCACCTAAATTAAACCAATTACAGAGAAATTTTAATTCCCCCGCTCAACAAGTATATTATACTTGAGAATATAAGCCTCTGTTTACTGCATTTCCTCAGAAGAAAGTGGCTCAACTTCAGTAGAAGTCATGTCTTTTAAGATAGTGTTTATACAGTGTACTGTACAACTAGCATTGTATAAATTACCAAGAAAAGCAGTTTTCAATTGTAGTATCAAAACTAAAAATGTGAGCTTACATGAATTAATTGCATTTTCGTTGTTTCTACAATATTACTATTTATTATTATTATTATTTCAGTTTTAATGCTGGCACAAGATAAATAGGCAAAGAAATAAAAGTGAAGGAACTTTCAATAACAAGACTGGCAGAATTTGCTTTCCAAAACAGAAACTTTGAAAATCTTGGGGTACATTAAAATCTTGTGCAAAAGAACAAGATTTGTTTAAATTAAATTAAAAGTTTGCTTTTAATTTTTCATAGAACAAAGGATCAGTGACCAGGACATGTATTCTACCACTTTCTCCATCTCTTGTGCTCAGCCAAAGAACACAGGTACTTACTACATGACTGCATCCTTGAAATCCCATTACTGGCTCCATGCAAATTGGAGTCAAAGCTCTGACTATTTCTCACAGTGACAGGAGAACCAGCAAAGCCAGCAGTACTGCTAACAGTGGGGGTGCTTGGCATCCGAGCGAGGTTAGGCATGCTTCTGCGGAGTTTGTCTGCAGCAAAAGAAGACAGCATCCACAGTCAGGTCAGAACTTCCAACAAACACAAGCAGCCTCAGTGTCAGTCCTGTAGAAAATCAGAACTATAACAAACTATTTCAACAAAAAGAGAGGTTTTGCTCTCCCAGAGTAATGTGAATATGTTATTGACAGCCTTCAAATTGAACCATTATGGCTACTGTAACAGCATGATTATTCACAAGTAATTTTAAAGACACCAATACGCAGTACATTTGCGGAACTGCAAGGATTTAAACAACAAATAATTATGAGTTTCACATAGATGTGTAAAGTAGGTCATGGGAACCATGCCCTAAATGTGCCTGTTTCTTTGCAGTGAATACAAAAGCAAGTCTGCACTGGCAGTCAGACACAGCTATGTACTCTGTGGATACCAAAAGACAGGTGAGAAATCCATCCTGAGTGATTGAAGTCTCGCTTTCAGGTGCCAGTAAGATGCTAAATAAATCCATTCAGAACCTAACCTTGTCAGCATGTTAAGTTTCTGCAGGCAGCCACATCCAAAAAGTGGCTAAGTCTAAAGACTGCTAAGTCTTGATGCTGTTCAGTTGCTTGGAGCCCTGGGTTGATATAAGAATTTTCAAATCTAGTGTTTGTCTCTCCTATCTCACTTGTGGTACCTGATTTGGTAGGCACTTTCAGAGTAGGTTTTTTTGTAGGGCTTTTCATGAAAAGAAAGTTGCAAATGCCCCTGATGTTTTTGGGGCAGGTACAACAGCTAAGGCAAGTGTCTAAGAGGTCAGAAGACGTCTTCAATCCCACTCACACCAGTTCATTTGAAGAGAGAAACTGAAACCTTCCTGACGTCTCAAGGCAGCTTCCCAACCACAACACCATGAGGTAATCTAAAGGAAAACTCTTCTGGTCTCTTCTGCCATCAGGCCAAAGGGAGATGACTCAGTTATGTGCAATAAGAAGGCACTGGGAGAAAGGCACAGACTGAAGAACCTGGTCTTGTGACATGACAGACTTCAGTAAAGCACCGCTGTGGGAAAACAATGGGCATTTATTAAACTGTCATTGACAACATCACCAAGGTTTGCCTCTTGGCCAGGTTCAGAAGCACAAGTGCTGTGCCCTGCCAGGGTGGCTACATCCCCCCTCATACCATGGCCAGCACAGAGTTCACCAGCTCCTGTTCCTGACATAGGTTCCAAAGGCTGGCAGGTTCTTACACTGCAACAGAAATCAGGGGTGTGCTTGTCTTGTCACAGCAGCTATGACTGCTCTCTCCCACAGAAAGCAGGGCATTTCCAGACTGATGCTTTGGTTTTATGCATAGGAACAACACAGCACACTGCTTGGAACTGCTGGCAGGGGTTGACCTCCTGGCTCATACAGGGCAAGTTCAGTCCACAGAAACTGCAGATTTATTTAGAGATCTCTGTTGATCAGTCCACATATATATAACAACCTATTTAGCACCATCATTAGCTCCTCTAATCCTTAAAGATGCTAACAAGTGAAAAGTAGTAAGACGTGACAGTACAGTTCTATCTATACAAGTTATTAGGAGTCACTGACAGTAACTTCAATATTTGTGATGCCTACGTAACTCCAGCAACTTGTGTCACAGAAAGGCGGTATCTCCAGCAGGAAAAGGAAACGTAAGGTTTGAATCCCTGGAATCCAGTGTCAAATCCTAACAAAGAACCACAGTACAGACAATCTTTCACCAAACGAGTCAGAATTGTGCTTCACTGACTAACTACAGACAGCGGCAGACTGAAACTGTCAGTGGTACAGCAATTAGCAAGGGGATTACCACTGTGGTGCATCCAGATAGTAAGTATTAATATCAGTCATGTAACAACGTAAAAACAGTTATCAGGCTTCCAAAACTGTCCTGGGGATGCAAACAATAGCACCCATACAGCTACTGTATGTATCTATTTCTAAAATATTCAAGAATTCTGCAAACTGAAGAGGGAACTGTCACCCTATGAAGCAATTCTTGGGCAAGAGTGGCAAAAAAATCATGAATATGGGATGTCTGTAGCTACAGTTAATTCTGGAGTCCTAGCCTACCCTTTTAAAGTCCTAGGTCCTGAAATCCTAATTCAACATTACAGAACTTGGCAAAGAAAGGTTTGAGCAGCAGGATGGTAGTAGGGAAGATGGCACTGCATAAAATAGCTTTTTAAGTATCATGTTGTATAGCAGAATTCTTTGGACTCTACATGCTCTTCCACTTAGAGACTGCATCAGCCACCCCAGGCATTATTAGTGCCTTGAACTGTCCAGTGGATGCAGCTACAATAGCAGAAAAATAGGTACAGAAGTAGCTTGGATTTCCTCCATGTCTTGGGTGGCCACGTCTTTTGCCTTCTGTTCATTAGTCCCTTCTTGTTCCAGCAGTTTGCTCTGCTGCTGATTCATTCAGTCCTCAGGCAGCAGATTCCTGCTGCACCTGCAAATTCTCATCCATCAAGCAGCTGTGTTACTTCTTTGATGGGTCCTTGTGTCTGCTGAGATAAATGGCCCTGAAAAGCAATGAAAATAGCAGGTCAGTTTTGTGTTTGGAGAAAACCCAGAAATGTTCGCCTTGATGGCATTTTGCAGCTTTCATCTCCTTGGATGATGCATCCTCTTTCATCTCCTTCTTGAAGTTTGTTCTGTCACCTGCTTCCCTCCTAAGAACAGTGGAAATAGTCTTACAGACATTTTGTTTGTAAATGAAACGATGGCTCTTGTGAGCTTAATATGTGGAAGCAGAAGGTGGGAATTATGTGATTTTAATATTATTTCAGGCCATTGAGATATGAATAGATATGAACTTGCTGAAAATATATGAGAAGAAAACAAAAATATTTTTCCAAGCTGCTTTCCTTTTCAGACCTTTTTGCTGCCCTAAGACTGATGAGAAAACAGAGAGGAGAAGGAGTAGAGATGTATTCTCAGTTGAGAATTAATTTGCTCAAACAATCCTGTTTGTGATGAACACTGGAATTTGCTACAGTTTCTGCTACCTCTTCTGCACTTATCTGGTTCAGTGACAAACCTAAAAAAATCATCAGTTGCTTGCAGTTGGTTTTGTTAAGAAGATGTGGATAGTAACACCAGTAAGGGACTTCAAAGGACCTACACCTGTTCAACAAATGACTGGACATGGCACTTGGTGCCATGGTCTAGTTGGCAAGGCGGTCGTCAGTCAGCAACTGGAGTTGATGGTCTCCAACAGTATCCATAGTTACTACTGTGACCCACTACTGAGTCTCAACTATAACTTAGGCTGAAAAAAATATTGTGTTTAAGTAGAATGCAGCCATATAAAGCATCACAGGTGTATCTTCGCCTTTCCCAGCCTTCTTTGAGATAAAATATTATGACCTACAGACATTGTATTGTTGAGGTATTTGTGTGAAGAAAATTCAACGATAAGTCATGCAAGGAGAGTTAATAATTGGTTCCTGGTTCTTACCATCTTCTAAGAATAATTCATGCATACACACACGTGCTTATCATTTCATGAGCTTTCTTTAGGCAGGACAGATCTGCAGCAGAATTACCTACTGCATGTTTACACTTTTCCCCATATGTGGCATCCATGCTGAATTAGCCCATTGCCTCTATAGCATAAGAAAAACTGGGAATTGTGAAATACAGATCCTATGCCCTCAACTGAAAATGTACATGAAAGGGCCAAGCCACAGCACAGATCGTATTCACTACTACTAGAAACAGGTCAAAAAGCAGGAAAAAGTGCCCCTTCTTTATCAACCATTCCACAAAATTACAGTGAAGACAACAGTTCACCTCTCACCCAGCTGCCTCAGTTCTGATTTTTTTGCCAGAAGTTCCTCCCCGATGCTATTTCTTCTCTGAAGTCAGCTCAGGATCAGTGGCCCAGCTTCTTTCTGGCAGGACACCAGAACAGGCAGGACCTGCTTTCTGTCTTCTCATCCCCGCACCGTTGGTGGCTGTCCCCATTCCACTGCTGCTTTTCTTTTCCCTTCCCTGACCTAATACTATCACTGGCTGAAGATTAATTCCATGGAGCACGCAAACAGACCTTGTCCTCTGAGCAAAGCTGCTCCAGAAGAGGTGCACTCTTGGTGGGCTGCCAAGATGGGGACTTCCAGATGGGGACTTCTGTTGCAGTCCTTGGTCAGTATCATCTTCTATCTGCCAAAATGCCTCATTCAATGAGGTCCTCCTTGCAAGAAGGGCTTAAGTTGACTGTACTTAAGAAGTGAAGAAGTGTAAGAAGTAAAGTCTCTTAAAATCCGTTTATTCCTTCACAGTTATTCTCTGCAAGGTTGCCAATGTTTTATTTGAACAAAAGGACTCCCAAACCTCACTAAAAGCACAGAAATGTAATAAATGAATCAGAATTACTGGTGTCTCAGAGAAATCTGTATCACTGTTTGAGCTACCTTTCCAGTTTCTCACACATATTTAAATCTTTCACATAAATCCTGCAAATTCAATTCTGCCTTATCTGTATTGTATGCACAAATAGGTCGGGGTAAAACCATAAGGAAAAAACCCGTGCTTCTTGATTTTAAATATTATATTCTATATTATGTAGACATTCAGAGTGTGTTCTGAAATCCTTAACAAACTTGTAGACTCTATAACAACTTCTCTTGTAGACTTTATTACAACTTCGCTTTATGGGATTCATTTCTCTTCCTCATCTCTGAAGACTTGAGATGAGTATCTGCATTATATTTGTCACAGTTATAATATTTGTAACATCCCAAATACACCAGGGTCTTTTTAATGGTCTGTGGAATCACAAGCTGATACAACAGAGACATCAGTGTGTAAAAGCACAAATACAGATTAAAGAAAGGCCTTCAGATAAGTGAGTGATGTCATTCTCAATAATGTCAATACCTACATTTTATTCAGAATTATTACTTTATCTCATCCTGGTTTCACATGCATATGTCTCCCGCCACAGACAGTTAGGGCCAATTAAAGATTTTTCTATTAGCCTTCCATGAGTTCTCCCACTGATCACTGTCCTCAATAGAATCCAAAAGTAGCAAAGTAAGATTGTTTTACTCTTTTTCTGTAATAAAGTCTGCAACAACTTCCTAGAAAGAATTTTTCCTTTCTTACTAAGCAAGAGAGGTTATGAGCAGAGAACACTTTATACGTCTATGCCGAACCCATATCTAAACACAATGTACTGCTGCTCTTCTATGTCTGCCTGGAGTTTGCTTAAAAAACCCAAACAAATAGAAACCAAAATTGAAGCTTTCAAAATGAAGCAACTGCCAACAATGTCCATAATATTTTTGAAGTGTAGGTGAGAAAGTTACTCATAACTAGTAATTTCTGGAAAATAAAAGCAAAGTTTTTCAAGTGAACGGTATCTGTGGCTTTTTTATGAAGGTATATGCCAAGCCAAAAACTTAAAAAGCAACGTGAAAAGGTAACAGAAAATATACATTAAGATTAACCAGATTGATTGCTTTGCTACTCAACGAACTATGTATTTTTCATCCACCCCTTCTTACTGTATCATAATAAACTCCTTCTTTACCTGGAATAATTTGTCTAAAATACAAAGTTTCCAATTTTCACGTACTATAAAAATGGACACTTTAACATGCACATAAAGTAAGTGGTGCCAGGATAAAAGGTTGTGAGCAAGCTGATCTCAAGAGATGGAAAGTAGGCCTGAATGCAAAGAAATCAATCCCATTTTCAGTATCTTGTCTATCCTGGATTTTGACTACTCTGGATGATTTCACAGCACTAGAGTTAACCATTACTTCTGGTTTCAGAAAATCAGAAGTATAAAGGGTAAAAATACTATCAGCTAATTAATAAAATTACTAAATAGAAATAAAATATATTTTTAAAAAGTTGAAGTGAAAGCAGTTACTTTTGCATCAAAGTAACAAAAAGAATGTATATTTATGGACAAGATAAAGCAGAAAGCAGCTTGGTTTTATGACTTTCGATGGTATTTCTTCTATGAAAATGATGATATATAAAGTATTCTTGATATTAACAGTTAGCAGTGTTTTAAGTTGCTAACCAGTAACTTCTTCAAATTAGACTAAGGGGAGAGAGACATAAGCATAAATCTTTCCACTGCAAACATATTAAAAGCTTTATTGAAGTATAAAACACACACTAACTAGACACACTCCAGCTAATTGAAACAGGTACTTAAAAGCTGTTCACATCCTCTCTCAGATTGTCTTTAAATTATCTATTTTCTGACCCACCAATCAATTACAAAATCCCCATAAACCAGAATACCTTAAAAAGTTTACAAATGGAATTTTTCTGATATAACTCATCATTACAGAAAATTCAGCTGATTTAGGAAGAGGGTGTAATTAAACAAGGAAAACAAAACCAGAGAGATTTCACACAAAGCTTATCTATTACTGTATTCTTGCCAGAACTGGCAATAAAACCTATTCGAAAGCTAAGATAACATACACGTTCTACAGACAGTGGCTGTGAAAATGCTGTTTGTAAGGTAACAACAAGTACACCTACAGCTCATGCTACAAGTGGCCCCACACACACCTTAAACACATTGCAACGTATTTCACATCTAAACACATTAAGATTGGCACACACCTGCCACTTCATGCTAATGTTTACCAGGAGCCTTCCAGTACAGCAAGCTCTTGGGGACTGGCAGTAAATGTGACTGACACCCTTCATTCAGACATGAGTGGAATAAGGAGAGACAAAGAACTTGGACCCGGGAGTGGGGGTAACATGGTGGGGTGTGGTCTAGAAGTATGTAATTTTATCTTCAAATATATGTACAGCAATTTAAAACAGGGCAGAGTGTCAGTATTACAGCAGGGGCAGCACTTTGCTACAACACATTGGCAAGAACAATGTATGACCTCTAAAGTATAGCTTCAGACATAGCTGGAAAACATCTGAGAGACTATTCTCACCCCCAGAAAAGGCAGAAGATGACTAGAGCACCAGAAACTGCAAACCATTTATCTGCTACCTAAAATGCAACCCTGCGGAGGGAGAACAAGCAGACCTTTGGCTATAATGAGAGACCAGACACTTGGTGCACAAGTCAGTGCTTATGTGAAGGTACCTCATGGCATCCCACAGATCCCAGGTTGTTTAGGGAAGCTAAAGAGCATTGACACAGGGTGATGGTGAAGCCAGGGTGCATCAAAGTACCTCATATAGCTCTATCCCGGCAGCTGAATTAGACCTTTCATACACAGGTGGGCACCCACATCTCAGCACTTAAATGTAGGTGCTTCTCATCAGGCAAACAATGCTATACTCCTGAAAGAGTTATTAGAGTTTTCCAGGTTTATCACACCTTCACCATATTTTTCACATGCAGGTAATTAAGCACCTCACCTAGAGGACCATGCCAAACAAAGATCACCGAAAGCATGTAGGGCAGCATCCCTCAAACTATTTGCCTAAAGGCAAATAATTGTAATTAAGCTAAATCTGTAGACTAGTTTAGTGGAAATACAGTGTCAAAGCTAAATATTGGGGTTTTTACCCCAAACTGAGTGTCAAAATTCAACAGTTACTTGCTGCTTGTTCTTATTTTATGAAAAGCTCTGTGAATGCCCAGATGAAGCAGAGGCCAGACCGTTGACTGCACATGGAAGAATGACAGTGATCTCTTTGGGGGAAGACAAAGGAATAAAGATTTAGGAATACTCCTGGAATGGCCAAGAGCAGTACAGTATGTGGTATGTGTAACTTAATTATTAATTATGGATCATGCTTTCCACATATACTGAAGGCAGAAACTAAAGGTTAAGTTTTTCCATCTTCCACACCTTTCCTTCTCAATTGCCCTCGTAAACGAACAGTGTGGAACACACCATCCATCACAGAGAGCTTCAGACAAATTCTTGTTTTGCAGTACCTCCATTTCAACGTGTAGGAATTTTTGAGAGACAATGAAATTGTTGCCAAGATGGTAAGTGCTGATGAGAAGATGTAATACTACACAGACATCCTCAGTACAGTGAACACTTGACTCCTTATCTCCTTGTCTGCCAAAAGAACACAGTCAAAGCAAAATGTTTCTCACCATCAGTATTTGCCACTTACGTGGATCAGAGTTGCATGCGTTAGAGGCTGAAGGTGTAGAGGCTGAGGAGATCATTCCCTCCTAAAGACTATTACAGCACTGTTTGTCATTCCTGCAAATAGGTAACTGAAGTTACGTGCCCAGGGTTATGCCAAACACATTATCCAACATCTCCAAGTTCTTGAGAAAAAAGTCAACCAGGTGATAAAACTGGTGGTCTTTTACATTTATACACTTCATAGTTAATAAACTAGGAGTCTAACATTTTTAGTGCCTTAAAGGTTTCCATGCCTTTCCACACAGGAAATCCAATGCTTAAGTTCCACTGACATGGAACATTAAAAAAAAAAAAAAATCATTCAAAATACATTTGGGAGCTACATAAAAATATGGCAGCAACAAACCACTCTCTTATTCCTGAACAAAAATGCCCCAAAGCCTTCTTTTCTAACTCCCAACATTTCTGCAAGCCCAGCAATGCTGTCCCACTCTTGTACCTCCTCGACAAGAAAAGTAACATTAAAATTAATATGGCAGAAATGCTGTACCAACAGACACCCACACTGCCCTACCCTCTGTTAACATCACCTCTCCTTCTATACTGCCACTTGTCAATTATACTTCCATGCCATGGCTTACTTTGAATAGAAGTGGTTTGGGCACCAACCTGTCATGTCTTGTTTGTCAGAAAAGCTACATGCATACCTGTAGCACCATAAGCAGCAACTGTATGTTGTTTTGAACAACACATCTATTTTCTTTGCCCAAGGGTGAGCTGTAACCTGTAATGTTACAAACAAGATCCTGGCTGGAAATGGACTATTTAAAATTAACTTGGGGGGAAGAATGAAGGTATAGGAAAGTAAAATGCAGCAGAAAGAAGAAAAATTGTGATTATAATAAGAAAAGAAAAGAAGTTAACAGCAACAGTGGAGGGAAACTTAAATAATGAGTAAGCACTGAGATACAAATCTTCCACAATCTGGAATGTATCTCAAATGCAGTGCAAAAAAGCAGCAATATCTCAGGATAGTTTGGGAGTGACATTATCTCCAACTATTTTAACAATCAGCCCTATCAGACCTGGAACAGAAGCACAGTGCCATAAGCACTCATCAAAGTACAGCTGCATTAACAGCAAACTCAGGAATAAGAACGGAAATTAAAATCTGAAAACCCGGATCTGGATTTTACTGCATCCACAATGGACATGTGTACATCAAGCCTGAAAGCCCCAGAGGTTCTTCTAGCCAACTATTAGCCTGCTAAAACATGCTCTTCGTCACTTTCTGTTTCTTTCTTCACTTGTGGTCATCTTTGCAGTATTTTAAAACAGACTAAAGCAACAACTTTCATGACCAGGTCACAGACTACATTTTGTAGAAAACTGCTTAACAATAACATCCCTTCATCATTTACGCAGGCTTAAATTATTTGTCACAATTTATGTACAATTCATCTTTAAAATGGCACTGGCACTTGGCAGAGAAAAGACCACTTCTCAGAAAAGCATGCAACCCACCTCCATTAATCCTATTTGGTTGCTGCTCTGGAGTTTGGGCTTGAGGAGAGTAGAAGGGCTGCTGATAAGTATTTGTAGGGAATTGCGGGGAAGTAGGGCTCCTCCTGCAGTCCCGGATACTGGAGAAAGTCTGTGAGTGAGGAATCCCTCTTTGGAAGGGGGAGCAGCGAGTCAGACGTGGCTGCGGAGGTGGAAGGTGGTCAAACTCTTCCTCATCCTCAAGACTATAGCGATCATATTCCTGGTCACTGCATGTCCCTTTTTTTCCCGCATGCAGAGAAACACTGGAAGTGTGCCTTGACACAGATGCTGAAGTTGAAGCATAATCTTGTCTAAGGCCTGTAAATTCCAAGAGGAGGATGATTCAGCTTCTGCTAAGTGATTAACTCTAAATATGCACTTCAATCTTGAAAACTACACAGGTAAGTAGACGGAATTTTACATCAGGAATTGAATTTAAAATGTAATCAGGCTGAGGATCTGATGTAGGATTCATCTGATCTACCTTTCAGGCATCTAAGCCTGAATTCTCTCCTTCAAAATCTTTTTTTTAATAAAACACTAAAAAAAAAATACAGGAGTCTCCAAAAGATGTCTTAAATGCCTTTCTTAAGAGGAATCACACTCAGGAGGCACCTATTTCTCTGCCAATAAGGACTACATGAGTACTAAGTCTTTAACTTCTCAATACTCTTAATTAGAGGAATTACACACACATTAGTTTTTCAATTGCTATTGAACTTTTGTATTCATGCAACAAAAATGCTACAACCCATATAAATCTTCTGACTCTCCAACCTCCCTGAACAAGAATTAGTTCCCAATAGCATCCAGTCTCATGGACAAGGCTTAGCAGTAACACTACTGTATTTTACACAGGTACACAATCCTACCACCCCCTTCTCAGAATGCCAGGTTTTGAAAACCATCTTACAATAAGCACTACCCTGTAAGAGCCTGTTTGCTCCAGGTCAAGTGAGAGGGAAACATTCACATCCCTTGCACATCTCTCCTTTCTCCAGATACACAGCAACCAAGGAAAAAACACTGCACTTCCAGGAGCAAAGTAACTCTGACAATTGCAGATAACAACCTTCCTAGACTTACAAGAAGCCCTAATTTTTTACAGATGTCTTTGCTTCATAATGAAAACTTCTTAATATGCTTCCTCTCCCTCTCCTCAAGTGGGAGTTTTCTATTTGTGGCTGTGAAAAGAGCGTTCCTGCGTGCACGTATAGAACTGCCACTTTCCATGGGATTAAGTGGTCAACAACTGTCACATGCTCAAACATTCTCCACCAGCTGCTACTACAAGGATGAGATACAATCAATTGCACATGACACAGATTGAAGAGAAACCACTATTTTTCTTTCCAGTCTGCCAACGCCCTGATTCCTTAAAGAGCTAAGTACCCGGTATGTTTTAAACCTCACTCCGAAGGAGATGAGCACAGCTGTCATTTAAATAATGCAATCCTTTGTATCCTTGACAGTCATAACTTTTTTTCTTTTTAAAATTAGAACACTTGTTAATTTCTCTGCTGAACATGATGCATGCTACCAGATAATCAGCAAGCTCTCCTGCAGGCAGGTGATCCCTCTGCCTGCCCAGTCTGGTGGCTTTGGCCAGATCATGGCTCTAATTTTTTCTGCTCATTTTATTATTTTTGTTTTATATAATCACTTATTACTTGGCATTTTCATTCAGGCCCCGTCTGTGAATTTCTCTTGCTTGTAATCTCATCACTTCCTCCTTGATATCTCACTTGGCACTAACAGGATACGGGAGAAATACTCCACTTATTATCCCAGTAACCTCTAAGTCAAATGCCTTTTATTTATTCATAAAGACAATTAACAAAAATTACTATTAAGCCAAACTATAATCTATGTCAAAGAAGACTCTAGGCTCAGATTTGTGCATAATGACTAGTCTTAAACCAAGATATTGAATTTAAAAGCCCCAATTCCATATTTAATTTCCATTATAATTTCAAAACTCATCTGAAAATATATGAAAATTGAAGTGGAGGCAAAGAAAGCCAAGAGAGCTGCTTATTTTTACCTTTCTCATTAAATGCATGCTTTAGCATCATCCCTCTCCAGAAATAAAATTATTTCAATTAATATTCAGAAAAATATAAACCTCAAAATTTGAAAGATCCAGTACCAGTTCAGATTAACATGAACCCAAAAACATGCACCCCTTCTCCATGCAAGTGAAGAGTACTTCCACCTGCCACTCAAGAGGCAATACCACTTAAAAAATATTTACTTGACTGAGACCAGACTAGCGCAGTCTTAACTGTTATGGGAAATCTTCCTCAGACTGTTATGAAAACCAAAAAAAAAAGTGCCACCTACTTTCCTCCTGTAGACGAGCCATGATCTGAACATCAGTGAGGTCCTGCAGCTTGTATCCCATGGAGATGGAATCATCTTCCAGCTCCGAAGTGCTCAGTTCACTGTCTATCGATGACTGTGGACTCAAAGGGGAACTCCTAGAAATGTACCCTAAGTAAGAAAACATACACTTTAGGCTACAAATATGTGTGGCCACCTTCATTCAGAATCATCTGCTCTTTACATTACAGTAGCTTAAAACATTTTCTGAATAGCACATAAAAACTTTCAGAAGTGTAGTTCAATTCACTAACAATCAGCAAAGAGCTTTGATATTCATGAGAAGTAGTAAGTGTAGGAATGGATCATGAATTCCTTGGCTTGTTCCCAAAATAGCATTGCATAGCCCAGACAATGAATAATTTACCCAATACTGTTCTGATACAGCTCAGATTAGTGTAGTCTAACCAACATCTGCATTTGCATCTCTTATGGGACTGTGGTTCTCCCTACTCTGTTTCAAAAAACAAGTGGATATGTGTCTCTGACTTCTGCTCAGTACTCAAACATTGCATCAGAGCCATTTAGCTAAATTTTACTGTTCTTTTTTTAAACTATCTATAATTATCATATAAATCAATCACAATAACAATTAAGGTTGAACATTATGCAACAGAGAAAGCATTGTTTTCTTCACAGCACTACCTTTTTGAAAGGCTCTGGATTCTACTTTTTCCCTGAGTGTGATAGTAAAATATAAACTAATTTGCAATTAGTTGTATGAGCTAGTTGTTGTCCAACTTTCAAGAAAAATCCCATCACCTAAAACAGTAAATAATTTTCCAATGTCCTCTGGACCACCAGAGACTTACAGCCTGCAGGGCAAGAACTGCTGTGACTATGGCTCACTAGCTGTGCTTGTAGCACAGGTGTGTTTACATCCTCTAGCATTGCTGAAAGCAGCCACCTAAAATTCATCCTAAATTCAGCTATTTTCTAATAATATCTCCAAAATAAAAGGACAAGCAGGGGATTGCTTTGCTTGGGAAGGATTGTATGGAGTAAATGTGCTTGCTTTCTTACATGTGCAAGTTACAGCAGTCCCTGAGGTTCTGCAGAGGTAATAACAGCTGTGCTCTTTTGGAGGGAAGCTAGACAAGGCACCTGAGGGTATCTCAAATAGGATGAGTTCATTTAGGAATTATGCTTCATCCCCTTGAATAGGGAAGACGTTTCACTCTCATGCAGACAGCTACAGCAGGCGCTCTGTCTGGAGCTGTTCTCACCCACAGTGCCCATATCCCTTAAAATAGGGCTTTCTGCAGTGATTTCACGCATTGTAAGGAACACTGCACATGGACGGGTGTGACACTGGTCAGCAGCCCATGCCTGCTCCTGCCAGCAATAAAATGTTAATGCCTCTCCCCCAGAAGATTGTTTTCTCCACTGCCACTGCAGTTTAAGAGAAGTCACACATACAAACTGACTCCTGATATCTGTAGTGAAGAAGGAAAATAAAAATCCTTGCAATTTACAGACCACAGAAAGTTTTCTATTTTCCTAGAACTTGTGTGTTCCCTGAAAAATAGTGGAAAACATAAAGTAAATCTTGAACATTAGCAACAATACCAGCTTGAAAACAGGCATGATTCTGCCAGCTCTTCTTATTATAAATTCTCACTGCCAATTTCATTACACAGCTGTACGTATATTTCTGTGGACATAGGGAAGGGGCACCCTGGGGCAGAAATGAGCAACAAAGCTGGGGACTGTTTAAGCTGACACAGTCACAACTGTACTGGGTAAATCATTAGTGGTGTTTACTAGCATCACTCTCCTGTAACATGCTGCATAACACTTGTAGTTAACAGCCAAATTTTAGGCCATTAACAAAAACCCCCAAAACTACAATTTCCCTCTGAGATATGAGTTCATATACAATCATCCAAAAAGAGTACTGGTGTTAAAGGCTAGCAGGATTAGATTAAATCAAGCACTTTTGTAAGCATTGTAAATCAATAAAAAGATAAGCATTACCTGTCCGTTCAGGTGTTAGTATTGCTTTACTGGAAGTTTTAGAGAAGCTGGGACTATTACAGCCATTGGTATATGGGGTGAGTCTTGCAACAGGACTATAGGGAAAAGCCAAGGAGACAGATGTAGAGAAGAGGTTCCGCCATCGGCTAGCTGTTATGGATGCGAGGGAGGAGGGGGAGAAAACAAGATTTACAGTTATTAATAGAACAGTACTGACAGAGAGAAAAATCATCTCATCTTAATCTGTTCATCATATATTTTTTTACTCATTACAAGAGGAAAAAAATGGTGAAAACTCAGCAGCAAATCAGAGGATCAGCAGAGTCTTCTGCATGTAAAAGTGAGCGCTAAAAGGTTTTCTAGCAAATATATCTCTTGACTATATTTTACATATACACCTTTTTGGTATATATTGATCACATACATCACTGGGTGACCAACACACAAATAACAGAGGAAGTAAAAACTGCTGCAGTTAGCAGAGAAAAGAAAATGAAATTTATAGTGCTCTTCGAGGAATTGTTCATGACAACTAATCATCACACAATTGAATTAGCAGCTAAATTATCAGTTATGGGAGTTCAGAGACAGAGCAGTAAAAGACGCTTAACCATCAAGTGCTAAAAACAACTGTAATCCCATATCAAGCTTTTAAGCTATCATTTTTTCCCTTCTCTTTTTACGCCACCAAATTCCTGATTGCATAAGCATGATTTTTTTTTTTTTCAGTGTTTCTGGAATAACCAAACAAGGCATCCCTTTTTCTATGCATTGTTTACAAAAAGCTTGCAAGACATCTGGTCTTCTAAGCAATATCACAAAGCACTCAGAGTCGGCAAAAATAAAACTAAAGGCTTATTTAATTTACATTTATTTAACTTACATTTTCTTACTCACCCAGTAAAAGTATTAATACAACTGTCCTTTGTTTTGCCCATTTTACTTACCTTGAAAAAGTAAAATAAACAACGTTCACATGCTCTTCCAAAAATAAAAAAATATTAGTAATGAAATTGTTTTAAGAAAAAGGAAAATTTTAAAATATATAAATTTCAGAGACCTCTTACAGATACAAGGAAAGATGAAAAACATATCATGGGATTGCTTTTTTAAAACAGAATCTAGTTTCTACTCATAGATGTTATATAGATGTATAATGAGACAAGAGGGGGAGACATGAAAATACTTACACCTAGCTTTGAAATCAACAGCATAACCTCAATGCTCAGCAGGTGTTCTTTGCAGTGTCAGATGCCACAAACTGATTTTCAAAACCAGAAGGGTCCAAAAGCCCTCAAAAGCCATTCTCCATCATATGGCTACTTAATACCACAATCTGCTGTGTTATTTGGACTTGTTCATCTGGTCATTTTACACACTAACAGCCATTCAAATAATACTCAAGTTTTCTGTTTTCAAACCTCCCTACCATCAAAATGATTTAGCAGGACACACTAACTTTACTCCTCCTTCCTGCTAACATCAACTTCAAGTAGCCATGGGAAGGATGTCTTGGCAGGCTGTCAATCACATCCTCACAACTTTTGGAGTAATCAGTTTGTCACCAATCCAAACAGTGCCATTTCTACTCCTATTCCTTTTGCTTTGACCTACTTAAATGTATCCTGGGTTTTTAAGGAGTAAAAGCCTCTTCAACTCCTCCCACAAGTGCTACTAAGCTTGGAATGAAGACAACTGCTTGGTTCCAGCACAGGCACAAAGCAGTCTGCTGGGGACAGGGATTACCTGCAGGGCTCAGGCTCTGAGGAAGGTAGCTTAGTACATAAAAGTAACACATAAAATTCAAACTGTGTTCTTTGCTCTCCCCTCACTGAAGAATTATTGCAATTCTTTCATTTTTGGTGATTCTAGTTCCTTCAAGCTCAAAGAAACCCAGAGTTCTGAGATCTTTAAGGACAGCATCAGCACCACTTTCAGGAAATTGCTCGATGCCAACCAAGGCACACAACACAGATTTCCCAGCTGGACTGTTTGTCTTCAACATTTACTAACATGATCAGTTCTGAAGTGAGGCATTCAAGTGTCTCAGGACAAAAAAGAGAGCAAACACAGTTGAACATAACTCTATAAACTAGCAATTAACATGAGTCCCTGGGGGTGAGATTAATTCACTAGGTGTTAATAACAGCAAATTGATCTGAGGCATTCACTGAAAGAAATCCATACAGTAAGAGCAGATCTCAGTATCACATCCACAGCTAACGTCTGTCATTTCCACCAGGAACCATCAATAAGAGCAAGGGATGACAGTTGCTTGAGATTGCATCTTCCTGCCTAGGACAAGCTACAGCTTTGTAGCAGCCTCATCATTTGCCAGGCCAATTAGCTGCCAGCATGTTCTCACCCCCAGATGTGTTCGGGCACACAGCATAAATAAACATCATTCATTACCCTCTACAATAACCACTGTGAGCTGGCTCACTGAGCACAAGGCAACAGTTATCACAACTCTGAAAGCAAGAACCCACACCAAGAATTTAATTAGTATTTATGGCCAACCAGATTTCAAACTCCTCTTTCAAACCACATGTGTTCTCAGGGAAAGATGGATGGATGGATGAGGCCAAGAAGCTCTATCTACACTAACCTCTATATATACAGTATACTATATATATATAGTATCTCTAGGGATACTAATGTAAAATATTGCCAACTCTACAAAATTCTGCCACTGTGCCTAAAATAAAACTTTCTAGTTTAAACATCAGGAAATGATGGATACTTTTTAGGCATATGAGTAAATCCATCGTTTAGGATCAAATATAAAAACCAGCTTTCATTAGGTTTCAAATAGAAATATCAATGTACGTATTGAGCACTTTACCGTACTAACAAAGACAGCAAAATTAGACTTACTGAAGTCTTGTGCTAATGCCAAAACCATAAGAAGTTACATAGGAAGTGAGTGCTATAGACATGTAAGCAAATATGTAAATTCATGTAAAATTTGTAAAATCCCAACACTGTGCAATGGCTAGTCATTTTAGAACACTTATTTTACTCCAAACTGAATGTGAGACTGTCCTAGTTAGCATGATAAGCACTACTCTGCTATGCATGGATGAGACAATGTTGTTAAGACCTTTATATTAAGTTTAAAATCCTAGCTGTTCAGCTCTGAATTTTACAGCATTTGTAGCTTCTTCATAACGCCCCAATGCCAGTTACCTGCAGAACAAGTAAGATGATTTGGTACCCTTTAAAAACAAGGTAAGTTTCTAATCTTTGCAGTTGAATAGAAACATAGATAATTCTGCTCTGTGTAACTTATACTGAAGATGCACGGAAGGAAGGAAGAGATTCAGCCACGAAAAGGAAAGCAGGGGCATCTAAAACAACAACCAAGAGAAAAGAAGTCAAAAAATCCATTTCATTTGCTGACATCAAAGACATAAATGCTTTAAATTTCACTCCTTGAAGCATTAAAGTGGTGGAATGAATATTGTAATAAAATAAGCATAAATTGTCCTAGTCATCTTAAGTCCACAGTTATTAGAAGTGTCCAACTTTTTGCATATTATTTCCTTGGTTTTGATAAATTCTTAATAACTAGACTGCTGATAATGCACTGTGTTACAAAGTACCTACTCTAACATGTTAAAAAAAGAACTTTCAAACTGACCATGCAAGTAAGCAATCAAAACCTTTCCTTCCAAAAACAAAAGCAAGAAGTGAGACTGCTCATACCTTTTAAATATCTACTAACAGAACTGAAGGTTTAAAAATTAATTAACCTTATTTTTATAACATCCCTGGAGATATCAAAATGCTAAAACAGATGAAAATAGTAACTCACATAGGAAAATACAAGCAAGTAATTAAAAAATAAAAATATTCACCATACTGACTCCTGTGAATAATCAGTATTCAATAAGAACTGTTGCAAAATTTCACATGAAAGCCTGAACAAGTGAACATCCACAGAATGGCAGCACTCAAAAGGAACCACACACCCTGCAAAACCACAGGATTCTGTACCATCTTTAAAGCAATTCCCTTCCTAAAACTAATTCCTCATTTAAGCTACATAGGGTAAAAAAAATCCTAAGCATGTACAGAAGCATGTTTTTGAAAGGGAAGATGAAATTTGCTATTTAAATTAATGGGAATGTTCATCAGCTGGAACACAAGCTAATAATGGGCAGAGATCCTCGTTATGTTGTTTTAGTTATGAGGGGTTACATTGGTGTGAACAGGGACAGTTCAAGCTCAGGTCCTCTACTTGAGTAGTCAGATACACCTAGAACATCGTAAGTGATATATCTAGGACATGTGGATGACCAAACACTGGAACAGGTTGCTCAGAGAGATCATGGAGTCTCCCTCACCGGAGATACTTGAAAGCCATATGGACACAACCCTGTGCAATGTGTTATAGGATAACCTTGCCTGAGCAGGGAGGTTGGACCAGATGACCCATTACGGTCCCTTCCAGCTTGACCCATTCTGGGATCATATTAGCTAAGGGTATAAGGGTTTCCAAGAAACCAAACCAAGTACATGCACATTTTAAACACCTTCCCATTTTCATAACTCCATTATGAAACTCAGTGAACTCAGTTTGCCAGAACAAGAACTTTCTTTCACTCTAAGCAATACAAATAAACAATATTTTTTTTGCTATAAAGACAGAAAACAATAAAATCATATATATCGGTCTTGTACTACTGACTAAACATGCTAAATTATACGAGGCATCATCTGGCTTGTTTATCCACTCAATTAGTTGACATTTGTATAAGCCTCCAGGCAAAGTCAAAAATACTTTTTAAGCTCAAGCTTAAAACAAATTATATTGCATACATGCAGATATTTTAATATGGGTTCTAATTACAAAGCTTGAACAAAATCCTCTTTCGAGCCAGCACTGGAGGAACATTTACAGTACTGTCAATCTGCAGTACTGCAAATAATTTTCTGCCACCACAATTTCCTTAGAGCAGAAAACCCAAACCACTTCCCTGGTGTATTCTGCAGATGTGTGGCTGCACAGCAGCCACACTTAAAAGAAAAATATCTCTCATGGGAGTAAAATACAGAGACCTACATGGAAAATAGAAGCATTTAGCTGATCACAGGAGAAAATCCAGAGTACTAGAAGGGAATTCAAAACCCTCTCTCTACAATAGATAAGAATGCCTAAGCCAACTAAGAGGCATCACCTCAGTGAGGCATAACTAATATCTCCCTCCCAAAGACAGGTAATTAACCTTCACTTTTAGTCCCTGTAAAAAAGCAATTCAGAGTTTGAAAACTACTCCTGCAGTCAGATATACATCTGGGAATTGCTATGTGTCTAACATGCCTGAAAAGACTGACAGAGGAAAACATGAAGATATTCCCCACTACTCACTGATTAGTGCTGTTATCCAATAACAGCACTGGCTCAAGAAGCAGGGAACATGGGCTCCCACTACTCAGCAGCCTGTAGGGATTTACGTGAGTCACTCAAAAACCCAGAGTTCCTGTAAGAATTTGAAGCAATACAAGGTAGATAGAAGACAGGTGCTAGATACTTACCAGGAACCAACACTGTTGCTTTCAAAGAAACAGAATCTGTACTTCAAGTATCTCAGCAGCTCCTGCGCACACGGACCTCTGAAGTATGTGCAATCCTTTGGTCTGTTTCACAGGGTGAGACATTCAGCTTCTGTGCTCAGAAGGACTGTTAACATCTTCCACAGTTTATCGAAGCACAGTGTTTCAAAGCCTTCCTTATCAATTTTAAGTCCTAAAAATTCACTTTTTGGAAAAAATTATGGGTTTATCACTTACAAGATTGTAAAATCTGGGCTTAAGACAGGAATGTTTTCAGTTCTAATAACTGTGAGTAAAGAGCATTGAGTTGTACCTGCAAATCTGGAAGTTAGTTTGGGGCATGTCCATTTTCTCATCTTGTTGAATATTATACAGCAAACTTCTTGACTTTTCAAGCAGCACACTCCTAGTTCCAGTCTCCCACAGCCATCAGCTCTGGTCATCTCATCAGTTTATTCCAGTTTGATTTCCTAACCACAGCTGTAGCTCAGTCAGCCATCCTACTAGTGGCAGAAACTTTGCTATCAGGCACAGTCACACCTCATATACTTAATGCACATTTGCAGTCACAGTGAAACTGTCATTGCCCAGAACTATTTCCCTGCCCTGTCACACAGAGATCACAAAATGCTTGAGGCTTGTTTGTCATTTCTGTCTGTTTATTTCTCCATCACGAGAGGGAGAGCACCCCCCCATCCCCAACTACAATGAGAACAGAAACTTTCTCAGTATAGACTGCACAAAGAGACTCCTTTCAACAGTCACAAGAATTGAGGGGTGCGGGGAAGGTGTTTTAAGATTTAGTTTTATTTCTCATTATTGTACTCCAATTTGATTGGTAATAAAACAATTTTTTCCCTAAGTCAAGTCTGGTTTGCCTGTGACGATAACAGGTGACTGAGCTCTCCCTGCCCTCATCCTGACCCACAATCCTTTCCTTAAATTCTCTCTCCCCTGTGCAGTTGAGGATGGGAATGACAGCATAGTTTTGGTGGGCAGCTGGTGCCTAGCCAGAGGCAATGCACCACATGGACAAACAGCAATAAATAGGAGGAGCTGAGAAAATTAATAAAGAGTGTCCACTTGCCCCTAAGCATAGGAAAACTGAAAGCAACTTCAAGAGTATGTGAGAACTACAGTTTTAAAAATAAGAGAAAACTGGGAGTACCCGAAAAGTTTGTTTCCTTGATCTAGTATTAGTACAGAATAAGAAAGCAGTTCAGTTGGTATGTATCAGTATAAAACTGCTTGATATACAGAGATACAGCATATACCTCAAGAGCTGACCCAGAAAAAATAGCACAAACCACTTTTTAAGGTGGAATCAGAAAGCCTGTCTAAATTGCAGCAGTTCCTGTAACTTTCAGCTAGCACAGCAAGTAATGCAATCAGCAGTGGTGTCTAGCACACTGCTATTGGTGACAAAAATGTAAATCTAAGATTCAGGACTAATACTATGCATGACATAGTCTAGTTGTGCCAATGATTACCTATCGGTGTGAGCAGGGAAGTTTCAAAGGTAAATGTACAATTACTCTTCTAGTTCGATGCATTCCAGTGAAAGGCTGACCTGAAAATTGTTTTTGTACACACTGAATGCTGAAAACACAACCACAGCACTGTCCAGCTGCAGCACACTGAAGAGCATGGAAACTCCAATCACCATTCACTGACCCAATTTTGTCACAAAAATGATTTTATGACATAAAAGAATTCAAAAGACTAGAAAGGAAACAGAATGGAAGGGTGTAAGCTACTTCCTACAAATCCCAAAAAAGGACACTACATTTTAGCTATGCATTTTGGAGGGTAGGGTTGTGGGTTTGTTCTTCTTTTGTTGGGTTTTTTTAACTCGGCTCTTTTTTTAAGGAAAACCTTTTACTGTACAGCTATGTAAACAGACAAGCACAGGGGCTTTGTGAAAAGTGCAACTGTCTCAGCATTCATTTTGCTCCTGGGTGCACAACTCTACCTGCATTCACACACCCAAAAGTAAATTTTCTGGTTAGAGCTAACAGCCAAACTTGGCTTCCCAGCTTCCCTCCTTTGAGAACTTGGCCAAATATTATGCTCAAATATTAAGCCTTAGGCATGACCTAGGGCGAAACCTCTGTTTCCTCCCCGGCTCCCAGTTTTTACACAAAAAAAAAGTCAGTCTGATGCATTTTCATTTTATTTGGTGGATTGACCAGAACCCATGAGCATACACGAGCAGCTCACATTTCAGCTAGTTTGAAGTAAAACAGACCTTTCTAAGCAGAAGACTCATTCTCATGTACCACTACATAGGGTGACCTGGAACAAAATAGATAGCCCCAGATTCTTCTACCAAACCATTAATATCTCATGCATTAAGAAGAGTGTTTACCCCACCTAATTTTAGAAGTCTTCAAATAAGGCCTTAAGAGCCTTCAAAAACAGGATGTTGGTAAGGATTCTTACTAATGGGCACTGTGAATGCAAAAATTAACATGGGAAGAATACACAAACTCACAAAAGAAAAATCCAACAAAGGTTAATAAATCACATCTAATTCAGAGTTCATATCTGGTTCTGTCAGTCACTCAACTGGCTATACAGCTAGGATGGTGTCAGGGCAGGCATATATACAACTTCCCCATATTCTCCCTCTTCCAGTATCTATTTATGGTGCTTTAGGGTGCTGGATCCTACGTCCCAGACACAAGGAAGATGCTCTTACGTACAGACATCGATGGCTGACCTAGTCACCTCAGGACACTATTTATTTCCAAGAGGGAGGACAGGGCATGGTCCGTCTCACCTCTGCTCGCAAAGGACATGAGCTGTACCCCTTTGTCTGCTCTGCCTACAATGGCAGCCCAGTGTGACTGGCTCCAATACAGATCTCTGCATACATTCAAATGAAACTCTCTGACTGCATTCATTATAGGGAACAATAAACAAAGCTTAAAAACAGAGTTCAAAGACTGCCTTCAGTTTTCACTTTTTCTAAGCAACTGAAAAAGACAACTCTCACAGCACTAGAGCACTGCAATGCTTGCATACATCCTCCTGGAACCAGCTTGTATTCAACTGAAGTTACCCAACAACTTTCTCAGCAGCAGTTCCAGTTGGAAGCAGACCTCCGTGCTAATTAATTTTTTTAAAGAAGGAAGAGTTTCTCAATCCCCTTTACCAGGAAGATGAAGCTCACTTATATCATCACATTTAAGGGAGAGATGGAGAAGTGGAGAACAGTAGCAGGAAGGTGAGACAGCTGAAGTAACACTGTCTCCAAAAGAAATACTTCACAGAATAGCTTCCGAGATGTGTGTAAGGGCAGGTGAGATGAACTCCATGTCTGACACCAGTCATTTACACACCCACACAGCACAGAGTAAAGCAAGAGCATTTTCATCTAATTTTAACAATTAGCAACAAAAAAGGGAACAAAATCATAACCACCTCACGACAAAGGTAACCTCACTCACTGGATAAAGATCTACCACCAGGATGTGCAGACAATGCACCTCAGGCCACTGAAGCATCTTCCTCCCACTCATATTAGGCCAGCTGGATAGACCTCCTGTCTCTGCTGGCTGTAAATTCCCAGGTCACCAGTTAGGTTCACCCAGCAGGGACTGACTGAAATGGGCAAGGAAGCCATCATCCAGTCATCTCTGCTAGTAGATCTGAAGGGGCAGCAATCCTGGTAGGCACAAATGAAGAGCTCTGAAGAAGCTCTGAGGAAACTAGTGCATTATCCAGGGGAAGGCAGGACTGTGGCAAGAAACAAATGTCTCTTCCACAATCAGTATACCTTCAAAGCAGCCAGCTGCACCCAGTTTGGTGGGGATAATTAATCTGTTGAAATAACTTCGCCAGAAGCTCCACACCACACTAACTTAGGAGTTGCAGCTCTTCTCCTCCAACGTGGAAAGGGTGTTTTCACAATGACTTTGCTATTGCAGTCTACAGCACTAAGATTTAAGCAGAGCTGTGTCAGAAGTCATGACATATATGCCATTTCAACATTGTTGGAGCATTGTGATCATCATGAATCACATTTTACTCACTGGCTGTTAATCCAAAGGGGAATCATTTCTGCTGGCACAATTTGTGAAAGAGTTTATATTTTCCCTAATAAAACACAGGTCTATCATTGATTACACACACGCTATCATAACATCATATGCAAAATCCAAACTCTCATACTCATTTTGCATAAACATTGTGAAACTCATCCCAAACTAGTTTTCACTCTTGAATTTGTTACCTTTGGTAACTGCTTTGTTTGTATTTCAGTGCCAGTGTGATACAGCAAAATCCCACAGAACTCTGTGGGAAGAGTATTTTGCAATCACTCAGAATTGGTTTAATTTTTCTGTTTGCCACAATACTTCACAAGCAACAAAAACAGGTGCGTTTTGAACAGAAAAAGGTCTTTTTGTCTTTTTCTTTAAATGCTGGTTGGGTCTGTAGCATCTCCCAGGTCTTAAAGCATGTCTGGGTCTCAGGACATCTGTTCACTCCCTACTTGCTTGCAGAGCGCTACCACCCTTTGTCTGCCATATAGTTCATACCTTTTAAATCCAGCGGAGATTTGCTTTGCAGACCAGTATGACATACTCTTTCTAGGTCTGGAACAGTCAAGGGAATGTCTGCAGATATGCAGCAGCAAGAAGTACGTGGCACCACCTCCACAGCTGCCATAATTCCAAACTTGCAGCATCTTCAGCAGAGATGCCTGCCCAGGATGCAGCTCACACAGTAAAATACTGGTGACAAGTAGTTTGATAGCCACTGTGCCAGATTCATTACCACCACAGTTCTGTGGGTCATGGCCATTACCCAGAATTATGAGGACATAGGTAGATTTGTTTTCTCTGGCTCAAAATTGCCATACTATCATCATCTCACAGAGAGGTGCCTTCAACTGTAACCAGATCAGTGACATATCCTCATGGAGGAGGAAAAAGGCACAATTTTGGCAACCTCACCAGAAATGTTGTTTGTAGAGTTTGTCACTGATTTTCAGGTCTGGCGTAAAGAAACAAAGAAAGTTGAAAGTCTAAAGTCAGGCTCTGATCAAGATATTACAAAAAAAAAAGACTATTTTCCACTTTGAGATGGAAAATAGTTACCAGAGCTGTTATTTTGCAAGAGTGCAAACCACTTAATAGAAAGGAACAGAAGAGCTGTAGCTGTACAACCCTCCCTGGGCCCCTGGGCACATCCCCTGGGGCAGGCTGAGCCCCCTAACTCACAACTCTCGATGGCCAAGATTCTGGATCAATGAAGAGAAAAACCTAGTATCACATATAAAATTAATAATGTATGTTGGAGTGGGAGTTGCTTCTAATATAGGCCCACAATCATAAATCTGTGCACTTAAATAAGCCCTTCATCATCCTAAAACTTCTCAAGTGGTGAAGTTGACTGAGAGAAATCTGGCCTGCTGCTTCTTTGGGCATGTTTATGTATCACTCAGAAGCAGGCTTTCAAGCTCTCAATCCGTCTGGTACATACACTGATTATGTGACTTTGTTAGAGGTCCTCCTCTTCCCCAGCCATTCAGCTCTGTCCCTTGTGGTTATCCTTATATGAGGAGTTTGCCTCACCATCCAAGAGGAAGAAGCAGTTTCATGCCCCCTATTCAGAGGGCTTCATCCACACTCTTACACATCATGGCGGCTGTAATGACAATTTTTTCATTTGCAGTAGAAGCTAGTAAATTCATTTCTGGATAGTTCTCTGTCAGATAATGGCTAGTTCTCTGTCAGATAACTCACTGTACTACTACTTATGACAATGCTGCTTTTCTTGGGCATCTGCCTTGCAGCTAGAAGATACTTGCTTCCCCTAACCAGTCTAATCCACACACCCATTCAATTGTTTTGGATTCCTTAATATGAAAACCACGTAAGCCTGTTGGTGAAGGGGCATTTTGCCAATACAGTAGAATATCATCTGTAAATGACTCTTACACCACTGAGCAAAGTTGTTCTTTATAAAACACTCTACAAGCATTGCCATGAACTAGACAGACTGTATCAATACAAGGAAAACTTCCCAAAACAAACGTACGTATGTACCAGAGACTTTGGCCAAAGCAGGTCATGGATGTACATCTTTTCACATTCTTGATGAACAAAACTATACTGTATTCACATCTTTAGCACAGACCTGACCTTCCCAACACTTTTACAAACGGCAAGAATACCACATGTGGCTCTGTTATATGAGTCAGAATAACCCCATGGTGTCTAGGCAGGTTTTGCAAAGTCCCCCTGCAGTAAAATCTCTAAATAAAGGGCATCAAACTCCAGAGTTTGAAATAATTTATACTGATCATTGCCAGCCAAATCTAGAGCATAAAATTACTTCTTTTTCAGTCATGTCAGAAACAATACACATGGAATCTCAGCTTACCACATTTTTAACCTCAAATATAAAGCACAAAACTCCTCTCAAAGTTATTTGACACTTATCCCCAAAAGCACACGATTCATAGGCAAATACCTAAAAGAACATAAAGATAATGCACAAACCCCAGGTAAATTAAAGACTTCCACTGACTTCAGTAGGCTTTGAATCCACATACTCTTTTTCTTACTACATTTCTACTATTTTAAGTTTTCTACCATTTCTGTCTAGAGTATGTTAGACATAATCACAGAAGATTTTTTAAATGGTATTTATTTAGTTACCTTCCTTTGTACCACAAAACTGAAGACACTTGATTCTTGTGTCAGATTAGTCCTAAAGTTGTAGAAAGCCTGTTTTCAACAGATTTAATTCCAGTACACCACAGGGGAAGTAAAAGCCGGAAATTAATTTTGCTTGATGACTAAAAATTCTTATTAGAGTTACAGAATGCAAGCCAACCTGAATTTCAGTCGCAGAGGAGAAGAACATTTGGCAAAACACAGCATATCCTTCATATTTAAGAAACTGTGATCTGTATTCAGCTCAACTAGTGTACAATATTCAAATGTGACCTCCAGTCCTACCTAACGAACGATGCTACTCTGTCACTGGAGGAAGACAGATCTCATGCTCCGAAGATGTTGCTTTTTTCCAACAAGTAACTGATTTCAGGCCTGAAGTTTAAGACAGCTTAAATAAAGTAGTATGAACCTTATCTTGAAAGCACTTACAGCATGCTTAACAATGTTCAACACAGAGAGAGACACATATGGTAACTAAAAACCTGAAAGCCAAAATATGAGAGCTATCATGACATTCATTCACATTGGATGCCAGTGACAGCTATACCAACACGTATTATCCATGCAGCATTGCACTGTGTAGATATATTGAAGCTAGGTTGTCTGGCATGTTCTGCAGGGTGTAGACGGGCTGTGTGCACTGACAGGATCAACTCTTACAGTCTTATGTTAGGTACTCATGTTTTGGTAGCATAACAAGAACATGTGAGGTCTTCTGTGTGCCTGGATATGCTCTGTACCCTTCAAGGCTACTAAGAACACGAGAAGCTTTTCTTTCATCAGCAAGCTACTTTCTACATAGCCAAAAAAATTATGAGTCCTACAGTATTTTCTTAACGTCAGCCTGAGAAGGAAGGCCTGTTTTCAAGACCAGTTAGTCTAATCAGGCTTTTTTTGGTGCAGAAATAAATCTCCCCACTCTTTTAAATCTGTATGCTAGACATCCCGACTTCAATCAGCCAATAACAGATTTAAAACCCTCCTGATAGCAATTCATCCACTCTTTTAGAAATGCTCTCAGTCCTTAGAAAGTAATAGCTGCTTTGTAATTTCAATTCTTTGTATTGGTTGGTGCTGAGTCATTGCAAACACAGCAATCCCAGAGAACTCTACTGGACAGACTCCCCTTCTGCAGCTTTCGTCTTCGAAGTTGAATACATGATAGAAGAAGACAATAATAACAGTACCATTGCAGAAAAACAAATTAAGATCAAATCACCACTATGTAATAATCAGGACAAACATTCAGAGTATAAAAAAATTTATTTTTAAAAAACATTGAATATATTTCAGGAAGAGCTCAACTGCTATTGACAAAATGAACGAAGACAAAGGGTGCCTCTGCCCTTTCACTCTGTAAGTCCACACTTAGGGGACTTAGGATAAGGAGCAAGGCTTCTCTGTGTGATATAAAGAACAGGTATTAGTTAACTCCCCTTGCAGATCAGAGCTCAGCTACTACACAAGGTACTCTCATGCTGAAAATGTACTACTCATTCTATACATTGCACTAGTATAAAAAAAAATGTTATTATGAACTGCTTAGTGGACTCTTCAGAGACAGTAACTCCAGTTAATAAGAGAACTTCATCTACACAGGATGTACAACACTCCTCCTAAGTGGACACGTGCTATACTGCTAAACAGACATGATAGAAAGAATTTGAATCAAAGGTGTATTTTTGCCCTGAAAAAGTTGCTGGAGGAAAAATACAGTTAAAAATATGTAATTATATTTCCTAAATTTAAATTTTTGGGTAGCTTACATAATTATTTTTTTCTTTATTGCAATACCATTGGCAAAACAGAGAAGCAAAAAGGGTGAGGGATCCGTTCTATTAAAAACAGAGTCATAGAAGGACAATTTCCCATTCTTCTCATAACAGTATAGGATCTTTATTACATACCAGCTAAAATTCAAATATATGTGTCTATTGGGATATAACTCTCTTGACCATTTATGATAGATGAAAACACAGAAAAGATAAAATTAGTCCTATAAGTCCACGATTAACCCTAAATTGCACATTTCCTATCATCATTGTTTAGACCTGAAATTCCTGTGCATCCCAGCAACACCCATACAAACACTACAGCTCCCCCTAAAACCATATCTACTTGCCATCTGTATTCATAGGTTAAATTTCTGGCAGGAGGCTTTTGCCAGAGAGCTCTATTTACAGTTCCTGACTTCAATACCGTTCCAAGATGCCACACTCCCTTCTTCTTTGTTCAAGCATATCTGCTGCCAATATTGAGGCAGACTGAGAAAACTAAATCTTAGGCTCAAATCGAGGTCAAAAGCAGCACTTACCCTCCAGGAACCCTGTGGCTTTTGGACAAATATAGCAGGCGTCACAGTTATGTGATTATAATGAGAAACTGTTAACACTATTACCAAAAAGCGGAGAAAAGATACAAAACACTTAAAAAATAAAAGCTACTGTGAAACAGATTTTTCATACTTCTATAACACCATACAGAAAAAAATTCATGAGAGTTTACGATTAAGGAAAGTTCTAATAGAGGTTTAACTGACTGTTAAATATAATAACATATTCAGCATATGTATCCTCACACAGAATTAAGGTTCAACACCAACCTTGAGTCAAATTAAGAAGCACTAACCAAAAACTGCTACCAGGAAAATGGGTAAAGTGACATATAGATGTTTGATAAAGATACCATTATCATTACTGTCATGTGAGTTAGGGCTTCTGCAACAATTTTAAGCTAAGCAGACCAGCCTCTTAAGATTCCCTTGAGAAAGACCAACGTCTCCTAACACTAACTCAGAGCACATTCCTACATTTAAGGTTCTCTGGGGTGATTTCAGGTATCTCAAGGGAGACCCCTTAAATAAACTTTGCCTTGCGAGTACCTTCCAGATGTACACTGCACCAAAAACTATCCAAGCATTTAACAAAGAGGCATTCTTTGCTCCTCACTAACAAGCAACACAGGTATAAGCTGGCAGAGGAGAGAGGAGTATATCACCCAATAGCATGGTACAACAGGGAAGGCATGAGAATGCCACACCAACAGGAGTCAAAAGCACACAAACTGCAGAAGCATCATCAGTACAACTATTACACTGCTGCAGTATCCTTCTGCCCCTGTCTTACTGCTCAGGATAAAAGGTACTCTGCAGTATCTTTTAAGTGTTTCCATCACCAGAACCTGTCATGTCCACAATAAGCAGAAATGGGCTTGGACAATATAATTTGAGCTGCTCCTTCAAGCTTCTCTCTAAAGAAACATTTTATTTCTTTCAAATAATTATTAGAGATTTATCAGAATCCACATAAACCAGAAATAGGTAAATATTTTTGGACTATATCCACCACAACAAGAACATATGTGCCTACTTACAAATTGAGATTATTTTTTTGCGTTATAAATAAAGATCCATTTGTGATTATAGTGAAGTATTTCACACTCAGTGCTTCAAAAGACATTAAGAAACAACCATGAGGCAGTCTGAACACTGGCTATACAACTACAATACATGAAGCAGAAATGACAAAATAGAAAACTGATGACACTATTGACGAACAGGCTGAAGCCAAGATTCTACCACTCCACCCTGCCCTGTTTCATGCTGGCCTGCAAATCACTCTATATCCTGCCTTTCCTATGGGTTAGGAAGGAGGAACAAAGAACATGGAGAAGGTTTACTATCATTTCACAGAGCTGCTTGAAGGACATAGTGGACTTTTAGGAAGAAAGGACACTAGGACGTTAGGATGCTGAGCCAACTCCTCTATACCTGAAGGCAACAACACAACAGATGACTCAGTTGCTATCACCCATGTAACCGCAGGCCACAAAACCCTGCCCTGCAAGGACTTCAAACACATTATGAAGAAAAAATTGCCTGAAGACAAAAGTCACAAATACATCAAGTGCCAACTAACTCTAAAATAAAATAATTTAAAAATATAGGGTACCAGTCAGACACAAATTCTAAAGACTCAATCCTACTCTTTTATTAAGTCTACATTGGGGTAGGACCTTGAGCCCAATGAAATTGGAATTACATTATATGAGCCACTCATAAAGAATGAAATAAATCAGAGCCCCTAGCCCTAAGAGCTCACTTTAAATCCTGACACAAATCTTTACATAAGTTTCAAGTGATTTTAAATGAAGTGGCAAGCAGCTAATACTACTTAAAATCAACTTGTAGTGGCATACTTTCACCACATGAGTGATCTTGCACTTACTTTCTTGTGTGCTGATAATTTTTCTATGAAATGACAGCATCAACAGAAAGTGCATATTGTATTTTGTTATATGTAAAAAGCAATTCTAAACAGAAAAGACAAAAAATGCATATATACACACAGAACGGCCTACTTGTAGACAGCCTCATTTTAACACCTACAGTCTGGAGCAGAACTAATCCTTCAGCATAAAACAGCAAGGGCACGATTCAGTCATCTAAACCCAGAATGTAATGACATTTTGGTGCTCCAGATGGTCCAGTTCAGTAAGGCTGTTGTGCAGATCCTGTATCATACCCATCTGCACACCTAGATACCCCAAGGATGCAAAAGAGCGTCAGATTATGCTTGGCACCCTTGCTAAAATCAATAGATCACAGACAAAGTGACTGAACCTTAAACTATGTATTTACTAGACACAAACCTAAAATTAGGTGGAACAAACCTGGACCATTACATGTTCTATGAATTCGCATAAATACCTGAGACCCAACAACAAGGTCCTTACAGCCAGACACAAGAGGAAGAGCTCCATGTCTGGAGATAGAAATTGAGACACAAAATATATGCCCAAGGAAGATTCAATCACACAATTGTTCCTCTGTGATACAGATACAACACAAAGCAATATCTCATGTATCTAACTTAAGACTAGCAGACAAAACAATAGAATTCACATAATTTCACTAGTGATTGGAAAGTGGAACAAAACTTTTGTGCCTTTCAAAGAAAGATACAGATAGCTACTGGTATGTGAAAACACAAAAAAATCCAAAAGCATCCTGCATCCTCATTTTGGAGAATGAGCTCAGCTTCTAAACAAATGATGACAAACACGGCTGGAAGTGCCATGATTGAAGAAATAGGAGACCATGAAAAACTATCTCTGCATGAAAGGCATCAGGAATATGTTGCAAAATGCAGAAGGTATTCAAAACTTGTTAAAAATCCAAATCCTTCTGATGTTAAGTACTCCAAGGTTTTTTTCTAGTTAGTGGAGAGAAATTACTACCTCCAGACTCAGTTCACCCAACTGCTTAAGAACAGCTGGGCGGACTGTCCTTTGGCTTCTTCAGCATCAGTGGACAGACAGCTTCTCCCAAGTATCTAACTTAAATGACTTAAGGTTCAGTGAAATTATGCGTAACATTTAGTATCAAACTAAAATAAAATAATTTCTTACTTACCAAGTACCTTACTGTACTTGGAAAAACAATCTGGCCTCCATCATCTACAGACAAAACTAAGAAAGAGCAACTGATCTCTCCTATGCAGCAGAGGACAAAATTCATCAACATTTACAGAGAAATTTATCTGACTGCATGAGGATATCTTCCAAGTTATCCACCTCTAACTCTCTGAGCAACCATTTTAGAATTGTGCATTCCAAGGTACAAGTCTCCTCACCCTGAATTAATACAGGGCAGGCAGCAAAATCAACACTGGTACTTGGTACTACCTAATGGAAAAAGACAAGTGAATACAAAGAAGCTTTCTTTCCAAATAGTAGGAGAAGTAGGAGACTTGTTCCAAGTCACACTGCAAGCAGTGCAATGCCCCCCTCTGCATTAGAGGGGCACACAGGGTTGGCTAAGTTGAGCAAACAGCCAAAGCGAAAATACAGAAATAAACCTTTTAATAAAGAAGCAGTGCTACCGCTATCACACTTGTCTGCCTTCTGAAATGTTACTCCCAGTTCTCCTCTGCAGACATGAAAAAAACCAGACTGTGAAAGAAAGACAACAAGAAAGACAAAAACTGTAACAATAATTTGGGGACAAACAGTGCTTAAGACACATAAGAACATCAGAAGCAATAATGAAATGACAGTATCCAGAATAGTCCAGTTTTAAAAAGATCCTCTAGAAAAAATATTTCCAGAGGATAGGCTTCCAAATGCCCTCAAGTCAATTATTAAAACCTAGGTTTCTTTTAAATTTCTATATAGGAAAATAGTTGCACACTTCAGAAGCCAACCCAGGGATTAGTACTCCGCTAGGTAACATTAAATGTGCCTGTACTTTTAGCATAAAGCAGTGTTGATGTTACTTCTATTGCTTTTAGACACACACCGCACTACAGGCTTTGAACTTACATTGTGAGTATAAATTATATTAAATAAGAAGAAGCCTACTGAAATCCTCACATGAATTTTAGCAGTGTTTCTAGCTGTTTAACCACTCATGATGAGATAATCCCTGCTCAGTAGACAGCATGGATTAAAAAAAACACACTAAAATGGGATGGGTGTCTTCTCAACTGAGGCATGATCTAACACCACCTCTCTACCTTTACAGACACTTCAGAATTCCACTTCCCCTTGCAAGTAAAAGGATAACCAGAACTCTATTCTAAGCAAATACTTATAAGCGGCACAACAATCAATCCCCAAATATTAAACTCTTAAATAGTATGTATATTGTAATTTAATAAAAAGCAGAAATCATATTGAAGAGATGTAGTAAAAAGGCAAGAGATACCTCTGAAGATAATCAAAAGTGTCTGATCTTATAGGCATTTGTACACAAAAAGGAACCAAAACTTCGTGCAAGTTTTTTCATTATTTCTAGAGCTTTAAACATTTTATTTATGATGGAAACAACAATCACCTGTAAGCTTCTACACATCATTACTTCCTGTCTCAAAAGCACTTTACACAGAACTAACCTGCATTTTACATGAGCAAGAAAGCTACATGAAATTTTGTTAATCCAGTTGAGTATCACAATTTACATATCTGAACCATCAATGGACAGCAAATAAAACTAAACCTAAAAAATCTACTTTAGAAGAAAAAAAAAAATCCCCCTTGCCCTTGTTTCAGCAAGGGATCCACTTCAAGCATACAAGATAAAAACTTTTATTCACTTTTTTTTTTCCACAGTATTTTCTGTTTGCTTCTGGTTTTAACAGACTGCAGCATAAAAGTTCCCTATGACAGTGGTTTTTAACAGTTGAACTGTATTCCATATCTTCAAGACTCATTATTTCACTGTGAACCCATGGAAAGTAGAAGAGAGTTAGGATAAGGGGAGAGAACACTGCCCCTTCCTGCATAAGCCACAAGTTACACATCCAGATAAAACCTCCTGCCTGGAGCTCTACCAGCTGTAACCTACCAGATTTTGTTTTTTTCTTAATAGGTAGAAAGAACACAGTAGTACCAAAAGAAATCATTTTGTTTGGTCTCCTCCCAGTTTTTCTTCTGGGTACGTTGTATGTTTGGGTATCAACCTTAACTAATATGTAACACTGGGATCCAGCACAATAACGAATAAAATTCATCTAATGAGAATCTTTGTCTTGTGGAATCATAAGCAACGGAGAGAAACTGCAATGAATCTGTTCCACAACATATCTTGTAATCCACAGATGACATAACAGCATCCATCTTGAAACACAATAATAATTTAAGACAGAAAACAGAGGTTACCTCTTTAAACTATAAACTGCTGTAGCCAACTGCAAAACCTATAGACTTCAGCTGCCTACTGTTCTTAAACGTCTGAAATGGTATTTCTGAGTAAGAACTTATCTAAGCCAAATTATGACTCTAACCAACATTTCATATTCCCCAATAAAGAAGAGCTTCCTATCTCGAAGGGTGAATTGGATGAGTTACACTTTGAGGCCCTGCATAAAAGCCGAGGTCCTACAGACTGACTCCTTGCTAAGCCTCTTAAGCCCTTCAGTTTATCCACCTGCCTGCTTCAGAGCTTTTTCAGAAGTGAAATTAGGCACGGTATCTTCAGCCAGGGTGTCAGTTACCACCATCTCATCAGTTTCAGAGGGGTTATACCCATCTGCATCAGCTAGGAAGTTTACATGTCACATCTCTCTGCTCACTGAATTAATGCATGTCCCAACATCTTCAACTACTGCCAAGAAAACACAGAAGAGGCTGTACCACACCATTAAGACTGTTAGGTGGCCCTGTTCACTTCAATTAACCTAAAAAAATAAAAGAGACAGCAAGACTAAAATCCAAACAGTGAGCTAATTGACACTACAATATATAGAGAACTGCTGTAAGCATAACAAACCAGAAAGGTTTCAAACAAAAGATAACTGACAAAGAATAAGAAGAAAGATGCGATCCAGTCCAGCCCACAGAGATAAAACTGAAACAAACAAAAAACAAATGTCACCTCAACACTGTAACTGCTCATGGAAAACAGGCACAACTCCAAGCAAAGATTCTGTCATAGGAGGTTACATTAAACTTTCATCCTCCTTAAAGCTAGCATGCTTAATACACAGAAACAGGGTTTGTAATAAGCCTAGTTCATTATAAACATTAAAAAAGCTTTACCTACTTAGTAGCAGACCAGAGGAATGCTGAGAAGTTTGCCCAAGTTCTCAAGAGTGGCTCACAGAAGAACCACCTGCTGGAAACCACCTCTGTGCTTATAATAAACCTTAAGGATTTATGCCAAGATGAATTCTTAACTTCCACCACGAAATACTCAAAAGAGTCATTTTCACTAGAAAAGAAACAGGCTGGTGAGCACAGCAAAGTGAAAAGAAAATACCAACATTCAAGTGATTTTCTGGCCTGAAAGACCAAGTAGCTGTTGGACTATTTCACTGCCTTGGACTGTTTTGGCAGAAGTCTCTCGCAAGACTTTCAGCCTTGTTATGAGATATCCTAATGTTGGGATATTTCAAAAAACAAATGAAAACTTTTATGAAAATCAGGATGTAATGCAGGAAGAAAAAAATCACAGGAGCAGGAATAAATGAGGGCACGATTAAAAATCTTAGTAAGAAAATCGGAATTAGTTACAATTCAAAAATAAGATTGGCAATTTTTTTTTTTTTTGGCTCTCAGCTCTTCTCTCTGCATGAACTTATTCAGATATGCTGACTTTGCAGTCAAAAATCTGTTTTTATTCCTTTTTATTTCCATGTGCACTCTGGTGTCTAAAGAGCTGTAACAACTAAACTGGTTTAATTTTTGGTTAATGCACCATGCACTAAGCAAATTCAACCGATAAGCCATTTCAGAAATCACACTCTTTGTGCGATTTCAATCACACTATAAACGTTTTCTGACTACTCATTTAATAGTTCTCAAGTACTTCAGTGTTAACCATTGATTCAGAGCCAAGCAGAAGAGGCACAAGTAGATTTCAAAATACCTTGAAAATGCCCTTGCAAGGCATATGGCTAAAAGGGGAAAACACCATTCAACCTACAAGTACGAAGTTTTAAATTTTAGTACCAGAAAGAAGAATACCATACTTAGTGAGTCACTTATAAAATCAGGATGGATTATGTGTACGTATTTATATATGTACTGATTGAGTGCCCTGCAAAACAAAATGAGGGGAAGTCAGGTTACAGAAAGTTTGCTGTACTTCAAAAACCAAATTATTAGATTCTTACAAGTCTCATATCTGGTTGAAAAACTAAGGAATAAATAAATATAGTGAAATCAACTTCTAAAAATTTAAGAGTAAGAAGGATGAAGTTTGCTTATTATGTATTACTTACAAGGGTACAGGTGCTAAAAGAAAATACTTAGAAATATGAGTGTTAATCAAGTCTTAACTGAATTATTAATTAAAGCAATTTTACCAAAGAATTGCTGCAGTATAAATACAAGTCTATTCACTCCTTGAACATACTGCTCCCATAATAGGTTTTATATATGGCATATAATTTCTCAGGAACTTTTTAGAGAGCTCAGGAAATTCATGAGCCAATTGCCACGGGCAGAACATATGGATCAGAGTAACTCATTGTCAACATAACTCGGTGACATATGCCATTTGCTGTGACTTCTGCAGAGAGAGTGACGGAACTGATAACCATAAAGTGATTTTAATTTGAAACCTTTATTGCCCATTCAATTTAAATAAATGCTTTTAAGGGGAAAAAATAGGTCATGCAGTCCTCTTGCTTGTTTCTACAGGCTTGACTCAATTGTCCATACTCAGATGTGCCTGGCCACCTGAGAGGCCCTTGGGGAGGCCAAGGGATCATTAAAGGACAGTAAAAGCACAAGACCTTTGGAAGGTCTGCATCTGTCCTGAATAGAAAACCAGGTAACAGGCCATCTCAAAGGGCACTAGTTACCTATATGGGTCAATCTGAACAGAGCTTCTACACCAGATTGCACTCCATTGTTGGATGCCCAACCCCACACAGATGCACCTTCAGGCAAGCATGTGGGGTTGAGTGCCAAGCATCCACTACTGTCAGTGGACTCAAGAGAGCTACTAAATTCATTCTACAGTCAACACCTAAATCTTGTCACCTGAGCAGCTCCCCTTATTCCTCTAACTCTACACACAAATCTTCCACTGATAGTCAAACATGACACTCAGCTCACTCGACAGACACCTGAACCCAGATACCCAATTAACAAGCCAAAGTCCACCCTAAAACTAGATGGGATGATTACCAATATAGGAACCACAGCTTGGCCCACGTAACTTTTGAGGCAAATAGGCTCAACTAAGTATTTCTAGATCAATAATCGTTGTAGCATCTTTCATAGTCAATGCAAAGAGGCCAATGCCTTCAGAGCCTGATTCAGTTAAACACTTGACTTTGGATAAGACTTATCCACAGCTACCCATATCCTCCAAAGCATACAGGAACATGCTCAATCTCTCTTAATGATGGCTGCAGCTAACTTATACAGCCATATGTTCATGCTATCATTAGCTTTATTCCTTCTTCTGTCATGTTTGTGTATTGTTCATTTTCTTCTTCTTTCCTAATGAGTTATAAACCTTAATATCCTCCTTTAATTGCCTTCTTAAACAACACTTAATATAATCTTAATGAGACCCCAGAAAGTAAGAAAGTAAGTGCTGTCTGGTATTTATTTAAAACAAGAGTCAGAGCACACAGAGAACTCTACAAGTTCACCAGCACTGATCAGCCGTCAGATGGATTCCAGTACCTGAGATCACCGAGAGGCCAACAAAACAGCACTACAGTCAAGTTACAGCTCTTCTTGGTGGCTGCTGTACTTAGCAAAGTTCTGACACGACATCAGATGTTGACAAATATGCCTTTAAAGACTTATAGCCTCATGATAATTCTGACTTTACAAAAAATGAAAAGCACCCTTTTTCAAACCTCAATAGATATACCAATAGTAAAGTTAGCATCAATATTTCCCTGCCATAAGGTCCTCTATTTTAAGCCCTGGATGAAAACTGACAAGTTAGAACAACAAGTTGTGCAGGAGAAAAAATGGATAACAAAGGAAGCAAATACTTTAAAAACTGCATTATCAGAAACAAAGAAATTCAATCACTTGCTAGCATTTATGTAATGAAGAAAGACTTGCATACATATGAAGAAACTCCCCATCTCCCATGTGTAAACCTGCTAAATTGTGAAAACACCTAACAGGTGTGAAACACCAGACCAAAAATGCCAACCTCCTAATAATGAAATTAACACAGTAAGATTACCTTGCTCCAATCTAAAGCATAGGGAACGTTTTGCAGCTTCTATCTCAGGAGTTGGATGATCCAGAACACGTCTGCACCACTGCAGAGGACTCAGTGATTTCTCTTGAGGAGTGTGAGTCTTGGTAGGCAAGACGTACAACCTTAACCAAAACACACAGAAGTATCAGCAAGATACGCAATACTGCAAAGTTTGCTTTTGTATGCTCACTTTCCTATTAGATCACTAATAATTTATAACACCCAAAGCCCTCCAAAAGGATATCTAATAAAAAGAAATATATCCTGAAGTAGAAGAATTTACATCAGTTTTCTTTCTTCCATCCTCAGAAAAATAGGTGGCAAAATACCAACTCTACAACTCTGGCATGTCCAAACAAAGTTCAAGTAGATTTCACATTAAAATCTCCTACCTAATCACTACCATTGTCTGAATTTCAGCACTGCCCAAAGTTCAAACCTATCAGGTGCTGTACAAACACTGAAGGTGCTCTTGCCTTTCCCTATATTTACTGGAGATATAGATAATTTCAGCATCTGATTTTATCTTCACACAGATGAACCAGATGTCGTTCAAGTCATATTTGTAATGATTAAAAAACATTCTACGAAAAACACTGAAAATCTATTTTCAACATTCAACACCAGCAGAAAAGAAAAAAAAAGCACATATGCAAAAAAAGGTAGCTTATGTGCATTATTCTCAGACAAGAGTTGGCAACTGATCAGTTGCACATTAGGAAACCAGGTTTCAAAGCAGATTTCATGGGAGAATTCTTGAGGCTGAGATCTGGGTTGCTGCTGTCACCCTGGCAGATTAGCAGGCACAGCAGATGCCAACTCACCTGGGGAGTGCTTATCTTCCAGGGAGCAAACTATTCTTGTCTGCTGGACAAGACAGACTCACAGATCCCTGGCCTGACCACCTCCGAGACACGAGGCTAGGGACACCCAGAGCCAGATTCTCAAGACACCAGAAGAACACACTCTGTAAAGGGATCTGGCCTGTAAAAAGGGGGAGTGAAAGGCAAGACCAAAAACTAAACAGGATTTTGCCCCTCAAGGGGGCACTAACAGCAGCAGCCTTTCACCTTCACAGTTTTGGCTCAAGAGCTACCCAAATCCCAGCAGAGCACCCCTTCTCCAGTGTCTGCTCCATGGAGCTCTTTGCCTTTGAAGTCAATCAGCACTGTCCATCCAGTTCACAGGGAACAAATATCCTCACTGCGATTGCTATCTCTCTCTCCTGGCAATCCCAGAAGAGATCAACTATTGAATTGCTCTGAGGAGAGGACTCATTTCCCCAGACTTCCTGCAGTGCCCGACCACACGTTTAAAAAATGATACTGAGAAAACCAAAAAGCAAAAGAAAGAAAAGCTTTCACGTTTCCTGTTAACCTGCAGAAGTGCTTCAAAAGCTAAACATCTGACTGATAATCAGACCTTCCTGTAAAAAGCTGAACACTACAGAGTAGTTTGACTTGTCTGCAGTTTGACAAGGTTGGTTGGTTTTGGGGTTTTTTGTAACTGCAGTCAAAAAAAACCAAACCAAAACAAAACAAGCAAGCAAAACACAAAACCCCAAAGGTATTTATGGCCTAAAATCACTAATCAAGAACTAGGATATGCACTGAAAGCTTTGTCTTTCCAGGTAGCAGTTTGCTTTAAAGACTGAGATTACAAAAAAGCCCCAAGCAACTGGCATCACACGCCTGACCTTTCATGGACAATGACAGAGATTTACCCTTGAACTAAAAACATTCAACAGCTAAAACAACTCACTCCTAGTGGAATAAATTTGTTAACAAATCCCTGTTAGGAAATTCTGCCTGTGGACACATACATATGTGACATAAAGGTAAGTTCTGGCACCCAAATCTAAGATTGTTCCCACGGAGGAAATCAAATTAGAAATTTCACTATGGCACATAATGCAACGATGACTGACGACCACTGCAAAATGTAAACAAGGAAAACATTTTGTTTAAAAAGACATTATCAAACAAATTTGATATTCCTCAATGCTTGGAAAGCTAGAAGTTAGTACCAATGTAAAATTTGATTTAAGTCTGGACTGACAAGCCCAAACCAGCCCTGCACAGAACAACTACACTCACAATGATGCAACGCTGACAAAAATTTCCACACAATTTGTACATGATTCTCAAAAGCCATTTTCAGAAACATGGTATTGTGTACCATGAACAACAATCAGAAACACTTCTGACATTTAGATTAATTTTTCAACATTTTATCTTTTACCAAAATTAAGGATATTCAAACACGTCAGCTTCTTTACACTACATTTTATTCTTATCTGACATTAACTTATAGCTTGATTCAAAAACTAACCTCATAAAAAGGAAAGCTACATGGAAGCTTAGACAGATACTCTAAAATTTATTTAAATAAAGGTAATCTATATATTGCTATTGACACTTGAAAACAAATTGAGGATAGTCACGTTCCACATGGTTACACAGCCAAGACAGTATTCCAGCACTGTCCCTGCGATGTTCGCCCACGCTGCTGAAACAGGTTTAGAGGCACTAGCTTTACGGATCTACTTATATCTCTACCTGGCCGTCTCCCCTTCTGTTTCTTTTTACGGGAGTGTAACCATTCCAGGTTACACAGGTTAACAAGTCCAGGTCCATTTCATTTTTTCCTCTATCCATTCGCTATTCATTTCCGATTTATTCCGTTTACTAGCACCCTGCCGTGCCTTTTGGAGCAACACGGGCGCGTAAGATACACAATTTAGATCAACGTCTAAAAGACAAAAGCCCTCCTAAATCCCTGAAGATGGGAGACAATCTGGCAGAGATTTTAGGATGAGGAGGCAGTGCTGCTCAGATCAAGGCTTTCCCGGAACGAAATTCCGCTATTTTTAATTCCTTATGTAAACACGGGGCTGAAACTAGGCTGAGATCTGAACGATATTCCTCGGGGTGGAAAACGAGCTCGGTTCCCCACGGAGGGCGCGACGCCCCGGGCGAGCCGGGCGGTGAAGCCCCGACCTGAGCCGCGTCCCGTACACGGGGCCCTTCCATCGGAAGGGCGGCATGGTTTGGAGGGGGGATGGAGAGGAGGAAAAAAAAAAAAAACCAAACAGAAAAACCCAAAAAAAGCAGATTTCAGTCTAAGCGGGGAGATCAAGTGGATTTGGGGGCTAATGCTAATCAAAGCCGGGAGATCGATGCGGGAGGCCCGGCCGGGGGGCACAGCCGGGCCGGGGCGGAGAGCAGGGCAGGGCCGAGCCGCATGTACCATGTATC
>VXBC01001232.1:1416954-1564608 GCA_013399945.1 Ploceus nigricollis | reverse complement strand
CGGTCACGTGACGGTCGACCAGCCTTTCTACTCCCCAGCCGCAGGGGGTGGCGCCCCCTGCTGGCTCCGTTTGGGAGCGGATGTATTTGACCGGAGCGCTCAGGAGGAACGATTCGCACCCCGAAACCCCCTGGCCCGAGCTGTCCTGTCCTGTCCTGTCGCCTCCCTTTGCGCCGTAGCTGCTACCCAGGGCAATACTCTCAGCGCTGCTGTGAGCACTGCCAGGAGGGGACCACCAGACAGTACAACTGAAGCCCGCTGTCCTCGCCAGGCGCTGGCGCGGCCCGCGTGTTCCGCACAGCTGCCTGATGTGCTGGGGCACGGGACTTGTCCCACAGCCAAACCGTTCCACCGGGCACGCAGCCAACACATCCGTGTCGGAGCCTTCGCGCAGCTCAGGCTCGGCCCGGCCCTCTGCGGCCCGCAGGGGGCGCCGCTCCCCGCCTGGGCCGGCTCTCCTGGCCGGACCCGAAATCCGCCCCTTTCTGCCGGAAAATGTCCCAAATAAATTGATAAAAAATTAGTATTAATTATGCTTAATCTTTAATATTTTTTAAAGAAAACAGACGAGAATATCTCAGTTTTTAAATGCATCAGAAAGACTTCAGCTAGAGCGGCCCTCCCGGGTGGCTGGCAGCCGTCGGTGCGGCCGGGCCGGCCCCGCGCCCGCCCGGCAGCGGCAGCAGCCTCGGCAGAGCTCCGAACCGGGGCAGGAGCTTCTGGAGGGCAGGGCCCGCTCTCAGCTCGTGCCCCTGAAAATCTCACCTGAGTGAAAGCCACAGAGGTTTCCTGTGGCTGAACTGGAGCAAGAGAACGTGCTAAAACCCTGGGGTAGGAGGGAGAGCAAGCTGTTCCATGGGAGCTGAAGGAGCCCTCCTAGACAGACGCCATCCCCGCTTTAGCAAGTACTATATGTGAAGAGAACTTGGTCTCTTGCCTGTATTTTCAAGTCTGGTAGTGCACATTCACATATTAAGTACATATCCTTCCTACATTAATAGGACTGGAATCCTAATAAAAACTGTAATACAGAAATGAGAAAAGAGAAGGATGATGTTTAACATAACACAATTATGTAGCTGTCTCTTATAGGCATTATGAGAGTACATGACCAAATAAAGCACTACATAAGAATGATAAGCAGTAGGGCAAGGAAGTTTTGAGAGATGAAATAGCACGCAACTAACTGAAGCATATGTTTTGGCCTGTGTGATCCCACAGTTAGAAGTGCAAAGTGTTGCAAAAAGTGAATAATGATTTATAGAGTAGATGTGAAATCAATTCACAACAGAAGAGAACTCAGCTCAACCCCCAGTGGCATAAACAGCAGCAGGGGCTGCCCTGGCAGCCCTTGTTGCGTATTCAGGAGACAAGAAGAGTAAGGCGTCAGTTGCTCCAGGTGCAGGGAGTTAAGTACTCCCTGCTAGTGGGGAAGTGGTTCAGGTATAGCCTCACAAGGGTCATCTGACTTCCACCACAACTGATTGCACAAACCACTTTTGTAGGGAGGTACTGTGGATATTCTCTCTAGACTACCAAACTATTAACTCTGCACCTGGCTTGGTCAGCCAGGTAGCTTTCCTAAGCATTTGGATAGGAAAGAAACCATGTACTCCACTTTTTAAATGAGAGATTTCTGTAAAGAGTCAAAACACACACACAACTGATACCTGACTCAACAAGCTTCATCCTCTGGCTATGACAGCACAATTCCCCAGCAGGAAGCCCACAACAGCATATCTCAGTTTTGAAGGTGTCCCAACTAATGTCAAGTTCATACTGCAAACTGGGATCTCAGTGAGAGTCTTGAAAGCTCCCGTACCTTCTCTGCTAAAATGGTGTTGATGATTCTTCATCTGCCAGACTCCTCTCCCCTCCTTGCTTTGAAATGGCCTCTGTCTCTGCCATGGCTAATAGAAGCCAGGTGGAACAGGAATCATTTGGTACAGCTCTGAACTGCGGAGTAGAATTCTGAGATCATGGTGAGAATTACAAACCAAACCCTCATTTTCTCTATCATAATTTTGGAAGCCACTAAATTCTTTGCTAAGATGGATTTCTGCATTTATGTGATACAGCATCTTAAACAGGATTAATAATAAAGCATTGCCTTCTATCCCACCTGATCCTTTGCCAGTCATGAAGTCTTGAATTTTCTTCAAGTTTACAGAATATATACAACCTTGCTCTTTTTCATAACACTGTCAGTGAAAGATTTGGAATATTATATTGGCTCAGCATTTATATTGAATTAGCACTGGCAGTCCCTGTTAAGAGTCAGGATCCCACAGGGCTGAGTAATGAATAAACAAAGGATGTTCCTGCACAAATATTTGTGGAAAAAGGGATACCAGACATGGCAGCTGGCTGCAGCACACTTAGTAGACGGAGTAAGTGGGAGAAGGGCATTGTGGTGTGAGTCAGATAACAATAATAATGATTATTATTTGAAATACAGAAAAAATCATTCTATATGGTTAAGAGACAGAGAGCATTCTCAAATTAGCATTGAAACTCTTGTGCTGTGAGCCCCTATAAAAGCTTACTTTTCAGGATTTGGGGAATTAAGAGCTACTTTTGCTACCTTTTTCTGCTACTTTTGCAATCTTTTTCTTCTTTCCAGCATTTTCTTCAGGGAAAAAAAAATCATGTTTTTAAAGGTAAAATCTGCCACAGTACCAGTTATAATTAAACATGAGTGTGGCACGAAAAGCACTTTGGATTTCCTTCACGTGATCAGTTCTGCAGTCTTCATGTGATAACACTGACTGCAGGAGCAGGGCTGCAGGGTCAAGGCTAGTTTGTTAAATCAAAATTTATGTTTTACAAAGGAAGCAAATGGAAACAGCATTAACTAATGTTTGTATGTTTTACTTTTTCCTGAGGTTATGGAAGTTTGGGTCAAATTAATGAATGATCATTCAGCTAAGCTTAGAGACTATATTTTTTCTCCCTTTGAATGCTTTTCTTGTTATAGTATGTTTTTTGGCTCCTCTGTACTCCCTGCTGTGATTCATTTAAATAATTTATTTTTAAGGCAGTGGGTTTCCTTTTCTGTTATAGCAAGAAATACTGTGTTCTAATAAGTGAGCTGAAAGGGAATTTTCTTGACATTTGATAGGCTGACACAGGTGTCTCTCCAAAGCATACTTGTTTTTGCATTTTGAGATGGAGATAGTCTGCATCATCTTGTGTTTATAAACAAAAGGTCTCTATAATTCTTGCATGACAAGATTCTACAATTTTATGAGGACAACAGCACTTTAGCTTCACTCTGATGGTGGAAAAAATGTCTTTAGGTCTGTCCCATAATGTCCATATATTCTGAAAATTTGTATTCTTGGTACATCTAGTAAGATGACACTGGTTATACTTTGCTCTATAAGTCAGACTTTAACTACCAAACTACTCAGAAGGGCAAACTGGTACTTGTGGATTCTGTGTAGTTAGAAAAATTTCCTTCTCCAGAAAAGTTGAGGTTTGATGCCACAGACCCTGCTCAGATAAACCTCTTGCTGATTTTCAGTGCTGGAAAATTTGTCTCAGAGACAAATAGGGAGGGTATTTTTTTCTTTAATCAGCTTCTTCAGAGTTTTAAAATTTCTTTCTCTAAGTGAGAAGAAAAAATTGATACAGCTGTAATTATGTAGGGCGGGTCATTTGTATGTTGTTAGCTTTGGTTTTACACTTGTATAAAATTTTATATTTCAACAGACAGACACTGTCACTAAATGCATTGTAACACTACTGCTCAGAAATACAACAATCTATTAATCTCCCCATTATATTATTGAAGAATTAAAAAACCAGTGAGCATTGATGGAAGTCTAGGAAATAATTATGTGTGTATCAAATATTTATTGTTTGCTCATAAAAAAGGGAATGCCACAATGCTAAGACAGATACAGTTTAAAGTGTAACAAAAAGAATTGTAAAATTTTACAGCACTCATCAAGAATAGGAAAGTATTCAGTTCCACAACACCTTTAAATTTTAAACAGACACACATTGCAAAATCCCTTGAGCAAAGCTTAAATAATAGATTATAAAAATATAAATTTCATTCTGCTTCTCCCAAAAAAGGGACGGCTGTGTGCTGAGAAGACCATCCTGTGTTGAAAATAGACCCCAACATTGATGTGTGCAGAAAACAAACCAACCAAACAAACCTCCATTTATGATCCAGCTATAGACTTGTTTTTATTGTACTTATAAAATATACATAGCCTGTTATTGAATTGCCTGCTGTCGAAATCTGCAAGAATTTTATTGCTTTTTACTGTCCTGGAGACGAATAAAGCAGCAGCCTCTGTGTAATTTCATAAGAAGCAAGGACACTAAATCTAATTTTGCTGGATATTGGCTCAATCATAAAAAACCACGCAATGACCAAAATTTAGAATTTTGGAATACAGAGTATCTGTATGTTTCTCCTCATTGGTGTTTTCAAAAAAAATTCTATTATATTTTATCTGGACACATACCGCATTATGGTGCACTGTGTGCACTATTGTAAGCTTTGCATTTATATATCTCTCATGATAGGTGCATGAGTCTGTTCCAGTATTAAATCAGAGTCTGCGCACTTTAAAGCACAGAAATGGGGTGGAGTAGACTCTGAAATGTCTACTTTGAAATGGGGTGGAGTAGACTCTGCAACACAATGGGAATAAGGTGGACTTGGATATTGAACAAAATGCTTTCCTTGCCTTTTATCGCCTTTACTCTGTACTTATTGAGGGATCAAAGCATGACATGCCCAGACTGTCTCCAGAGAACCCACTATCCTTGAACCTGGAGATTGGGATCATTTTTAAAGTAAAATGTGTAGCTTAGGAACTTCTCAACAAGATTCACAGTATGCTTCTGTTGGCTGTGTTTCCAGTCTTGGGATCCACTGTGTCTTTCCCAAATTTCCCAGATACCTGAGAGAACATTGGACCAATATATGCCTAGTTGTTTGTCACATACTTTCAGGGGTGAAATGAAACTCTTGAAAAATTATTTGACCTCCTATTCGCCAAATACTGATGTTGAGCAACAAGGTCAGTTTAACAGTTCAAGAAAAAAGTAGGAAGAAAAAGTACTTTTCTATTATAAATTTAGTAGTTTTACATGAGGAAAGGACATGCAGGAGCTGATACTACCAGGCATGGTCCATCTGCTCTTATTCTGGAGGGTCCCACAGCACTTCACAGTTTAAAGTTCTGATGCAGCTTTGACCTAAGTCCTTGAAACTTTGATCACTGGGAACTGAAGATGTTCAGAATCAAACTGTTAAATTAATAACATTCCAGGACAGACAGTCAAGAAGAAATAATAATCCTACTGAAAGTTTTGAATGCAAGGGGATGTGAAAGGAGAAAATTTACAGAAGAAGCAGTATTGCACACAGATGGCTGAGAAAAAAAAAATTGTTTTCTCAGCACAGAACATATGAGTAAGGGACTGTTTCTGTTGCTACCAAAAGACTACAGCATCTCAGTCACAATAAAGTATGGAACGGCCTGGAAGCAGGATTTTCTTTTACCACAACATGAAAAGCCCCTCAGTCATAATAAGACCTGCCTGTGAGTCATAAACTTGTTCCTATCTCAAGTGTTGAAAATCTTTACTGATCTTTTAATCCAAATTTTGTTTGTAAAGGCCATTGAAGTTTACATTAATTATGTTTTCATGTAAAAATAGTGAATTTCATCCCAGGGAGAAACTTGCAGAAAGCTCCCAGGGAAAGCAGTTTGGCTTCATTTGAATAAAAAGAATAAACACTCCTTAGGATGAATTTGAGTATCATCACAAAATTCTGTAAAAAGAAGTAAGTGTCTGTATGGGAAAATTCATTGAGAAAAATCTATAAAGCAGAAAAACACTTTAGCCCAGCTTTAATACAGCAGCTAGGAGGAGGATGCATCTCTGAAGTCGAGGTGGTGGCTTTGGCCAGTACATGGTTGCCCTGCCCATCACTGATGGACAGAGCCCATTTAAGGCAGGCAGCAGAGCCAGCCACTGAGCAGCCCTGTGGGACAGGCACGTTGAGGTGCTGGGGCTGTCCTATCCCACCCTGTTCAAGGCACTGCATGGAAAGTGCAGATGTGGCTGGAAGCACTTCAAAATTTACTACTAAATTGTGATGGTTGTTATAAAGGTTTTCTGAGAGGTAAAAAGAAAATTCTCTGTCATGTGTCTCAAAAAATGTGCCTTATTCTCAGATATTTCTTTACATAATGTGTTTGCATTCCATCTGAATTTCTTTTGGTCCTGGCTTTTTTTTTAACTGCACAGGCACTTATGAGGAGATATCTCTCTGGAAGCACCTTGGACAAAAAAAAGGTAAAAAATTATTTGGCATCATATGTTATATCCTGGTATTTTCAAGAAGCAGCTTGATGCCAATGACTGCAAGTAGACACATATTTTGGAATAAATTGACACCAGACTCCTGCAGGAATCATTTGTTATCAGATGCTGGCTCTTTAAAGCTCTTAGATATTGGATACCTGCAAAAATTCAATTCATTCTTTCTTGTGAAGCAATCTAATTCTAAGTGTTTTACTGTCTAAATTCTGTCACAAGGCCAGGAATGAGACATAGGCCTCTGTGTATGTACTGGTGCTGTCTATTCTTTCAGCAACCTCAATGAAAAAGGAACTCAAATGGAGCTTGAACGTGTAGTTACTGAGGAAAAAAAGCCATGTTAACCTTTCCTCAGATGTACAGGCATGAGAGTTATCCAAAAATGAAGGGCTACAACTTTGAGCATGTCACTGGTAGAGGGTCAAAAAGGGTCAAAAAGGGTCAGAAAGGGTCAGCCCTGCAAAAATTGACTCTGTGAGTGGATCCTCTGAAACTTCTGCTCTATTCCTAAAAGCATATGTCTGGAGAACTGCTCAGACTGGGGGCATGCTGGGATCTGCTCATGCAGGGCTGGTTCTGGGTGGCTGTGTGAATGAGCTCATGGGCAGGGCCAAGGAGCCAGCTGGGCACCCTAGCAAAGGGTGTGTGGGTCCAAAACCTGCAACAACCCCAGATCTGGTGCTGGGGAAAGCAGGTCATCCCCCAAGGTTAAATAGTTTCAGAGGCCAAAGTGAGTGTTGNTTTTTTTTTTTTTTTTTTCCCCCTGGAATGTGTAGCACTGCCTTTAAAATCACCCTGTTTGGGGATTGGTGGTGGTGTCAGTCTTGCTTTTGTGAGGCTACAACTCTACTGCACGTAAATAGTTTTTGTTGTGGCCGAGTCTCAGGCAGGACAGGACACAGCCAAGGCTTTCTGCTGTGACTCAGCTGATTAACTCCATAGATCACCCTTGCTGTGATGGAATCAATGGCTGTGGTTAAAGGTCTCTTAAAAGGTTTTTTCAGTAATGAGTTTGTAACAAAGCTGCCACCAAATAGTTTAGTGCCATGTGATTTCTCCTTTATTGATTTCAATAAAAAGGCTAATTTGGAGATATGCTAGATTGTCATTTCTGGGTGGAGGGTGGTTAATATAACTAATGGCATTGCTATGGCACAATGGAAACATCGACCCTGACACACTGAGAGCAGAGAGAGTTTAGCAGGCAAAGAAAGATGCTCCAAGTGCATATCCTGGGCTTGACAAGACATGGCAGCTACCCAGCTGCATGCTGGTGGAAGTGCATGTAAAAAGCACAGCCAGATCAGCCAGGTTCCCCTTGTTCTAGAAAACCAGCACCTGTGTCCAGGCCTTGTTTGTGTTCTGCCAGCCCAGGGCCATGGTGTGGCTGCTGGCCCGCTGAGGTTCTCAAGGGACAAGGCCATCGGGGCTGAGCAGAGCGGCTTAGGCCTGCGCGGCTGCAGGCGGAGGGACGGGGCCGGCCTGAGGGACAAGCCCGGCCCGAGGGACAGGGCTGGCCCGAGGGACAGGGCCGGCCTGGCCCACCAGGGTCCCAGCTCTGTGGGGAGGGCTCTGCCAGTGCCCGGCTGTGCCGCAGTGCCGGGGAGCAGCCCCACGGTGGGAGCCAGCTCTGCCAAAAGGGGCACCACAGGTGTTGTGGACGTGGTGCTGGCCTGCCCCAGGCCCTGGCTGTGGCCAGGCTGAGCCTCCAGAACCACAGTGACATTCAGACCAAAGCTGCTCCCCTCTGTGCTCCCAGACCACGTCAGCGTTTGCAGGGTGAAGCAATCTCTGTGCAAGAAGCTGCCTAATCCTCTGAGCCAGGAGACCATGGAGGGCCCCTGAGCACAGCCAGGGAGGTTCCTTCACCTCTGCATGCTGCTAGAATTCACAGAGATTATTTCTTCTGGGCTCATGTTTCCTTGGGTTTAGATCCTAATCTGTTCACTGCATCCTCTCATAAGTGTTAGGATTATAAATTCTAATGCTTTTCAGAGTGCCAGGACTATGCTCAGAAGAAGGCTGCTGTCAGAGAAGTTGATGCAAGATTTGCCACAATATTTTAAGAACATAGAAGTTGCCTAGAAAAAAAAATACTTCAGTGTCAGACTCTGAAGTACGTGGCTCTGAGCCATTTGAGATTGTGTCCATAGCTTTTTAAAGAATTCTGGCTTTGGAAATATTAGCTTAAGTAGTTCTGAGCAATACTTCAGGAAAGTATTATATTGGCTTTAGCTACTATAAGTCCAGCATTAGTAACAAAACTCCAGTTAAATACTTGATGAAAAAAAAATTCTCAAAAAACTGGATCTGTTTAAAAGCAGTATCCATTTTGGTTATATTAAAAGTTCCCTTATTTCAAAAGAAAAGGATTAAACAGATTAAAAAAACCCCACCAAACTAAACATAGTTTGACAATGAAAAAAGCCTGCTTAGCTGTGATCTCCTCTAAATACTAACTCTAAATTCAGTGCAACATAATGGGAGCACGCAGCTGCCTGCTGAGGACTCTGTGGTTTGCATCTTTTCTCAGTATCATGATGGAAGGTGAGTTTGCGCCACTACGACCTGCTTGAGCACCAGTTGCTTACAGCCCCAGACCCTAGCACAATGCAGCCAGTGGAAGGACTCGTGCTCATTTCCACAGAGATGGAACTAAGCCTGTGGTGATGAGGGCCTGTTCTCATTCCCTTTCCAGACTTGAGGCAGAGAATGCAACCAGGGGAGAGGTCAGTGAAACGTCATATCCACTCTCTGCTCTGTCTTCCTTGTCCTCTCATCAACTCTGGATCTTCACCTTTCTTCTCCCATACCTTCCAGTCCTTCCTCTCTTAGGTAAGTGCTGGTAACTTCTGAGACTCTGTGGTACTAAAAGTAACTTGGTAGTCTTGTTTCCAAGCAAGAGTGTATCCAGTTGCTCTAGTCTGTAGTTTCTGCCTGTGTTTTAACTTGTTGTGACCATAAAATGGTGTTATAATGTATTTGCTGCACATTTAGCTTTTGCATGTTGTTTACTCAAGGAAAAGTTAACTGCTTGGAAACCAGTATGTGTATGATGTATGCATGTGCAAGTCTGTGCACACACGTGGCTGCATCAAATGTGTGTGAGGACGAGTAGCACATGGAGACCTGCTTTCTCATTTCACTCCTTTTACTTTCACATGAGTGGACACATCATGCAGGTGCATATCTCTAGCTTCTATGATCTGATAGAGGAGTTCTTCAGTTTTCATCTCTGCTTATAAATTAAATTGGTCAAATCACTGTGGTTTAAGATAGAAAAACACAGCAGAAGCTGCTCAGCTGAATGATTTTTAGCACAATATGAAGAAAAAAAAAATAGGTGCTGGCTTCTCTTTCAAATAAGTGCTGTGCTCTGCAGAGCAAAGATCAAGCCAAAGTTCACCTTATCAGCTGCTGTACCTCACCTGGGGCTCTGTTATTGATAGGTCTGTCATCCTCCCTAATATTGGAGGGGTAATAGCAGCCGATGATTAGGCCACTCTCAAGCTATTAACTACATTTCTTATCCCTTTTATAAGAGCTTCTTAGTCAGCCGGGAAACAAAGGCTGCCTTCAACGAACAAGAGCCCAAATTGTGGGTCTGCATCCTGCAACCTGAAAGACACAACTGTTGCACTTAGAGGAGCCTCCGACAGCAGCAAGGGGGTGGATGTCAAAGGTTACCCTGTGGTGTTATCTGAAATGAGCGGGCTCTGGCTGCCTCTTGTGCTGACAGAAGCTTGCAGAGAAATTACAGAAAATTGCCTGTTTTGTCAACATTTTCTCGTGAGGTTTAGAAAAAAAAAAGGACTCTAGTTTCAGCAAGTCAAAGGGGCTCAGTCAGCCTAGAAGTGACTGACAAACACTCTATTATTCATCTATGTAAAAAAGTGATATTTTATATCATTTCTTTGAGTGATTGTTAAGTGACTGGATAGTGACACTGACATGCAAGCTAATCCCAGTAATATTTCCAGTTATTGTTTGAAGGCAGACTTACATATTTTCAGCACTGACAGTAGGTATATTCAAAAAGAAGTGGTGATGCAGAACCAGTGCCTAGTACAACTCCAAAGCACTGGGAGGACCTGTACCCTCAGATCTCAGCGCAGCATGCACAGGCAATGGACAGGACTGTGGTAGAAAAGGCAGTCATGTAGTCCCTTTAACAAGTCATTCACCTAGGGTAGAACTACAGAGATAGGACTCTATAGTCCTGTCTAGTAGTACAATAAGACTTCTGCCACACTGTAGCTAGAAAAATGTTGTACTGTCTGGCTCTTGTTTTAGCCATACAGCAGAATTTTTTTTTTGTACAGACTGCTACTGAATTGGAAATGTTTTTACAGGAATGAAACATCCAGTAAGCTTGAAAAAAAAGTGTCTTTATTAAATCTTGCTTAAGGATGGTGGATGGAGGCAATGAAAGAATCGGATCTGTAATTCTCCTTGCTTTCTCACAGAACATGGAGTCTGGTCACTGTTGCCCACTGTGAGGAGACTGCCCTGTGTAGTTTACTTTTGGAGGCTCATTGCTGGTGTCACAGGGAAGAAAGGCATGTTTAGCAGAATATAATTATAGCTAGCCTGCCTTATCATAAGCCTGAAGAGTGGTCATGTTACCATTTAATGCTGATCCCTAGCATTTTACTGACATGGCCCTGTTGTGTCCTCCAGCATTTATTCAACACTTAGGGTAGTTGTTGTCATAGGTACATGCTGCTGTCACATTGCAGTCATCACGAGCTGGTACCCGAGCCCTGTGCTATGACAGTGGCTTGAAACTGTGATGTTTCCCTCAGCTGTTTGCACTGGGCAGAGCAGATGCTAGAGGTGACTTTATGGGGCTTGGTAAAGGCTGTTTACATCTTAGATGAATTGATGGCTCTTAGCTACAATTAATAAAACCATTAATGACTTGTTGGATTTGCTGTGTCACTGCTGGTCAGTTGATGTTGTCAGATTGCCAGAGAAAACATGACAGAGCAACTGATTTAAAAAGACAATTTGGAACAAACACACGTGAATATACTAAGAGACATTATCTCGGATCAAGTATGAATTTTAAAATAAATGTAGCTTCGAAGTATATCTGGGATCAAGTATGACTTTTACAGTAAGTGTAGCTTTGAAGTACTCCACTGATATATGTTTCGAGAAAAGATTACTTTGGTGATAAGGTGCCTTTGGCATTGGTGCTGCCGGTGACAGAAAGCTCACAGTGAAGAAAAAAGATGCAAAAGCACAGCAAAGGCTAGTGGTGTTCAAATTGGGATTGCACTCTTGGAATGCTCACCAGGAGCTGCTGGCATTCACACGTGGAGTCAGTGCAAAGTAAAATCTACGGAAGTGCAGACACTGTAGATGTAGGATGTTTGGGTGCCCTCAGTCTTAGAGAGGAGTGAGAACATATTTTAGCAAGGAGAACAGATGGTTTGGGAGAGCAAATTCTGCAGACAAAGTGCAGCCTTTAGTCAAAGAATAGTAGTTCATAAAAATTGGACAAACTTACTACAAACTGTTAGAATTACATTACTGAGATCTAAGCTCTAGGGCTACTCTCCCATTCTTAAAATGATACAATGCAAATATCAGTGAGTCCATAGGCAGGCAACAAAAAGTGTTCAATTTTACTGTAAATAACTTGGTTTTGTTGAGAGAAGAGATGAAAAAGAGAGAATGTAATAATGAGAAATCAAAAAAGTCCACAGAAAATCACACTCACATTTATCCTTGCTCATAACGTAAGAGCAAATGCAGCTGAGGACAGGAAAGGCTCTTCTACCTGGTCATCCTATGGAATGCACAGGATGCTCTAGCAGGTGCTTACCAGATTTTAAACTGCAAAAGAAATTACATTCATGGTTCCTTTCACCTCTAGAGAGATTAAAAACTGTTGCTTCTGATGAAACACGAAGAAACTGGACCTGCAAAGGGAAGCTGGATGAGATGATGGAATGTCCAACTGCCAAAATCTTATGGAGAAGATTCGGCCTCACCTTGCCTCTCCTCTCCAATTTGAATTTCTCTATTCAGTTCTCTCTCATATGCTGCTATTTCAGATGTGAGGAATGCCTGTATACCTAGAAGCTTGTCTGATGTTCCTGTATTAGCTGATATAATAAAAGATATATATTGCTCTGTAAGTCTTGGGTTTGCTTCCACTATTCTGTCCAGAGAAGTATGTTCTCACCCTTCTTACCATTCTATGAACATTTTTCAGCCATCTCATTGGCAGAGTGGAAAAGGGTTTTCCACTGGCATTTCCTCATGTGTTACAGCTGTGACTGCACAGCAGTGTGGCACAGAAGGAAAGGTAAAATTAGATGGTATTTGAGGGCTGTCTCCAGAAATTGGGTTATAAACAGATCAGTATTTATATATTCAGATTAAATAAGACAAAATGCTCAGACACTTTATCATAGTTCATGTAATTACTGTGTATCAGCAGAACCAGCACCTCTCCCTCTCTGCACTCAGTGCATTGCAAATACAAACCAAAATAGTTTGCTTTACATTTTTCCCATGAGAAAATACTAACGTGTTTTACCTTGTGTTTGTGCCTAGTTTGCTCTCAGTACCTGGGTACCAACGGGAGCACGGCCACTGCTGTCAGCCGGGCTGGCACAGCCGGGGAGCATGTGGAGGAGCAGAGCAGGTCGTGGCCACCACTGCCAGCCACATGTTTCAGCTGAGGTTGTCACATTAAACCATTAACCTCAAAGAACATTTTACATCCTCATAATTTCAAAAACAGTTTCTGCAGATAATGCTTCTCTCACTGCAGTCTTGCCAGGTACATGTGTATGTGAAAAGAAGAGCTGAACGAAAAGGTGGCAGAAATTGTGTAGAAGTCTTTGTCTCCATTGGTGAGTCATTGTCTACACTTTGCAGGGATTTGTTATTATTCATATTGAGATATTACTTTAAAAATGTATAGCTTTCAATTCTCTTCAAAACCAGGAAATTTGTTGGAAAAATATTGACTGTTTAAGCACCACATTCAAAGGGAACTGCTATTATGTCCCATTTGTAACAGTGGTGATGTGTATACGACAAGATGTCAAGAATATGCTCAGAAATGTGATACTCTACATGAAATCTCTGAGTTAATTTTATTCGGGGACTGTGCCACTCACCTTGTGACCTCTGTAGTAACATTCTTGGCTCTTTCAGAGTACCAGATGTCAGTTTACTATTAACCATTTGGCTTCTAAGTGTAGCAAGGCAGCTCTCAGCCACATACAGCGTTCTTGAGATAGGGCAAGCAGGAGAAAGTTTCAACAAAGCATAATAATTTAATCTTTTAATTGTGTGGGAGCCAGAGTTTTGATCTGAGCCCAGAGCAACTGTCAGAGACATAGGTCTTAGATGCCACTGCTGTACTATATTAATATTGCCAGCAATGTTTGGTTATAAAACTAAAACCAGAGATTTTTACTATCTCATGTACAATTAGTATATAATAAGGACCTGCTGTCATAAAGTTCTAATCTATAGAGTTTCTTGTGTTATAGGATTAGTATGGCAAATCTTAAATCTTCTCCCTCAGGTAACCTGTATGTTAGTACTTTCTTTCACATTTGTTTGCTGCATGACACATTTTGGGCGCTGGGATAATAAATAATAAAATTGGCAGATTATTAAAAATAATCTAGTGGCAATGTAGGGTGCCACTACATAGTAGTATGTTGTCCATTAATCTTTGTTCATCTTTGCAGAGGATGTTTTAGTTGTTAAAATACATCTCTCACCAAAGTCTGCAGTTTAAAATTCTGCAGAGTAAGAGTTCTCACATATCTGGGCTTTTACGACTTGTCTTCAGAGTTGTTTCCATCACATCAATTGTGTGATTTGCATGTGCTTTTACAAAAGTGCTGTTCTATTATTGTTTTACATTACAAAGCCTAGATATTGTAAGAATAAACTAAGATGGTGACCTCGTCTGGGTGTGATCAGTTCTTGCAATTATTTTTAATCATTTGAGAAGTTATGTTGTATTAAAAAGAAGGGCTAGGACTGAAATAATATTCATATAATAATAATTCATAGTCATATAATAAATATATGAAATGGAATAATAATGCATAGAGTCTGTCTAAGATTCAAAACCCTGACCACAGATTGCAGCCAAACGGCCTAGCATAAATGTGATATTTCCTCAATTTGTTTCTGGCTTCTGGCCACTTAGCATTTTGGAAAAGAGGAGAAGACACATGTCCTGAAGTGCTTCTCTCAACTCCCAGCCACTGAAAGTCTCCTGTTTCCAAACAGGTTACACCAGTCTTTTCTGCAGTGGGTTTTTTATGTTTTTCCAAGAATCCCTTCCCCTCAGATGGCTGGACAAAGAGGACTTGCACACCCTCATATGGGACATGAGAGTTTTTATGGTGCTGCACCTTCACAGCCCTATCTAAAGCCTGGGTTTCCCTGCCTGCTTTCAGCATGTTTAGCTTCAGTGGCTCGTGGAGGATATGGGAAGAAGTCCTCACAGTCTTCAAGCACAAGAAGAATGTCTAATGAATCCACAGCTCCCTCATGTTTCCCACAACGGTTGAGAGACGGGAAAGTAATTAGACTATTACTCATTTTGTAATGGCCACTGATTTATTCCTGAAGTGGATTTTGCTTCCAGCACTTCTCTAAGTGTATCTTGTTCCCTCCCTGGTTCCTTTTGGCTTACTGAGAGACCTGCTGACTGATAGTTCCCAGCTTTGCTCCCGTCTTGTATCTGTTCACTTGCTCAGTCCTGAGAAAGGCACATCAGAATCTGTGGCAGACACAGCCATGAAGTCCAACACTGAAGACCCATCAAGAATGGATTACGATCATTGTCTTGTAGCCCTCTTTAGATACTGTAAGGGGTTTCTCTTCTCCAGGCTGAACACCCCCAACTCTCTTAGCCTGTCTCCACAGCAGAGGAGTTTTGGCCCTCAATCATCTTCGTGGTCTCCTCTGGACTGCTCCAGCAGCTCTATGTCTTATGCTGAGGACCCAGGGCTGGATGCAGAGCTCCAGGTAGGGCCTCATGAGGGCACAGCAGAGCATCATCATGCTGCCCACTTCTCTTTTGATGCAGCCCAGGATGTGGCTGGCCTTAGGTGAAACTGAAGACTGGTTTTACTGGCTTTAAACCCTTCATATATACCTTCTAAGTAAAAATTAATTTTCTTCTGAACTGCCAAATGTTCAAAGCCCTCTAGATAGAATTAGCATCAAAGTTCAAGTCAGTCACTGATTTCTTTTTGAATGCTTGGATGCAAAAGATTGGGCTTTGCTGACTTAAAAATATCTGACTAATTATTGCTCTTTTGTAAGCATCAGATTCACTCTGACAATGTTTGTTTCATCACCTTCCATCAAAATAACCATTCTTTATCTTTTTTTCCTCATATTTGGGATAGAAATATATGCTGAACACTGTCTTCTTCTGTCTTATTAGACAGTGTACCATTTTCATTTGAAACAGTAGAATCTTTAGAACTCTTTGTAGTCTTACTGCATACAACACCAATGTCCCAATTAGACAAAGGTGTGACAAATTTTGTGCAACAAGAAAGACCAAACCGTTATCTTATGAAACCATAGAAGTTAAGGATTCAGCATGCTACTTGTTGACAAGGTTCTGTGATATGTTGATATAATTCTCTTTTCTCCCTTAGCTTATACTTTCCAATTGGAATATTCATAACTGTAAATGAATCTGTATTCTACCTTCTTCTTTGTGAATTGAACTGGGGAGTGCTGCCTTAGAACTTTTCATGTACAAGAAGAACTGATATGTAGAAATAATGTAAACATGACTGTTGGTACTGTTCACTCGCAATGATATTTTGTATGATTTTATCAAGAGAACAAAATTCTTTAATGCCACTTTGGAGAGTCTAGCAGTATTCTCAGCAGCCATAAAGTCCAATCTTTTGAAAACTTGGTGTCCCTTCTTTTACTTCTCAGCAGTGACAGTTCAGATCTACCTGCTACAGAGCACTGGGGTGTTTCTCTGCAAGTATTTTTTTTTTTAAATAGACCCTTTAATGTGCTCTAAAAATGCCTTTCCAACCTGAGTTTTCTCTCAGTGTTATTAATTTTTTTATTACAGATCTTGTTATTTTCAAGGTTCCCAAAGGACCTATTTACAGCAGACATTTATGGAAAAGAAGCATGGTTAAACTGGTGAAAATAACTGCAGAAGTCATAAGTAAGTAATATAAGCTGCAGCAAGGACACCGTGTGTTGTTTTAATTTCCAAAATAGCAACAGTTCAGACATTTAATTGCATTTTTATGACTTTTTTTTTCATAGCTGTCTGGTGTAAAATACGTTGCCAGCAATATGTAACTGCTAATAACTTTAAGTTTCCTAAGCTGGCATTAGATTTCTTATCCTATTGGAGAGGAAGGTCACTTAATATACTCTTCATCCTTATGAGGAAAAAAATGTGGATGGTGGATATATCTCTATGTTTTTACACTTGCATTACCTGAAATCTTTTCTGCAGTGAGAAAGATACAGGGCAATTAATTATTTATGTTCTCTCATAGTCTTAGGTGTGTAAAGGGAGCTTTTCTACCCAAGGGATTTTTTGAGAAGCTAGCTTAGCTTAATTTTGCAATAACTGACTCCTAGGGTCATAGCTCTATCCTACTGTGCCTACCAGCTCTTATTGTGTAGGGACACAGGCTGTTGCAGTGCTCAGCTTGGGCCTTAATATTGACCTAAACAAATATTAATACCAATAGTAACTAATGGGAGTGGGAAAATGAAGCATACAAAGACACAATCCTGCTCTGTCTATAGGTCATGTCTGCGCTGTTCATGGTTAGTGTCCTTTGGGAAAGAGCATGTCTATCCATACCTGCAGAAGCTGGTCATGTTTTCCTTGCATGTCATGTACTCTCAGAACACCTAATTGTAATTTCTGTAGTAATTAAAGGTGCAGGGGGCTAGATGATTTTTAAAACATTGCATAAAGGATGAATGTTCTGTGCCTTGTGGCATGGCACAAAGGTGGATTGGAGGCTTTTGAGGTAGTGTTCAGTGCCTGTCCTGGACAGAGGCAGAGTAGTTTGCCTCTCATGCAAATTATGCATTTGCATTTCTCATGCATAATTTCTTCCTGGAGTATCCCTTGTGTGAATTAGTCAGCTAGCTCTGCTTAGGTTACTTTAAGGATGGAATTAACTACAACTAGAAAGGAACTTAAGTATTGTAACTGAAGTTTGGGTTATGCAGACACCAGGGTCTACATTAAATAAGGAGCAAGTTAGATTGGTAGGTTAGCCACAGGGAGGACTAAATCACATGTCAAGAACCAATATGACCATTTAAGTAACTTCCTTCCTTCTCTGCTTCATATCTTTAATCTTGATGCCAAAAAAGACATACACAAATTCTCTAAACTCATAACAATGTATTATTCACATCATGCTCTCTCTCTTGACTGTCTTCATCTCTCTCTCTTTGTCTTCCATCCACTGACTTCTTTCTAAATCCCTGACAGTATGCTGAGGAGTCATTGTATTTATTAGGATCCAGTAATGCATTACATACAATGCATTCTTCCAAGTGATGCACTTCTAATTATTCCCTTGGGGATTATTCAAGCAATACTGATGTTGGGAATATACATTATGACTGTTCAGGTTAATGGCCCAGTGATTCATTAGACATTCTTGGAAAGTAATTGATTGTATTAACTGTTCACTGAATAGTGTGAACCACAGCTGCTGCACGGCCCTCCCAGCACTGGCCCAGAGCTTCTGCCACGGCAGCATCATTGGGGTGAATTGCTGCCAGCTGTTGTGCTATAGCAGTTAGACCTCCTTGTTTTACTTTGCCCAAGGCTGGGATCTGCTGCCACTGTCACTCTGACTCTAAATCCTTCAGGAGATCTGTGATAACATCTCAGAGTGGAGTTGGTGCTGAGGCATGGGGAGTGATGTTGAGCTGGCAGTGCAGAAGGTTACCGGCTCTTTGGCACTGGCCAACATTAGGTTACTCAATAGTCTCATTCAGTGCAGTTGAAAATGGGGCATTTTGCAAACTTCTATTACACTCAAAACAGCAAATACCTTGGTGAAAGCTCAGAGAGAATGCAGCTGTGATTTGAAGACTCTCACAACTGCTGAAGGTGAAGACTAAATGGCCCGCAATAGTGAGAGATAAAGAAGAACGACAGGGCCTAAAATGACCAGCTCTTACATCATGTACTCCATTTTTCATATGGTAGTTGTCCCCTTGCCTTTGCTGCAATGACCCAAGGAAGGCAAACAGTAACAATGCAGTTCCTGTTACACCTGAGATTTAAAGCAGCCTGTGCAAGCTATTCGTGTCCCTGCCCTTTTCTGCATCCACTCTGCTCTGCAGCCTGAGGCAAGACACCCGTCCTCTGGGTTTGGCTTTGGATTTAACAATGGTAGAGGCAATGGACCAGAAACCTCAAACCTGTGGGTGCCTGCTGAATCTTCATATCTGAGGTTCTAGTTTTCTCTGGTCAGAGATTTATAGCTATCCTCTTCCCACTCTGGCAGCACAAAAGCTGACATTTACACTGAGTGGTACTAGACTCTCATTCCCTTCTGGAGTGACTCATCCCAGCATCTCTGTGGGCTGCTGGGTCCTCCCTGTCCTGTGTAGCTCTGAGAGCTCATTCTTATAGGTCAGAGAGATTTTCTAGAGTAGAACTGACACTGAAATATGTGCCAGACACTGTATGGAAAGATCTGCTTTAGATCTGCAGGAATTGCGGCGTACTGGTGACAGAAGGAAGGCTTCCTTGTGGAATTAGCTCACCATAGAATGCCTTATCCCAGAACGAAAAGTAAAAATTCCCCTACACAGGGAGCAAAGGCTGGTTCTTTGTTCTGTGTTGCTCTGAGCTTGCGGAGTGCATTGCTTGGGCAAGAGTAGCTGTGCTTACAAGTAACCTTTCCAAGATGGAATCACAGGAGATGTCAATCACCTGAGATGTAAATGTCACCTGCCATAAAAAGAGCTGTCACAGAGGGGCACAGAGATAATACTGAAGACCAGTATAGTCAGCACCAGCCTCTATTTGCAGAGGGGAAAAGTGTGCCAACAAAATTAATATGTATTGAAGTAAAAGCAATGCAAGACATTGGTGCAAACCTCTATGACAATGATGCATCCCACTATGGCAGTCATTATTAAGACCCTTACAGTGTCTGGCCTTGAAAAACATAGAATCTATATCAGGCATTCTTATTTCTGATCATTTTAGAGGTCAGACCAGAGAAATTTGGCAACATGTAATTAAGGTAACAAATTGTAGAAGACTTGGTGATAAGGAGTTGAAAGTGTTACAGAGAGTAAACTTTTGTAATTATAGTTTGTTAAAATACTCCCTTAGAGATTTCATCTCTGTAATTTACTCTTTCTCAGAATGTTATCTTTGTGAGGAGTCATGGTGATTGATTATTTGGTGAGTATCTGAGCAGTCAAATGGGGAAGAGTTGCGTAACTTCTTACAGAGAATCCCTAAATCTTGCAAATTCCTGACAGGACAGTCCTCCAGATATTCTGTACCTGGTCCAGCCTTTACCTGGCATATATTTGTGTGTGTGTGTGTGTGTGTGTGTGTGTGTGTGTGTGTATTATTATATCTACTTATGAAACCTGCACACCTTATAGAGAACATTGCCCAAGTATTTAAATACTGCTTTGCTACACACATATGGAAAGCAATCTGTTAAAAAATACAAAAGCAAATGCAAATCAGGACAGCTGCTCTTGTCTTAGAGTCCCTGTAGGGAGCTGTTTGGGGTGTGGAGGAGCTGAACTCTTCATTGCTGCTGGGTATGAGCACATATGTCTGTGTACATGTGTCAGTCTGTGGCATTTGTGCAGTGATACAGTCTTTCAGAGAGAAAAGGTAAGACTGGCTTCAGAAAGACATTAGGTAATAACCTCAGTTAGTCTGAATTTGGAAAATAGAATATATGTTTGCCATATGAAAATGCAACATCACTGCCAAGAAACAAACACCACAAAGAGCATACCTTTGTTTTCGATGACCGAAGAAAATGATTTGGTACTTTGGAATCAATAAATTTGGCTTAAAGGATGGAGCTCAAGGCAATCTTAACTAATCACTGTTTTTTAAAGCATATAAAATTCAACAAAAAGCTTTAAAAAGAGATATCTCAGACACCATATCAGTGTCAGGGAGAGTAAAACCTTCTTTGAACATCCTGCCAACTGCTAGTCACTTACTGAAGTTTTATAACATTAGCTTAGTAGTGGCAGCCTTCTTTATCTGTCACATCTTGTTTTATTTGCATCAGAGGCTATAATTATATTCATACAAACTTTACGTCGTTTTAAAAGCTGAAAGCAGCCCCTGATTTATGCTCCCTACAAGGCAATATTTTCTCTTCTGGATGCAATATGTCACAGAGAAGAGTGAAACTGCAATTGCTGCCATCCTTCTGGCTCCTCCCAGCACGCCTCCAGGACACTGCAGCTGCGTGAGCCAGGAGCTCTCACCTCCTCTGCAAGGCTCACATGCAGGGCAGGGCGAGAGCCCCAGCGGGGCTGGGGCAGCACTGTCACTTCAAAGAGGGCTTACATTTTAAGGTAAGAAGAACAGAGAGGACATGGGGGCATTGCAAACCCCTCTGTCCATACCCTGTCCTCTTTTGGCCAAAGCAATGATGTCCTTGCTTGAGCTTCATCTTCACTCATAAAATATCTAAAATAAATTTTGGACAATAAAACTTTTCTGAAAGAGCAGACATACACCACCAGTGCTACCATTTCAAAGGCATTGGTGTGAAAAATTTTGCCACTAAACTACTGAATTTTCCTGCAGTCTCCCCAACTCCACTTCTAAAGAAATTCAGCTGCATGCCCTGTCAAAATGCCATTGGCTGACTAGAAAGATAGGGCTTTTGGCTAAAAGGCTAAAATGCAGATTTATGGCCTGTGATGAATCTCCCTAGAGTCATTTCCCAAATTATCATGCAGAAGGCTGACACTGTCCCCTTACCATATATATGTTTTGATAACTTTTTCAAGCTGGCTTCTTATTGTCTTTTAAAACTCATTTAAAAAGAATTTTCTGAAAACCCAGCTTTCAATTGCTTAGCAAGGCTTTGTCTGAGGTTGACTGGTATGTAAACAGAAAAAATAGGAAGTCTTTAGAAAAGTGTGAGCCAAATACAGAAGTATTTCTTAAGGACAAATACTGCATGGATTAATGTTTCTAAATGAATTGAGTTTACACATTTCTGGAGAAACAGCCAGGAAAGGAAAACCTGACTTCAGAACCATTCCAATCAGTGACAGCATGTGGAGATGCCAGGCTTTGTGACGTTTTCCCTGTTTTTATTTTGCGTCATTAACATGGGATCAGCGTGAGCAAACGCCCCTCAGCTCACGTCTCTGCTGAAGTGACTGCTGGTTCAGTGCACGGCCATGTGAGAGGGACGGCCAGAAAAGCCACACCAGATCTGCCTGACAGGTCTCTCCTGAGGGCATGACAAGGACTTTCACAGAGAGCAGCACTGCGTGGGCATCAATCCCTTGGTGTTTCCAAGCCACCACTGGATCTGAATGTTCCAACATCTTCCCAGGCAAAAAAGTTTCCCTCTGAAAAATCCATTCTTGCCTACATCATGTCATTTTCCCAGCAGCTTCTGAGACCCTCCACAGATGTGTTGAGATTTCTGAGGAAATGTGGGTCACAGAAAGCTGCAGGAGGAGTAAGCCTCTGGAGCCAGTGCCCAGCAAGTTCAGCTGAGGAATTTACAGCCCTCCTAGTGCTCACACTTTATTTCTCCCCACAGCCATGTGACTCTTCTGTGTTGTGTCAGCAGAGATCTTGAACACGAGAGCAGAGTGCGTTCCCGTGCCTTGCTTGCTGCTGTTTTTCCAAGTTTCCCATCTCTGAACTCAGGCATGCTTCCCTCCTGCACAGGGAGTGTGGATGCCATGGGCTCGAGCGAGTGGGGGCAGGGGCTGTCCCTGGGGAGCAGAGGGGAGCGGGGCTGCCATCATCCTGGAGGGAAGCACAAACCAACCCCCATCCCCGCTGCCACTGACCCCGGGACAGGGGGTCTGATGGCCCCCAGACCCTCTCAGGACAATATGCACTTCTGCATTGCTCATAAACAAATGTATCTAAACCACCACACTTTACATCCACTTAAAATTCTGAATACCTTTTCATTTATCTAAAGCTTGCTGAGGTGAGTTCCTATAAGGGAAGACTTATTTCATTTCCATGAAATGTTTATATTTTCTGGGAAGTTTCTCTCTCACCTCTTTAAATTTTACTGCAGTTGGCGTGCAGCCTGTAGTAGGGTCCTCCCAAGGAAGCTGGTGAGGCAGAAAGGTTCAAGAGGGACTATAAATTTCAAACTTTCTGGGTTAGAATAATTTAAGTGCACCAAGTTCTTAACCTTAAAGGATCAATAGTGAGGTTTTTTCCTTGTAGTGCTGTAAAATTCAAGTTTCAAAAAAAAAAAAAAAAAAGAAAAAATACCAACAAAACCCAAACCCAAATCAAAACCAATTCCCCCCAAACCCAGATTTAAAGTAAATAAAGGTTGTATATGAACAGGGGATTGATCCTGAACTGTTTCTGGAGTTTCAAATTCCATTGTCTGAAGGATGTCTGCTTTGGCTGTTCAGGAGAATAACCATCTCAAGAAAGTTTTTTACAAAAAGGTATAAATACCCATAACCTAGTACTCATCCTTGCAAAATGGATGTAGTTTTCTTTCTGCAATTAATTTCTTTGTTCTAAGTCCAGAAGGGACTTGGCCATTTCAGCACTGATTTTGGAGTGGATTAGGGCTGGCTGATCTGATAAGTGCCCATGGATGAGTCTGTGGCTGTACAGACCACTTCTCTGAATTACATCCTGCTGTAATTACATTTTCTGACCAGTTTGCTGAGGCTCTGGCTTAATATCAAGCATATATATGCCATTTCAAAGTTTTATATTCTCTCATATGGCATTTGTATTAAAGGCATTGACCAACCTGTTACCTTTTCAGAATATTAATGCATGGCCTCAGTGAAATATCTTGCAGTATATTCAGGCATCCATATTTGTTTTGGGAAAACCCCAATACCTTCAAATGATGTTCACAAACTTTTACCGAAAAACACACAACAAATTCCAGTGCAATACAAAAATCTCAGCTGTTGTTTCTCCAGCAGGAATGTAAGGTAAATGCAACTCAAAAGAAATATTAATATGCTGTATCCAGCAGAATAGATACCACATTTAGCAGAATGTATGAGATCATCAATCTAATATGGGAAACATAGGACCCTGAGGTCAGCATTTGACAAGTAGTGCAGGAGAAATTGTTTTATAAAAAACAAAATCCCATTTAGCCTCTAACCCTTCACACAGTCTCTAACAATAATTTTCAGTCTGAAATCTCTGTCCTCTGCAGGGGGATGATGCTGAGTCCCCCTTCTACAGGTGTAGACTGACAGGGGATGGAAAAGGTCAGTACAGGCCACATTCAAGATGTTTTAAACACTTGTTCCTAACAGCCTGGCCCAAAATAAAAATGTGAGACCTAAACAATCAGAGCAAACTAGGTTCTCTGGGTCTGTTTTGAAACTCTCCAGGAGCAGCCCTATAGAGAAAATTCCTAAGTTAATCTCCTGGATGCCCTTCCTTGATCTGGGATTACAGAGATGAAGCTCATTTTGGCATCTTATGTAGAAACTCCATTTGTAGATGCCAAGAACTGCTCAGAAGAAATAAAAAACACCTTGTGTGACAGGGGCAAGGCTTTCTACAAGGAAAGTATCATCTTTACAAACCAGATGTGTAGCACAGAAGCACCCCATATGCACGGTACTGGGCATTTCACATGGCCTGCAGAGCCACCTGCCTGCCTGCTGCTGCTCCTGGCAGCACTCGGTGCCGTGCCTGGAGAGGGTGAGTGCTACCCCCGTGCCCGCCTGGGGGGCAGTGGTGCAGGTGTGCAGTGAGGACAGGAGGTGACAGCACTGCCACTGCTGCCCGATTTGCAGGCTCAGTGCCTCCAGAGACACCATCCTGGTCAGGCACCTCTTTCTGCAGTGACCCTAGCTTTGCTAGGGTTTAGGGAACATAACTGAATGCAACTGAATCTATGTAAAAGTCTGAGAACAAACTGTACTGACACCTCTCTGTTCTAAGGACTTGGGATACAGGGTAGGAGTGGCAGGGTTTCTCCTGATAGAAACATTTGAATTAGGAGTATTCAGCTGGTGCTTGAAAAAGGACTAAAGAAACCAGTGTCTTAGATTTAGCTATTATCTATAATCCTATTCTGTATATTTCCTGCCAGGTTTTTTCTGGCATAGTTTGTAACTCCCAAAATAATCTCTGGGCAGTGACACAAACTATGAATTCACACTCAGAAATCCCACCTTGACCCATCATTGGACCTTCTGAGAAGCCAAAAAACAGCAGAGGTAGAGCAAAGTTCATGGTGCTTCTAGTCATATCAGCTTCAGGTGAGACTGGTCTTATTGGTCATCAGCCAACTGAAACCCACAGGGACCACGTACCAGCAGTAAGGTCCACCCTTGACTCTCCAGTGTGCATGCAGCCACTGTCTGTGTTTTATCCAGAAAAAATACCCAAACATGTTCTAGATGAGCATATTCAAGCCAGCCACAGCCTTTCCAGCAGGTGACGGACAGCACCAGGGCAGAGGTTTGTGAAGCTGCAGGATGGCAGGAGCCAAGGCAGAGTCCCATGCTAACATACTCTGTCCTCCCATGGCTTTCAAGATAAGAAGGGAAACATGGTATTGATTTACCTAGTGAAAGTGACATCTACCAACATGTGAAACCCATCCCTACTTGTCACTCAGGCCTGCTTGGTCTTTTTGGACAAGGCTGCTTGTATCTATGAAGTTATTAAGCAGGAACAGCCTATCAGAGCAGCCTCAGAGCAGGCAGGCACCATAGCAATTCCAAGAGCCTGGGAACTACCAAATGGTACTCAGAAATCTGCACATCCAGCTGTAGGAATGTATTCAGACACCTGATTCTAAAGAGACACATTTCTGTTCCTGGACTTAAATCATTCATGAGCCTAGTTCAATTAATAATTAACCCAAGTGACTTTTAATTCATGTTTTTGTAATCCAGCAAACCTAAGGAGTGATACACTTATGAGGTATGCTGTTGAGAACAACTTACAGAAGAAAAAGCCCAAGAAATGTATCCACAGTTAGTCACTGGCTCTTGCTTTATAAATGTCACAGTTGCCAGGTGTATCTAGTAAATAATTAAGGCTGATAATGGCCAGCTGGTAAGAAGCTCCTCCCAGGGCCTGGGGACTTCTATTAATTAAGGTCTGAGCAAAGCAGAATGGATTTTTGCCCTTTGTTGATATCAAAAAGTGCTGAGAGCTGAAGCTGTGTCTAATGTTAAATGAGGTTGTCTGTTTTGGAAGGTCAGTCAGGGTCCTGCTCATCCTTCCACTCTCTTCATCCTGATTGTCTTCATCAAGCTGGCAAGGAGCAATGCCTGTCTGTGACCTCCTTAGGAAGTAAAGTAGTCTACCTATTCCTAGACTTAATATTTTTAATACTTAGATGAGCAGTAGCTTTAAAGTTCTTGCACACAACTTACTCCAGTAAGAAAAAATTCCTTTGCCATGGCAAATAACGTGAGCTCCAGTGCAAGCTGCAGAGCACTCTGCAGTTCTCTCTGCCATGTGATCCAGCATCGCAGAAAATGAGCAATGGCAACAATAAATAATGACAGAATCAAAAACCATGGAACCCCTTTTCCTGTAACAATATATATCTTTCAGAGAAACACTCTGATCTCACAGCAGTAATGCACCATTATGCCCCTGAGGCCACTCCTCTGATTCCACATTTTATGGACCAGCTCTTTATTCCTAAATTCAGCAGATGCATGGCTTATAGCTGGTCCCAGCATGGAATGCTTCACAAGCAGCTTGTCTATTACAAGTGACCTGCTAAAGAGAAGAAATAGTGTTTGTATCCTCTGCAGCATTTTTAAAGCTGAAAAAGGATACGTGAAAGATTTCTTTTTTTCTGGATCCTGTGTATTGCTCAATATTAAGTATTTGGAATACAAAAACCCCTGAAGACCCATCATTCATTCATCTTTCTTTTGGAAACAGAGGATGACTAGTGGAAATTCTTGGGGAAAACTCTGCTTGAACAGTAAGAAAACTAGAAATTATCTACAACTGCTCTCTGGGATTTTGGCTGAATAATCCTTCTCATATGGAATTTTAAAGGCTTTACTAATAGTAATTTTTTTTATTAATCTGTTTAAACTGTTGTGGAAAGTTTTATAGGGTTTTTAAATTTATTTTGAAGATTTCTGTTCAAAGGATCCTTACGCTTTTCCTTTAATGTTGTATTTGTTATTAAAGCACAGTGTATACTAAATAGCCACAGAAGTCTTCTTATGTCCTTAAAAATGGTGTATTGTATAGCTGTCCTTCCAGACCACAGACTCTTCTATCTAGTGCCTGCTTTTGGGGTGCAGAGGTGGGCTGTGTGCCAGGTTGAAGTGGTGCACAGCCTATTATTCTGGTAAACACCTATCCAAATTCCTGAGATAATGCCAGACAAATCTACGTGTGTGTCTGTTCACCTAAACACATACACACACACATACATGCATCAAATCAGTGGAAAAAATATTTTGGGGACACAGTCCACAGGACCCTTGAAAGCACAAGCATTCTGGAGCAGTGATAAGGAAAGGCTCCAGCTTCTACTGCCTGGCAGCTGGGGCTGTTCCTGTCCTGACTGAGGAGTGCCTGTCTCCTGTGGAGATGACTGCAGAGTAGTGCACCTTTGGGGTGTGCTTCTGACTGTGACCTGTGACAAGGCCAGTCTCCTCTATGCAAGGTCACGTTTCTTTTTGGCCGGTATTGCTGGACTGGCCGTTGTCAGGAGCATAAAGAGGGCCTAAGAGGAATTACTTCAGGATCTGTTTATTTCCAATATTTTTCATGTTGTTCCAACCCCAGAATTCTGCAGATAAGTCATAGCAATATAGTTTGCTTTAGCTGCCTTCTGCAAATTTTCTCCCTCACACCCTTGTCCATTTCGTTCCCAGAGCTTATTTACAGGTCAGCTTTCTCAGTGGTTTTGGACAAGTGCTTCAAACAGATATTCTAGAGCATCTCACAGCAGACACTGACTTGTGAAGGGGATGCAGGATTAAAGAGGATCAGTATATGCATATGCCCTGCCCACTGTGTCAGGTCTCAGTTGTGGCATCATATGGGGAATCAAATTGTCACTGTAGACTGACTATTCTGTAACCAGACACCAAAGCACATGGCACAAAGCAGATAAAATATTTCCTTTCTCTCTTGTTTTCCTTCTACTGGCTCCAGCAGTCCTCCCTGCCCTGCCCACAAAAACCAGCTTTGTGTGTGAAGACACACCAGGCCTGTGCTTTACCTCTACAACTCCAGCATGGAGATAGAATGAAGGGAGAAACAGTCGGGAGCTGTGAATTAAGGAAAATATTACACTGTGGTATATTGACTGAATGAACATGTGCACCCTAAAAAGCGTTGAGAACTGATAGTTTAGATTCCTTCATGGAAAAGGCTGGAGTGGTGTTCTACAGCAAAGTGCTGATGATACAATGACTATTTAAAGAATGGGCTTGTACTTTCTCAAACTAAGTTCTTCAACTTCATTTCCTCATTACAAGCCAATCTAAAAACCTCTGTGTTACCTGCTCACCCAACTTGCTCAGCGTGCTACCTGTGTTAGAGGCTGAAATTCCCTCTTTACCAATGGTTTATTTTGCAGAATGTGTACTGCCCTTTACAAAGCAAAAAAGATAACATACTGGGGAAAGGAGAAGGAGTGGAAGAACTAGCTCCCATGTTATGGAAAAATCTAATCTTACCTGAAACCATTTGGGCATCCAAACACAACATGACTGCCGCAGGAAAAGGGAGGGAGTGGTCATTTCTTCCCTGGAATGGAATGAAATGTCTCAAACTAATACTTGGCCAAGAAGCTTTATTATCGTTGCTTTGATTTCAGAATTATAAGGAAAAAGCTCTGAGTACTGATGGGGAGAACTTGCACTCTTCCTTCATGGTGCTTAAAATTTTAAAATAATCCCTTGAAAGATGAGCACAATTGGAATCACAGTTGAATGTGTTGATTCTTTTCCCTGCAAAGTCTACAGAGAGCCTTAAAAAAAGGGTAAAAATCATCAGTGTGGCCTTGAAACCTTATATAATGTTTCAGTGTTGGGCCAATAAAAAATATCCTAACTGTTATTTTGTCTGAGCTCAAGTCTTGAAGGAAATGTCAGACCGAGTAGGAAAAAAGTTCTACAGTTACAGGTCTTATAATTCTCAGAGCTTTCCCCCAAATACCCCCTATTTCCAAGCCCTGTCTCCAAACACTCCAACTGTGGAAGTGATAACCTGCAGACTTGGCAGTGTACATGACATTTTACTAAGGGAGCTAATACAAATATTATCTCAAGTGAAATGAGGGTTTAATTCTATTATCTGTGGCTTTTCTTTCCCTGGGGTCAAAAGTACAGAAAATGGTCATGTTGTCTTTATAGCCCAAGAAACAAAAGACCTGTTTTTAAACCAAATAATTAGTCATCCAGAACTAATGTCCCACAGCACTAAGCACTAAGGGGGCTTTGGAGTGATCTGAACCCGCATGCAGCTCTCCAGACACATCATTTCAGAGGTGCTAGTATGGAGCACAGCAGAGGATTCTCTTGGGGTGGCTGACACCATGGCCAGGGAACGAGGAACTGCTGCAGGTACTGTAAAGAAACCCTGCAATTGCCTATTTCTCCAAGAGTCCCACTGCTTGTTTTACACTGAAAATTCCACTCGCTGTTGCTTTGTCTTTGTGCAGGTTGCCAGTGCGTGGCTATGCATGACAAAGCTTTGTGACAGCCAGCAGTGCCCTGCAGAGAGCAGAAGGCAGATCAAGGGGGGTGCTGGTAGAGTTCAAATGTGAATAGTGCAGTCTGGCATCCTACAAGGCATGTTAAATTCTGCAGCTGTGATCAGAGCTGCTCAGAAGGAGGAATCAGCATCAGCACAGATTTGCTCTTTGGCTTTGACTAGTCACTCACTTTTAGCAGCTCTTGTGCAAAACTAAAGGGGTCCAGCTTCAGTTTTCTGCCTTTTAAACTGTTTGTGTCCCAGATTTGGGAATTCTGAAATTTGCAAGGGACCGAAAAGCACCAAAGCAGATTTTTTACCAATGAAACTAAAATCTGAGTAACTCCATTGTCTGAATCTTGTCTCCTCTGCTTCTACTGAGGGTATGGGCTCCAAGGAGCTCACAAAAAACTCATGGAAAAGGCCCACAGTGCTGGAACAATGTTTGCTATACATGCTGGGTGACCTGCTCCTGTAGAGTTGTCTCTGTAGTTAATAAGTACTGTAAGGAAAAATGACACAAGCTCTCTCTGACCAGGATTTTGGCAGTGGATCAGGTCAGAGGTTGTGCAAAGAACTTGTGGAAGTGGCATGACCTGAAAGAATGCATTGGGCAGGATACCTGTGCCAGTGATGCACACATCCATGAGCTCTGTCTTTCCTGGCAAGTGACAAATAGAGTTGGGCGAGCCTGACTCCTAACAGAATGGAAACCCTCAAGTGCTCGTAGTAGTCATGACGTTGGCTCAGGGGCTTACAGAATTAATAACTTGCTACAGTTCATGTCCAAAGCCAAATCCTTTAGCTGGTCATTAATTTACAACCAGTCCCCACAGCACTGATTATTGTTCCCTAGAAGAAATCTTCAAATCCAGCCAAAGAATGCTTCCCTCTCAGATGCCCATTGCAAGGCTGAAAGCTGGATCTTCTTGTTCATTGCAGGTTCTCAAGAAGGAGGTTAGTTAATTTCAAAATCCTTTTTCTTTTCTCTTGCAAATCCTTTTTTTCTCCTAGCATTCACTATGACTACATATGGTTGGCCAACAAATTTCATAGGTACTTCATTTTACTGGTTTTGACTGGGATAACATTACTTTTCTTCCAAGTAGCTGGTATGGTGCAGTGATCTGAATGTGTGACCAGAAGCTTGGGGAAGAGAGAGGAAGGGGAGGATGTGGGGGGTGATGGTGCTTGTCTTCCTGAGTCACCGTCACATGTGCTGGAGCCCTGCCATCCTGGCATGGCTGAGCACCTGCCTACCCACAGAAGTCTTGAATTAATTTCTTGTTTTGCTGTGCTTGCGTGCAAAGCTTTTGATTTACTGTTAATTTGTCTCTATCTCAACTCACAAGTCTTCCTACTTTTGCCCTCTCAATTCTCTTATGTTCCCCATCCCAATCTGGGGGAGAGGTGTAAGTGAATGTCTGCGTGGGCTGGGCTGCTACCAGGGTGAACCCACAACGTGACACAGCAACTTTTACATGACACAGCAGCTGAGACTTCCAGCTCACCCTGGGGATTTTCTCAGGTAAAAAATTCAGCACTTTCTCAGGATTCAAGAGATACTCTCCACTTTCTCCTACTCCCAGAGTTATCTCAGACCGTTCTCACACATGTTTTTTTTTTTCCTCAGAGTGCATTTTGATAACTGAATAAATGCAAAATTGGTTGTTTTAATCAAGAAGAAACTGAAAAATATGTTTTGTTGACAGCATGTGCTAGAGTAATAATATCCAATGCTGCTGCTGTAGTAATTACAAGTGAAATAGTCCTTCACTCTAAAAGATACTCTGCAGGCTCTGTTTGTTCAGATGGCATAGTGTCCTTTTGGTCTAAAGCAATTACTTACATTTTCCACATAACAACTTCCCAAAGATGCCTTTGAAAATTTCTAAAGACAACATGTATTTAATACTTTAATATAAGCAGGTTTGATTCAATACAGATTGTTCAGAAGCACCAAATATCTGTGGATGTATCTTAGGTTGTATCTAAATCTGTACTTCCGTGCATAGTTTTGTGTCTGAAAGCAATCCCAAGCCACATGGTCTGTGAAACAGCACAGGGAGCTTTAGTAGAAATATAAACCATGTGAACTGTGATGCCACTAAATCACAGATCTTCCTTTTGTCTGTTTTGATAGCCCTTGATCCTCCAAGGACGTGGAAGTATTTTTCAGTCCAGCAACCAAAAAATAAGGCCACTTTGGATTCTGGAAAGAAAAACATTCTGTTTAAATCCGTCCCTCTTTAATTTTGTTTTCAGACACTGTCTGTCAGTCTAGCCTTTGAAATTAGCACAAATACCCATGAGAAATTTAATCCTGCTCAAGGCTCTGAATTAAATACATTGCAGCCGATAAATAGTTGCCCTTTGACTTCTAAATGATGTTTAATCTTTGAAGCAGGTACAGTAACCTTGGGTAATCTGCTCATCAGTTTTCTAGGTTAAATAAATGAATATATTAGTTTCCTCTAGATTTCAATGTTTTATAATAGCAATGGGAACATAAAATCAGCACCACAAAAAAGAACCCAGAACTGTCTGCTATGCTTTGTGGAGTCTATTAACAAGCCTCAGGAAAAAGGATCATTATTGCTCATGAATTGATTTTGTGCTGCCCAGGGGGACAGTCACTGTTTCTGGGGTGAGGGAACTCTACTTCAGGCACGTTGGGTCTGCCTTACCCAGGTGTAACTACCTAGCAGAGCTGTTGACTCTTGGACTGAAAGGACCTGTGCTTTGTTCTGGGCCACAGGGGACACTGAGGCTGACACCCTCATTCTGCTCAGGGTGGAAATGATGTCACTAAGCTTCTCTTTTCATGGCTTGCCCATTCCTTGTCTATATGTCAATATCCCTGGCCTTGCAGTTACTTGTTGGAGATAAATTTACTTGGAATAAAGCACAGAAAAAGAACATGACCACTTCAAAAGGTTAAAGAACCAATATAAGGAAGATTAGTTAAAAGATACTTTTACATATTATTGGGTATGCTCAGAAAAATCTTCATAGGAAGTCAAAATAAGGTTAGTATATTTAGATGCAAATACTTTTAAAATTCAGATTCAGCTCACTTAAGTAGCTGACAGAACCCATTTTACAGTCCATAGAAGTCAGGCAGTTAATGATTTTAAGATTCTCCTTTTTTTTTCAAAGCAAATCAGGAAATAAAAATGAAGCTTATGTAAAACAAAGTGTTACAAATGAACCCAAACACAGCAATCTCAAAGTCTGGGAGCCTCTGTGTTCATGAGATGGTGTCCTACTGCATTACCTTTGGGTAGGACACTGTTACACATTTTTCTCAATGTGAGTGAATATACTCAGCTTGGCTTCCTTATTATGCAAATCATCAAAATTATTGGAGCATATACAATTACCTGCCTCAAATTCATACTCATGTGGGACTGACAGGCAATGAAGAAACTGTAAAATTCATTGTTTAATGGAAGTTATTGATTATCTGCAGTGATGATTTATGGAATTACAAGGGTCTGACATTCATTGACCACCAAATTACCCTTTGAATTATTCAGTGCTTTAGAGATTATTTACTGACCTGCTGTGACCTAACCTGAGCTGGTTCCTGCAGCAGTGCAGAGCATTGCCTGCTGCTGCAGTGCATGTAGGACACATGAAGATTTTACATCCTGTTAGCAGTAAAAACAATTAATTATGTCCAAACTGATTTTGTGATATAAAGCTATAAAAAAAGCCCTATAGTGAAGGTCATATCAGTCAAGATTCCTCTCATCCTTTTCCAAAAAGAGAGCAAGTTTCCCATACTGCTACTTTATTAAGGCTGAAATCAGGTTAGGTCCCTGTTTGCCAAATCTAACAAACAAAGCCAGGCATTTTTCAAAAGGTAGAAGAGGTACACTGTACTTTCATCAGCTTGGGTGGTAATTATCTTCATCTGGCTACTAAGGAGTTTTTGTGACAAAGCAAGCAGCTCGGACATGCTTAGTGGCAGTATCTCTGGCACTAGCTCCATACTCCAGAAGCCCTTGCTTGCTGCAATAATTGTGGCATTTTTTTTTACTTTTGATTGGCAAGTAGATCTCTGAAAACAAAGAAGAAAGCCACAGAAACTTCCCACCTCTTTTTATGTAATACTCGGCAATTAAATAGTATTTGTCATATTTATAAGAAAAAGAAAATGGAAAGTTTTGTTATGAATTTCAGACTATGTTAAAATGAAAGCACTTCCTTAGCATATCATGCTAAATAAGTGAGATTGATGGGGGATTGCATTTTAGAGAGCCACTGAAATTTTTAGAAAATGATCAGACTTTCAGAGAGACTCATGCAGGAGTTAGTGATTCTGATAGAAGCTGTCCACAACTCAAGTTAACTGGAGAACGATGACTATGCAAAGATGACAAGCTGAAGCAGGTCTAGGCACATGGATGGTAAAAGACTATTGTGTAAGAAGCATTTTGGTACAGGTGAAGAATTCCCCCCAGCTATACAGGTGACATTTACACAAATTCAAAATTTACCTGGAGTTAGACTTGTCCTATTAGCATAAGGAGAAGGGGTATTACTTTTTTAAAGTTTTTATGTGTTATTGTGAGAAATTATTGAGCAAGCGTGTTCCTTCCCAAGTCCCAAAATGTGTCCCAAAGTCTTTCATGGTGCCCTTTTTCTCATGTGATTTTACTGATGTAATTTTTTGGTTAGTTGTGTAAGTTTCCCTGTAATTCTTAAAAGGCACTTTAAACTGGGACAAACTTTCCTGTACAGGTGTGTATAGCAAGCTGGTAAACCTGCAGGAATTGAATTGTGCCTCGCCAATGTCCATAGAAAATGAGTAATCTCTGAATTTCCCATGAGCCTGCTATAAACCAGTGGTTTATCTAAAGCTGAAGGGAAGAGTGCATAGAATAAATTTCTTCCTAGGTGTGTTACAAGAACTTGCTCTTTAGACTGTCTCTCCTAACTTCACACTCTCCTGTCTTTGTAACAGATTCTGCTGGTAAATACTGTGATTGGCATTATACTTATCGGAATAAATTATAGTTATAGTTTTTCAACTCCTCCAAACACATAAACTACAAGTATTTGGATTTCAGATCAGCACAAGAAGTGCTCTTCTCTCCCTGTCCTTGACATTCACTATCTTCAAGGGACATCACAGATACTGTGAACAATCATAATCATTAGGGAGTTCTTGACCTGTGCTGCTCAGGGTGTTTCAGGTGCCCAACCACAAAAGCAAAAAGGCTGAAAGTGTTTAGGACAGAGTGCTATCAGATCACGGGATTAATGCTCTCAGGTTGCTGTGCTAGCCCAGCTCTCAGAGCCAGAGCTGTCCCTGCTTTGTGCCAGATGCCATCAGGGTCTCGTGGCTCAGGGAGGCTTTATTTTCTTTCTGAAGATGAGTTGTGCATACAGGCTGAGAGCGTGTGGGTGTGCATGTATGTACATGTATGTAAGGTGCCCTGATCAATCCTGCCAGTTTTCAGCATTAGTAACTGGTAACTCAGTTGAACAGTTGGATTTCTTTGCTAGCTGTAGTTTCAGTTGGTAGGACTTGCCAGCTGCAGGGAAGCAAAGCCGGGGATCCAATGGCCGTTAGGTGGTGCCCCTGTCTTGAGTAAAAAAAAAAAGCACACAAAAGACTGTACTGTCCTCATTTTAGTTATGCAAATAGAACAGCTCTAAGAAGGAAACTGTAGCAAAAGATTAAGTTCTAATCTGGAAATACATGAAGTGTATATATGCATGTATATGTACATATAAATATATATATATATACACACACACACACACACAAATACTCTTTGAATCTCAGAAGAGATTTTGGCTGTTGAAACAGTTGGCAGAGGAGAGCAGTTTCTTCCAGTTCAGTTGGGTCCGTTATCTACCTTCACTGCAGCCTTTGTCCCGTGGGTGCCATCTCATCCTTAACCATTCTCACTGCAGTTTGTGCCAGTGGTAGGGGCCCAGAGGTGTCTCTGACATGCAGAGAGACACTTTACACACCACAGCATGCTTTCTTCTGCAGCACTGCCTAAACTTATGTATTTCTCTCTGCATTATTTTGGGTTTAGTTGTTTTTTCTGACCTGTTTTAAATCCTGAAGTGCCTTGCCTTGTAACCTGCTGATAGAAATGCAACACTATAAAATTACTTATTTGTCTGTATTTTTTACTGACTGCTTTTAATTATGTTGTTGTCTGCCCCTTGCCCAGTGGTGAAAGGACATGGCTATTATTCAGTAGACTGAATCCAGCTCATGACATAATCTGTCTAGTTGCAAGTGACCCACAGAATTCAATGTGATTTTTTTTTGCATGCCATGTACAGTCACCTGTCACTGTTTGCTGTGTCCTGAGGCTTAGCTCATGGCACAAGGTAAGTGAGCCAAATCCTGAACCTTTCCTAGTGACCAACAGGGAATGAAGTTCAGAGCTGCTGACTACCTGCATGAGTGCTCATTTATTCCTGGCTCCACAGTGGCACATGAACTTGTTCCATTGAAAGAATTTTGCCTGCAGACAAGGAAGATTTTAGGAAAACAAATGTTCCCTGACTTGGATATTTTAATTTCAGCTGCTTCCTAGATAAGCTCCACAGTATAGCTTAGAGGAACAGCAGGTGACGGGGGGGTCCTGCTAAGGATGATTGTGGCTGGCTTGCTTTAGAACATATTTTACTTTTTTTAAGTATTTCCTGTCCATGGGTCCAGGACATTCTGACCAGCTGGACAAAAACAGCTGGTAAGAGCAAAGACCTGGGGAGGTACCTAGTGCTCCTGGGTTCCAGCAATTGCAGGAAAATCAACAGCCTCGTTTCTCCACACCAGCTTTTCCATTAGCATAATTGAGAATAATGAACTGAACGTACAACCTTAAGGCTGACTAATAACTACAGCTTCTCTGGTGATGAAAAGCATTCCATATCCTATTATTAGCAGATCAATGCCAATAATTTGCAGACATTCAACAAAAGCTACCCATTGCAGCAATTTCATTATAGTTTTAAAGTAAAATTTAAACAACTCCATCTTTATTATTTAAATATTATGGCTTTGATTTAATCTCTTGAAACATTCAAAATTGCTATTATTTTTATAAGTTGCTTACTTACAATTACAGAAACCAGAACCTTGTCCTAACTACTTTATTTCTCACTTTACATCACTCTCTATCCCTAAGATTGCTCTTGTAAAATGTGCATCAACACTGTGAGTCTGGGCTTGGGACAAGCAGAAGCAGCAGCTGCTGCTGCCACTGCCATGTACGCCCCCTCTCAGTGAACTACCCACCGTGCTGGCTTCCCTCTTCTGAGACTGTTCCGTGTTAACGGTGAGCTGCTTAGGAGGAGAGAGTTTCTGTAGCTCTTCTGGCCTTGCTGTCATGGAAAATTATCTTCCCTCCTGCACATCTGCTGAGCATAAAGCAGCAGTATTCAGCTGGAGTGAAGGAACAAAACAGCTGTCATTTCTTTTGAAACAGAGATACAATCACCTGCAAACTCAAATGAGCTGGCATCGGACCTGGGTGCTTTCTCCACTGAGCAGGGTGTTGGAGAAGGTATCTGGCTGGATGGGCAGCTCCTGTGCTTGACCTCACACCTCTTCAGTCAGCAGACCCAGGAGCTTTGCCTGGGCTCTGTCAGGGGGCTGCACAGGGAGGGAGTTCTTGCTCCTCCTGTTTTTGCACAAGTGATGCTGCAGATGGTCTGTGTCAGGGTAGTCCAGAGACTGGGAAGAGTTTGTCTGGGGCTGGTCAGCCATGTGCCCAGCAGGCTCAGCACTCAACTACAGTGCTCAGTGAAGTCCTCGTGCTAGAAAAGAGCCATTTTATCTCCCACCAGCTCTGGAAAAGCTGGTACCTACAGGGCACGGGTGAGGAGAAGTGGGAAGAAGGATTCTCTCCGAGATGCCATCATTGTACTGATCCCTCCAAGGCTTGCAAGATCTGGCCACTGTCTCAGCATTTTACGCGCAGTTTATGCCAGCCATTCTCCTGACCTCCACCCTTACTGGGGAGGAGGGTGTGAAGGCTGAGTGCAGGATGGTCACCACATGTTTTATTCATTCTTTATTATTTATTTATGCTGTGTTTAATTTTTTGAAATCCAACCTGTTCATTTTGGGGGTGAATTTCCCCTCCTCTTTTTTAGTTTCCTAAAATTAATGTAACTAATATGGAAAGTATCTTGTACTAGGAAATTTGCAGATGAAAGCACGTCTCTGGCACTAGTTACCTGCACTGGACCTGACCCTGACCTGTGCACTGATTTTGTGTCTTGACCCTGGACCTCCCTCACTGCCACAGACTTGCTGGATGATCTGGGCTCTTTGCTGATGCTGGCTGCCATCCCTGGGCTTGTCCTGCTCTGCCCACCTTGTTCAGATACTCCAGGACAGGATATAGCTAAAGAGGTCCCTTTACTGCCAGTCATGCTGTCACACTTTGTCCCCACCCCCTGCAAGCAGTTGGCCTTTGCTACTTCTTGCCACCTGCCACATTTTTAACTTCAATCACATTTTCTCAAAAATACATTCACTGCTGATGCTATCTGACTTCTAAGTCTACAGGGATATTTTTAACAAGCCACTATGAACTTAACAAAAACTAAATGTGATGTTCCTGTGTGCCACTTGTTCCATCTATTTCAGGGTTTCCTAGAATTCCTAATACACCTTTCTTGTAGGAAGTTCACTGTGAATCCACCCTGATGCTAGGTGAGACAAGAAATGTTCTGGGGACATGAGGGCTCTGAATTTGCTGTCAGTATTACTCTCAGCTGTTCAGCTCCAGATCTAACTGGAGGCAGAGTACAGTTCCTCACTGTGGGTGGGGAGAAATTCAACTCAACAGATATTTTCCTTGCCTAGAATATCAGGTTTCTACTAACTGAGGGCACAGGGGACAACCGAAAGGAAAATTGAAAATTAGCGTGGTGCAATCAACAGCCAGCTTTTGTTCTCTTAAGTTCATTGTTTTCTTATGCTAAAACCAATTACAATCCAAGACAAGTTCTGAATTTGTAAGCTGAAGTTGCTCTTGGCTTCTGTGAAGATGAGCATTTGTTTCTCTTGTCCCTCTTGACCTTGTTTTCAAATTTCTTTTCTCATTAATATTTTTTTGACCTGAATGAAAAGCTGTCCATGTATAGATTGTCTTTCCATCCTAATTTCATCTGGCACTGCAGGCTTCTTGTGAAGTTATTCTTAGAGGACCCAATCTGCACCACAGGCTACTACCAACTGTGTGCTCTGGGCAGCGGGGAGAGGGAAGCACGGGAGAAGGCTGACATACCACCCACAGATACACCTGGGAGTTAGCTTAACACCTGTGTGTTAGTTTAACTCTGTCTTACCTAGACTTGGTGTCTGGAGCTTCCTGTGGAGCAGTGCACAGGTATTAGGTTATTAAAATCTAACCTGAAGCCATCAGACCAAGTGCATATACAAGTGTGTGGAATCTGCTTCTAAAGCCACATTGGCGATCAGTTTGCACCTGTAAATCAGCCAAGATGTTTCCTCAGTACTTTCAACTTTTTCACAATTCAAAAAGCTGCCATAAGCTGCTGAGTCTTTGACCTATGAACAACTACATCCTGGTGGGTTGGAGGTGGACCCCAACCCAGGGCACAGCCCAGTGGATCTCAGCAGCACCACTGAAGGGCTCTGTCCCTGGTGGCAGACCGGTCCCGTGTCTGTGGCCACTCAGCCCTCTGGCTGGGATTCTGCTTTCTCGGCTAGGCAGCAGAGAAGACAATTTGCATCAAATCTTGACTTTCTGTAGGCTGACTGCACTGCAGGTTGACTTGATAAAACAGGAAAAGTCCATCTCTTGTGGACATTTTTAATGTCCAGACATAATATATTGAAATGTAAAATGCATTCAAATTAGAGACTAGGTGTAACAGCGTTAGTGGCTTACCGCAGCTGGAATTCAGTGCTGAGCTAGGAACCCAGTGCAGACCAACTTTAATTTGGATCAGATGGCATGCCAGAACGTGTGCACTGAATCTGGAAGGATTTCTGTGGGTATGGCAGGGGGTAGCCAACATCACAATAGCGGCACAGATCTGAGCAGTCAGCCCAGCTCTATTCCATGAAACTGAGCATTGAATAGACACCCCATCCCAGTAAAGGAGAGATTGATCTCAGCAGGATGGCCCAGTCAAATTATTGTGTCAATAAGAAGGGGGAGTAAAATATCTTCTCACTTTTCTGAAAACCCCTGGGGTGTCCCAAAGCAGGACCAGCTCAGAGTAGTGGGGCTGTGCAGGAAACAAGTACTCAAGTGGCTCCTGGGGAAGGGCCTGCACTCTCCAGCCTCAGAAAGGTGCAGGGAGGCAGGTGCTGCCCCTTGGTGCAGAGAGCAACTACTCATAAAAAACACTGAGTGAAAAATTATTTTGCACCCCCTAACAGTGCTTTGACCCAATTACTGAGCTTGGTTGGACAATCTGGCTTTATTGCTCTCTGTAGATTTTCTCAAGAGGCTGAGAACTACCCTGATACAGTGGCAGTAAAAGAAACTCATCTGACTAAATTTCATATAGTGCTCCACAAACTGGCCAAGTGCAGAAATATCAAGCCAAGAGCTACAAGTATGTGTGAAATGGGAAAACTCTGCCCACTGTTGCTACCCACAATGCAATAAAGCTCTCCCACTAACAGAGCATAAGACTCTTATGCTTTATTAGCTAATTACAGACAGGAGATTCATTCAGCACTATTGATAACAGAGTGCTGCCTCCACTTGATACTTGTCAAGAAAATATTGCATCTGTCTTGGAAAGGAATTTCACCACCTCTGCTTGGAATGGGAGAGTTGTGAAGTATCCCAATAGTAAATAAACATCAGAACCTGAATGAAACATTTTCATTTATTTTTTGCATCCTATGCTTGGTGTCTTTAGCTAGTTATAAGGACTCTAAAGAATAATGTCCAGAAAATATTCTCATTTTCTGCCTGTGAAATACCAGAAATATATTGTGAATTTATTTGTTAACTCAAATGCTTTTTCGCCTTTTGGACTAATGATTATAAGGAAGGTGTTGATAAAACAATAAGCAAAGAGTATGTCTGACAGTCCAATATGTGGCTACATGTTGGAGAAGAAAGAATAAAACTTGCTGAGGTTTCAGCAGACTGGCTTTCTTTGAGTTTAACATCTCCTTTCCCTGATTTGGGATTCCTGCTAGTACAACCTGAGCTGATGCTTGTGCTAGACTCACTGACACTGCCTTCTTGGTCTCGAGTATCCCCTGTATCTTCACCCTTATTCTGCTAAATAATACAGCCCATTGTCTGCGGTTCCCCTTAAGACATTTCAAGGAGTTCTTAGTGTCAGCTGTAATTCTTTCAGTAACTCAATCCAGGATGGGTTCTCACTGTTTTGTAATGCTCTTGAACTCTGTTGCTCTTTGGAAGCAGTTGATAAATTATGTAAACAATGTCCTTGGGATAATAGATGATACCACTTTTTAATTTTTTATCTGTAAACAAAATAAGACCCATTTCCACTGGGAATGCAGCTAGCCTGGTAATGGGATCCCAGGCTGTGCTAGCTTCAAAGTCCACATCTCTTTATCAAAAGAGGAAACTGTCCTGAATATTAACATATTCAGGGTCCCACACTTGTAAAGAACAGCAGATGGGATAAAGCATGGAATTAAAAATATGAGATGAGACATCTTCTTTTCTTGAGAGCCCAAATGTTATCAATAGATGGTTGCAAGAAAATAAAGCATGTGCAAAGACACCAACACTTCTGTGTCAGCTGCTGAGCATTACTCCTCCTCCTCACCCAATTGCTGTCAGATTAAAATAGCTTGGATCAGCAGCTACAGAAGAACTCTCTTGGCAGCTCCTGCTCCAGAGATGAGTTGCTTTTTCCTTGCTAGCCCTTGTCAGGCTGGGAAAGAAAGGGATGCATCTGAGACAAGACTGGAGAGGTGCAGACCACTGGAAAATGGCACAAGCCTGGTGCTGCTCTGGGTCATCACTGAGCTCTAGCAGTTCAGGAGAGGCTGGGATTGACAGGTAAGCATGGGAAGGAGATACAGTTCTGCCCTTACCTCATCTTCCCAATATTTAGCCTCTTCTCAAACTTTTGCTGACATATGCCCCATTACAGCAGATTTGTAGCTATAGACAAACTGCAGTTGCCTGGGTCACTGTGTTACGTAGCACAGCAATAATCCAATGCCAAGGTGAAGGTAGCAGTCCTTTAGGATATATCTATATTCCCAGATATTTCTATATTCCTTCAGGATATATCTGTGCTGTTGCTGAAATCATACCTGTAGTCATAGCTCTGCCTGAAGACAACATATAATCCCTATGGAAAAGATACATCTTCCTTTAACCTGAGCAAACCTATATTAATGCTATTGGCTTTAGTGAATTACTCTGGAGCAGCACAGTTTTGTGTAAGAGCAATTATTTGGGCTGGTAGGCGTAAAACACTCTGGGTGGGAGGGCACTGGCTTCCACCAGCATGTCTTAAATTGCTTTGCAATACTGAGAACAAGACTAGGTACATTTCTCCAGTCTTGTACCACCTGAATAATACATACGATTTTTTTTTTTTTTTTGAGAGTGGAATATGTGTGCTTTTGCAGAGTCTGACACCCAGGATGCTTTGGTATGTGTGGGCATTCTTTCTGTCTTCCTAGCAGAGTCTCACCAATTTTGACTCATTCTAATTCCTCTCTTCACCCTCACTGCAAAAGAAAAGGAGGGGAGCTATACCTGTCACACAAATGCTTATCTAAAATATCTTCTTTCTATTTTAAGTTTATTCTGCATCCTAACAATGGGACACTTGGAACTACCATCTGAAATGGATAGGCAGGCTCTTCAAAATAACTGTTTTTAGGGTACAGAAATCTATTCCGTGGCAAGGAGGGGAGAATTTGGAGGGATGCAGCTGTCAGGATGTTTTTATAGGATGTTTTATCTTTGGCAAAAGTACTTGTGTTATGGTGAGTAATGCCATGAAACCTCTCCCCTGCATCCTGTTTCTCAAATGCTGGAGAACCTGATATCTCAGCATGCTCAGTACAGTGTGTACACACCTACTGAAAGCAGATTAGAAAGATCTTTTATATCTTCCTGAGATATTGCTCTCTCTTTCAGTAAGTTTTTACATGTGTCTTGGATGGAATTTTTAGAGGTTTTCAAGGTTCTTGAGACTGTTAATAATACTGCTCAGGGCCTCAGGGAATGAACAAGATGGTCTAACAGGTTGTTTCCATCTCTTATTTCTGTGTCTCTTTGATTTAAGGATTTTCTGCATTTATTGGCTGTTGCTTCTCTTGGCCACTTTATACACTGTGTAGTGATTTTAACAATCATAGAGAATGGCAGAGGCTACTTGAAACCCCCCCTGTTGCCATAGAAACACAATAGCATCTAGCTGGCTCTACCCTCACTCTCCTATACCAGCCCCCATGGGAAGCAGAAATTCAGGCCTTAAAATTTAATCAATTTGATGTTAAGTTTTAGAAGCGATTTTCTTTTTGTTGCCTGGTCTCCTGATGGATGTTTTCATGCAGATTTAATTATTTACACTACTAATATTTTATTTAAATTACAGTAACTAATTATTAGCACCAGTAACACTGTAGATTCCAGAGCCATCGTAACTCCTATTGTTTGGGTGCTCTAAAACTAACAGTGTTTTGTTTCAGTCAGCTACTGATGCAGCCACAAAGGGAAACTTCCAGCATAACATCAGAGATGTAAACCCAGAGAGACTGGGAGAGGTGTCTGGGGGTGTGTGGGTCCTGTGCTGGGCTGTGCCCCCCAGCCAGTCCCTGCCACAGCACTGCTGCTCCTCTTGCTCTGGATCATGTTTGTCTGTCTGCAGCCACAGGCACCTCCCAGTCCCCTGCAAACCCTGTGAGCACACAGAGCTCTGGCCTCATATTCGGAGGTATCTCACTCCAAACTGATTTTCCTCTTTTACTAATGGTTTTCAGATTTCTGTACCTTTTATGGGAAAGTGCCAGCTATCCCATGGGTCGCAGCTTGACACGGGCCCAGTGTAAGTCCCCTGACACAATTCCATGATCACTTTAGCCTCTAGAATTCTGTTGCTTTCTCCTCTTACTCCCATTTAAGCATGACAATATCTTCAGGTCTCAAGATAGGAAAGCATCTTTGTAGCACAAGTTCTGGGGTGGGCTTCTCCTGTGGTGGCTGTCTCAGGTATCTTTGGGTGCATATAGACAATAATTTCAGGTAATCTTTAATAATTTGCAGCTTCCAGGAGTCCCTGGGAAGCAGAACTTTTTGCTGTATTCAGTCAATGTGAGTTGTGAGCTTGGGTTGGTTTACTATCATTGCACATCCTAATGAGCACATACTCTGGCATCAAAGGGCAAGGCTGGAGCTGGGATACTTTAAACAGGATGCAGAGAAACCATACAACTACTGTTTTAAATTGCCATTACTGATTAAAAAGTGATAGCAAAGGTTTTTGCTGAGTGAGCTCTGCATCATAAAGACTGAGCAGAGTCAGGCCCATGGCAGATAGCGTGCTAGGAAAGGCAAGTTACTGGAATCACCTGCTTCTCCCATTGGCTTTTCTCCAGTGACTGCTGCTGCCGGAGAAGTCTGGAGAAGAAAAAAATTATACAGGATTTGCAATATGAATAGCTTCTGGCAAGCAAATACTGTTTCTCTGCTTACTTGGAGATGACATCGGGCCTTACAGCCCCTTTCTTGTCCTGGTCTACGGGAATAGGAAGTCCAAGAATTTTACCTAGGAGTTGGCTTTTACAGAATTTGCTTAAACTCGCTGTGAGAACAGTGGCAAACACCTCTAGTAAAATAAAGGAATTCTGTGAGGAATAGCCTTCTAAGAGTGGTTTATGCTGCAAAAGTTTTGTCTTGCCAGGACTGGCTTAGGAAATTATGCACCTGTAGGACCCCTGCACCTGTAGGACCCCTCCTTCCTGTGCTCCCATGATCAGATCAAATCAATACAAAAAATGTAATTGGTGTGTGTCTCCAAAACTTTAGGAGACAACCTTAGAATCTACATGGAATATAACTGGCTGTGTGTAAGTACAGGGACAGCTGCCTGTGTCTGGTGAGAGTCTGAAGAGACAACTTTGACTCAGTAAGAACTCCTGGCCTATTTCCAGTGGGTGTTCACTTCAAGACCAGGAGCTCCCAGAGGCTACCTGTGCCTCTGGGATGGAGCTGTGCACAGCCAGTGAGGACAGTGCTGATGGCTTGGAAGCCAGCTGATCATGCTGCTGGGATTGCTGGGAACAGGCTGCTGTGCCTGGGAATTGCCCAGATTCCAGGGCCCCACCATGCCACATCAGTACTGAGCTTTGCTGACAGTCTCATTTCTGTAACAGAAATTTACATGTTTTTCTTTTGTAAAACAGCAAAAGCATTGATGTCCTCGGTGTTGTTAAACTGAGTTTGCCCCTGTAAAATCCTATGCCATTTTGGAGCTTGCAGTTCATTTTCCCACTCGATATTTTTATGTTTCTTGGAGAGCTCCTGTAACTTTACTCTTCCCTTCCCTCTCCTGGCTGACGTGTTTCTGATCTGTACCAGCCCATATAAAAGCCTAGAGAGGAGAAACAGTTTCTGCTCTCTTTCCATAAACTGGTAAACCTCTTCCTAAGCCTTCACAACCCTTTGGAAGCACACAAAGTACATTTCATAATTTCCAGGTACAGTGCATGAAAATTCTGCTAAATAAACACTATAAAGTAGGTTTTGAGAAAATATTAGTCACCATTATGCAATTCCAAAACCAAAACCACAAAGAGAGTGCCAGTATATTTTGTTTTATTGGTTGTGACTGCAAATACTATGCACACAAAGGAAACCTTTGAAAACCAACCAGCCTATGTTTGTATGCATATTACTCTTACAAGGTAATTTGTCTAGTAATCTCAGTGTTAATATTTTTCATCTGGTACACACTGCTGATACACCAGACAGTTTTCTGTAACACATCTGAAAAATCCCACGTAGTGTGATTTTTTTTTTTTTTTGCTTATCTTATTAGTAATTTTCTAAAAATAAATTTACCTGCTTTTCTTTTTTGCCTTTGCTAGTAAATGTAGTGAAGATAATATTTTCATACAGTGTCTTTTAACTTCAAAGTTTTCAAAGTAAATAGAAGCAATGTGCACTCTATTAGGAAAAAAATGCACAAAGTAGCTAAATCCTAATTTTTCAGGCCTGCCAGAGCTGCATCTGTTTAAACATGTTACTTATATGCATGTGTACAGTACAGGAAGCTGGACTGCTTTCCAGAATTGCCTGGAGTTGTATCTTTTTTTATTCTTCTCTTTCTCAAAACAATTTTAAATCTACAAAAAAGGTCAGGGGAGGTCATGATTCCTGACCCAAGGCTGAACTGAGCCTGCCTGTACCGCCTGTTTGATGATCCGACCAGGGTCACTGAACCGGGGGTTATTACTGGCTCCCTGTGTCTATGAGGCACAGCCTATCCCAAACAATTTTTAAATTACCACTGGCATGAGACTGTCAGGAAGGATAGTAGCTGGGAATGTCTAGACGCTGCCGCCAAGACAAGCTCCCCTATAGCGGAGCCCTGTGTGCGAGGGGGTCAGCAGAGGGGCCGGGAGCTGCCCGCAGCCCCGGGCTGAAAGACAAAACTCCCATCACGTGCCCTGCAATTTGCTCCAGGGGCTTAGCCAAAGAATTTAAGATAAGGAAATCTATAGGCATTGCAACTGGGAGAATTTTTAACTGCTTTATTGCTTTCCATAGATTCTAAAGCCAGTTGTCTGCTTTTATGAGCTCTTTAAATCACACATCAGTTTCTCTTGGCTTCAGTCACACTAAACTGCCTCTGAATTTATACTGGTTCTTCTTGACTTTATTCTTCAGAAATTAACGTTGAGGTATGACTTCAAGGATGTATCAATGAATTCTCATCCTTCTGCAAAGATGCAGCACCTTCCAGTGCTGGCCAACAGTCCTTTATGGTGTGTAAGGCACAGACAAGGCCACGGGGGTCTTTAAATTGTGTCTTTTTCTGATTCATCACTCTGCTTAAGCAGAACTGCAAGGGAAAAGAGAGATTAAATACACCTTCTACTCTTTCCAGCTCAGTTCATTGCATTTTTTAGGAAATGTCATTCAGTATGTGCTGGCAAATTATTTAATAATGATATATCAAAATTTATTAGTATCATCATTCACTCATTAATAAACACCCTGTTATTTACAATAACAACACAGTTATTTTGAACTTCATTTCAGGATATTTTTAATGGAAAAGTGCCCTGATCAGTTAGATTAGATTGGTGGTGGGCCCAGCAGAGCTCGAGCCCCAGCCCTGCACTGGGCACCGTGTGGCACCACGGTGGCCGTGCAGATCTGCCCCTGAGCAGGGCCAGGGTGTGCTTGGGCTGTGGGAGGGGACACCCCCTGCTTTGCATCCTGATGGCTGAACATTAAAGCACCTCACAAAATCCCATGTATTTCTCTAAAGGCAGCTGAATGGTGATTATTTCCCTAAGGAAAAGTAAAGCTGTATGAAAACTGGAGTGCTTTCCCTTATGTCCCTTGTTAGGATCCACCCTTCTCCAAAGCGGCATTCTCCTGCTTTTCCCCTTGGCCCCACTATCATGCCCTTTCACCGTATTTTTGGGCTAATCTGAATGTCAGTGGGAAAAACTTTCCGTAAGCCCCCACTTCCGTTTGTGCTGTGGAAGCTGTGAGGTGTCACACGGCAGAGCTGCAGCTCCTCGGGCCATCGGTGAGCACACGGCAGGCTGGCACACAGCAGGGACACTGCCTCGGTCACAGCAGAGCCGGACCCTCGGTGTGCACGCCTAACCCGTCAGGGAGGGCACTCATTCACCGAGTGAAACATCACTGCTTGCTCTCTCACTGAGCACGAAACAGGCTCGTGCAGTCAAAGCTAAATTTGTAGCATAAAGTAATTTACATTTCAGTTGTTAGCTCATGTGCAATTTAATAACAAAACAAAGAAAACCCAAAGAGATGATACTACGCTTTCTATACATAAACTCTACTAAAAGGCAGTGGCATTAGGGAAATGACAGTCCTTACCTTGCTCCCAGCAGAAATCTTTCAGTGAAACTATTATCACACCTGTGCCTCAGCCTCAGACTGAGGGCTGCAGATGGACTTAGGGAGAGAAAGGAGAGATTCCTTTGCTCATGCACTGCAGCCTGTTAGCCCGTCCAGAGTGGCACTGGGGCACACTGCTGGGAGGCAGATTACAGGTGCTAAGCTTGTCATAACCCTCAGAAGTCACAGGCAAACCTCTGCTTTTGAGGTTGCATCTCTACAGACAGGGCTGAGATACAGCTGGGATGTGAGTGCTCCCAGTGCTCTCTGGCTCTCCCGGCTGCTGTCTGCACTTGGGGCAGCACCAGCCCAAGGAACACAGCCTACTCAGCCTGCTGATGTCCTGGGAGAGTTGCCATACTAAGTCTGAGGACAATTTTTACCTCTTCCTTTTGCTAAACTACATTGGAAAATTAATGCACATAAAGTAATGCACTTCACATTCCCCATGTAAGAGGAGCTCCTTCTAAGGACACCCTTTTTTTCCCCCTTGTTTCTCCATTAGCTTATTCCATTTTTTTAATGCCTGCTAGTTGACTAGGAAAAAAATGCCTTTGTGCCTTCAAATGGGAGGTAATCAAGAACAGTTGAGGCAAGTTATTTTACACTAGCTGCCTTCAGGAGCTGGCCTTCACCTGCTGAGATCTTCAGCCCAGGTAGGACTCCAGGTTAGTGCACTTTGCATGACTTTTTCTTATATCCTGTAACAATTGTGTGAACCAACAGCTTTTCTAAAGTTGGATCTGCCTGTTAATAATCCTGTTTTAAACTAGGCCTCTTTCTCACAAGCTCACATACAGTTTTGTGGAGCAACAGATCCTGTTTCTGAGGATGCAAGAAAAATCAGTCTGTTCTCCTTAAGGCAAATGTTTGCAAAGAAATGTGTTGCTCATCTAAAACCTGCCTATTACTGCTTCAATCTGTTAGGATTGGGATGTAAGTGTATGTGCAAATAAGAACTCTTGCATGACTGCCTTCCCTGCTCATCCTGGCAGCCCCTCTCTGGTGCATCTGGTGTGTGCCTTGGCAGCTCACACTGCTCACCCTGTGCCATCCCAGGCAGTCCTGAACTGCCTGGACAAACAAGGGACAGACTGCAGTGGGACAAACTGGCCCCAAATGCTTTTAGAGACTGAGGGATGAGCCACTGAGTATGGGAAGGGGCAGGATTTAACTTGGCTGAGGTAAATTCAGTGAGCAAAGAATGAAGTGGGACAAGAACCCAGCCAAGAACAAAGACTCTCCTGGGGCATTACCTGTGAGTGATATGAGTTAAGTAGTTTGGGGCAGTACTAGTTTTGCTGAATGTGATATCTGCATATGGCATAAAAATGCATTTCTACAGAAGATGACATCAACATTTGTGAGCAGAAAAGAGGGTCTCTGATTTAAGGCATGTCATATAGTTTTGATGCCTGTTTTTAAAGAATGCTTCTCTGAATGCTCCAACTTGAAAAATGCTGTTGAATGTTAAAATGCAGAAGCTGAATGTCTAATTCAAAAGAGAAAATTTAGAATGAGAAAAAAGAACCCTATTAGTCACCATGAAACACAAAAGGAAAACACACGCAAACAGAGTGCTGTCCAGAGTGCAGTGAAATATCCCAATATCTCTGGACTTTGCTCACTGTATCATTGTGGGTCTCCTTCCCCCTTGTGCTATCTGCTATAGACCTTCTTAGCTCTTAAGTATTCAAAAATATGTTTTAAAGAAAAATTGGTAGCATTTATCAACTAAAAAAATGGAAACAAATAGTTCAAACAATTTATCTCCCAGTGTACATCAGAGTTAGAGAAACCCAAGAAATAAAATTATTGCTGTTACACTCATGATTTTCATGCAGTTGATGAACACAGGAGAAGGCACAGCCCCCCTGCCAGGACCCCCCCCAGCTGTTCTCTGGGGCTGGGGAAGCAGCCCCAGGAACAGGAGCCACGGTGTGTCCTGCTCGAGCTGGCCATTTTCATTTACCTCTGGCAAGCAGCTCAAAACTCAGGAGTAAGGCAAATAATTTGTGGAGCTAAGTTAATATTCATGTTAGCTGTCTTCTTCACTTAGAAAGCGCCCTGTCTCTGTGCAGTAGGTGAAATATAATGACACTTGTGATGACCCATCCTGGAGCCCTGCCCTGCCTGGGAAGCGGTGGCATTGCCTTTCTGCCTTTTCCTGCTGGTTCTTGCAGTCTCTTTAGTTTTTTTATTTTTTATCTGCCTGGTTCTCCACACTCTTGTTTATACAGAGGCTTCCTGTGTCTCTGGATGCATAAATAATACACTTGATGGGATGTATGTGTGCATGTTCTCTCTCCTCAGAGGTACTGTCTTGCCCTGATTTGTGTCATCTCCTGGGCAAATATTTCAGGGTTATGTACAGTTTAGAAATTAATTTTGGAAGCTTCAAAATTATTGTAGCAAGTTGGGAAAATACAGCAAGTAGAGAAAAAGAGAATTTCCCTATAGATTTCTCAGTCATGGGAGCACCATAGTTTTAGTGATGAAATAATACTCCAGAAGAAGCAGAAAGTTGCAGGTTTAGTGTTAACAGAATTTTGAAAAGAAAAAGAAATCCTTATAAGGAACCTAAGGAACCCACAGAATAAAATTATAATATTTGATTGGGTAAGAATAATTTTCTTTTAAAATATTAATTTGAAAGGATTTTCACAATTATGTCTTATGTTTTGTACATAAAGTCACTTGTGTGCATAACTACAGGGCAAGCCTTTAAATTAAAAAAAATTGGTTTATGTAGTCTGAAAATGTTTGCTGAAAAGGATTAAAAAATAAACACACTATCTTTGTGCCAAATTGTTCCAGTCTAAGCCAACTGATTCTACGTTGCAGCATTTTATCTATTGTTGTCATGCTTTTCTTCTAATTTTCCAATGTGTTGATTACTATAAGCTCACAGCAAACCCAAGCTGGATGTGAGCATGTGTATAACATCTCTCTCTACATGGGCTACAAAATAAATAAATTTTTTTGACTAATCATATCAACTGCAAAGCATTTTCAGAGCAGTGATAATTCAAAGATAAGGTCTTTTCATGTAAGCAAGGCACTGCACCTTACAGCAATAATGTCATTTCACACATTTTTGTGGGACTTCTGTATTCTGCTTTTGACCTTTTAAAGTATAGCAATGTATAATTATAGTTATCTTTTGGGAAAAAAAAGCTTCAAATAACCAATTTTCATTCTTGAAATCGTTAGAGCAATTTCTGGTTTATACAGATCATTAAGAAAGGCCAGCAGTTATGAATCTGCTGCAAATACTCTGTATTGAGCCTGATTTAAGGAATGCAAGTTTATTAATAGCATGTTTAATAAAAAGAGCCTCTTGATCCTTCCTGTGCATGACTCTCAAATCTATTGGTACCTAGGATGATGAGACAGGGTTCCAAGTGTAATACCCATTTCAAAAGAATTTGTGATTACTGACCTCCATAGTAAGCTGCACTTGTTTGTAAGTTTGTAAATTGTGTGACACATTTTAAAACAAGAAGGTGAAAAGAATCTTGTTAGATCACATGTGGGCTAAATGCTTTGAAATTAGAAAATTCCCCTAAATTCTGAGGGATGGCAAGCATCAGACTTTGCCCTCCTAATCTCCTCCAAACTTTGATGATAGAGACTGATTTCAGCATGTAACAGGAAAATAACTGGGAAAAATAATTCAAAAAGCCCACAAAACTGGATGTGCAACTTTGACACAGAGTCGTTCAAGACCAAGAATTCTTTATATAACATGAGGGCAGGAAATCAAGGGATTTTGTCACAGTTCATTGTCATGCTGATCCTCCAAACAGGAGCACCCACACTGCCTGGTACAGAAAAAATGTTTTTTTAAAAAGACTTCTTTCTTTAAATTTTCCGTCACTAATAAGCTGTGATTGTGGAGTTCTACCTGTAAAACTCATCATACATTACACTGCATTTATCGGAGAACATTTTAATCTAATTTGTGTTTTCTTAATTATGATACAATCCAAAAACACTTTGAGAAGATCAATGACATTTACAACGAGAAATTATGGAACAAAGTGTGATATTATTCCCTTTAAAACAGTATTTTTCTCTTTTCACTCATCTGTTTAGGATTCATTCAAATGAAATTTGAATTACAGCAGTTGCTGTGGAGGATTACTTCCCATTAGCTAATAAAGAGTAAAACTGCAGCAAATAACATTTTAAAACTTTTATCTCTTATCAGCACTGTAGTTTAGCAGATAAATTGGCATACTGATTGAAGAGTTTTCAGAGCATTCAGTTCCTAAATCTCAGCACACTAACACATCTAAATAGCATATTTAATTTTAAAAAATAAAATTAATCTCATATATTAATTTATTGGGGTGGTGGAGCAGCAATAATAATACAGACACAGTTTCAGCCCTAAAGACTATTACAGCTTTGTTTTTCATTAGGCTTTTGAATCCCAAACAAGGTAGGTTAAGCGTCTATTTTGTCTCAGTGTTCAATAAGAATTTAATATTTATTCCTATTGAATCAGATTCTTCAAAGTCTGTAATAAGCCAATTCTTTGTTGTTAATTTTAACATGAGTAAACCTAATTTTTCAGTGTGTAAAGGAGCTTAGGATAAGTAGTTTTGAAGTTAAATAGAAAACCCAGGGAGCAATATTTATGAAGCAATGTGGCCAAATGCATTTAAAATGCAGAATATTTGTGACTTTGCTAACCAGTAAATCCTTTTCTATTCTCTGCTTAGCTACAGCAGCTGGTGATTTTTCAGTTTCCAGGTACAGTATCAGCAGCATAGCCTTTCTTTTGTGACAAAGGAATATAAGTTGCCTTGGAGATTTTTAATTAACTCTTCTCCTGTAGCTCTGCCTGCTTATCATTTCAGCAGTTATTTAGGCTTCATATCAGATTTTGGATATTGTTCTTCAGAAATGTCTTCTTAATCTACACAAATTAGCATTTCAGCAAAACAATGTTTCCATAATGGACCATTCACTACACTTTTTTTAAAGGTGTAGTTAGTATTTACACCCATTAATTCAGCCTTGAAAAACAGATGAATCCTAAAGAGAGGAACATGTGTGGATTCTGCAACTAAAAGAAACTATTCTGCACAAAAGAAGTGATGGTGATACCTTAATCAAACTAAGATACTCCTTAATTACTTTTTATGATTTGTTCTTATCAATAAATAAAGGTGAATAGACTATTTTTTTATAAATTTGGATTCTTCTGACTAATTTATTTAATGCACTGTTATTCATTTAACAAATAAATTTACCTAGCAAAATGTCCCTAGCTTTCTCACTGCCATTTTGAAATGGCTAGTTGTCTCAACTAAGTGGGTGAAGATATATATGTATATTTCTGTGTGTGAAAAAAAAAGAGAATAAAGTTGGAAGAGGCAGAAAGGTTCTTATGACAGTCACATCCCCTGACGTCACAAATTTTTTCTCTATACTGCTTTTTTAAAAAGTCAGGAATTTACTGTCATCATTGTTGTTAATGCCATTCAGCCAGCAGCTCAGCTTTAGGGGCTTTTTTTTTCCAGACGAATTATAAATGTCATAAATGCTTCCAAGAATACAGAATCAGAAGCCTTTTCTAGCCTGAAAATGGAGGTAGGAGTTTGAGCAAATATGATTTACAGACACGGGGTTAATGCTATAAGCTAGAGGGAGCTCCACCACAACGAAATGCAGAGGTTCCGTTTCATTTATCAATGTGCTTCCCCGGCTTTGTCTGCCCGTGAACATAAAAGACACGGTTTTATTGCAGATATTATCTACACCATTCTATGATATGAATGTTATTGTCTAAACTGTTGCTGAGACATAAAACAGCTGAAACCCTCTACCAACACCATATTTATGCCAAACCTTTTGATAAATATACAGGTCTTTTTGTTCACCTTCACTGTCTTTGTCTCCATCTTAGCACTCAGCCATTTTTAATGAAAACGCATCTTCTATAAATCCCGAGCACAGAAATGCACCAAGAGCCAATCTGGTGTCCATAATTGTGCAAGATAATGTCCAGCAGCTGGACAAGAATTCTGGGCCAGCCCCAAGCCCTGGGTGTGCAGATAAAAATATCTCCCCAGTTATTTCATAGTGCTCTTTCCAAAGTAATCTACAGCACAAATTCATCCCAGTAACAACCTGGTTTATTCCACAACTGGGCCTAAAGAGGTATCAGTGAAGGGAGGTTGGAGTGACCTGCTTTGAAAGGACGTAGTTATTATAACTGGAACATTAATAATCTTTAATAATTCATTCTGTTGAGCATCTCAGAGACACACCGATCTATCCACAGTTCCAATAATTCTTTAGGAATCCTGTTGTGCCTTCGGGAGCATTGGCTGAAGGACAGTGTTTGTCCACTATTATTTTTAGATGCCTTTTTAGTGTACAAATAATTTTTAGTTAATTTGCATCCCTGCCTCACCTTTGTGCACTGAAATTCTGGAGCCTACATTTGGGGTTCTTCTTTCTTACCTCTTGATCCTCTGTCTCAGCAGATGATATTGCACTAGTCATAGAGATAATAAGAAAGCATCTAATATCTTCTAATATTGATTTTTGTTAATAAAATGCCACTTCAAAGAGAAAGCAACAGCTGAAACCATGAAGGCTGAGTCATGGCTGTGTTAATGAACTTTATTTTTGTCTATATTTGATGTCTAATTCATGGTGAATCATTTATTAAGTAAATGTGTCCTCTTTCCTGTTCGTAGAATACCCACAAGCAAATTATGACCTTATTCCACTTTCTAGAAACAATATTATTGTTTTCTTCTATCAACTTTAAAAACTTTCAAACATGATTGACCAACCCAAAAACTTTAAATGCAATTGATCAAGTCTCTTCTCCTTCAGCACAACTGACTGCATCTGTAGGCACGGTGTTATCAGAGCAGAGAATGAGTATCAGCTTCCCAAGCAACCTTACCACTACTGTTCTCCCAGCATAAATTTAAAATGGGATTTCCAAATATGCTGTGGAGAATACTTCAACATTTGCTGTGTAACAGCATTCCAGAGTGTAAAGCCTCGTAGGCTTGACCTCACTTGTAGGAAAAGGCCAGAACAAGGCTCAGAACTGGGTCTGGGGCTGGTCAGCCGAGACTCCGGCGGAGGGATTTGACCCTTTGTTTCCACCAAGACTTGGAGCCTTGCATTCACACAGCTCATGAGTTCCTCGAAGCTAGAAACAAAAGTAACCACATCCTTAAAACCACATACAGGTATTAATCTTACATATGATACATTTTCTACATTTAATGTTTCTTTTCTAACTTCTGAAGAGTTATTTTTTTGAATGAGACAAACAGAATGTCTTTTTCTCCCATATTTATGGGAGACATGGACTTATTTCTGCTCCTTTTATAAGTTATGGCACATTTACTGAGTTATTCATATATTTGTGCAGTATTTTTTATGTCTCTGTGCTTTAAAAAAGAAGCCTGAATGTTCTGCTCACACATGGGCTTTCCAGGATGCTGAGAGGGGCAGTTTGGCTTCTGGTCCAGGGGAGGGAATAGAAGTTTTAGTAGATATGTTGGCAATTTAGGACCCATTTTTAGGGCTGTCTGCATATGGGCTAGACCCAGCCTCATGGGGCTTTAGGGAAAGGCTGTTGTCTGCTTCATCCAGCAGATCAGCCTCAGTAAGGGTGCCAGAAATGTTTATCACTCTGAGAACTCTACCTGCAGGACTGGCATTGACTTGCAGGTCAGGATGTTTGTTTCCAGCAAAATGCCTGAATTTACTTCTTAAAGGATTTTAATTTCTGTAACACAAACCAAAAATACTTAATAACCTCAATACTTAATAATCTGTAAATGTCGTCAGACATCACACATGTATGTATATATCCTCAGACTCTTTTGAAAAGGACCTTTTTTCTTTCCCTTTCTCAACCTGGAATAAACTTTTCAATGCAGACGTTCTAAGAAAAATATGCTTTGGTTAGAAGTGGTGAAACAAAACTGGTATTTTCCTGACAAGTCTGGGCTGCCAGCAGAAATGTTTACCAACATCTGTCTTTAGACCATGCAATCATTCTGTATTTCCTTAAAAATAGAATAAAAAGGCAGAATGTGATTTCTCATTTCTGAGCCTCTGGTATCACTAACGCCTTTTATCTGAGAAGTTCTCTCTTGAAAGGTTTTTTTGCTTAATTTGCTATTTAATATTAAATAATGCAATATTAACACATTCTTAGTGGTCTTACAAATATGCAAACAGCAATTCTTGGACTTGCTCCAAAGCCCAGCTGCCAGCCATCAGCCCTGTGTCACAGCAGCGAAGGGCTGGGGGAGTGATATGGTCAGAAAGGATTTCCAAATGGTAATTTTAAAGGCAGCTGTTTGTCAGTCCTCAGTTTGCTGAAAAGTCCTGCTGAACATCTTTTTGAAGATTTTAACCAGTGTTTGCTTCTTTGCCATATGGGATCACCCTCAGAGGCAGCCAGGGGATGCAGCCCCAGTGCAGGTTCTGCTGCACCGCACTGCACAGGTTGCCATAGTGACAGACAGGAGAGACTTTACTTCAGAAATGTTGCTTTATTGCAGCTAAAGTGTATTTTGAAACAGGATCACATTTCAAGTCACTCCCTGTGTTTCATATAGGAACAAGCAGAATTATTGGCTTCTAGAAATAAGAATTAGTTTGAACCTGCTGATTCCCCAGCAGACACTCAGAGGTCCATCACCATGTGCTGCAGGTGCTTTCCATTCCTTCTGGGTAAAAGAGGCCAGAACACCCCCTCCTCTCTCTCTCACTACATGCACAAACACACTTTGCCTCTCTGCTGCCTTCAGAACTGCCCCTGCTTCCAAACATGCCCACAAATACCATGTCAGTGCCGGCTCTGATGTGCCATGCCTTTTATTAATAAAGAGTATCCTACTTTGGATTCCATCAATTTTGTTCACATTAATGCAGAAGAGACATCAGGTGAGATTTCTGAAGGATTCCTGATTGTATTATGTCCTGACAAATGAACCAAATAAGGGGCATTCTGCAAGAACAGCACTGCCTGGCCAGCCTGGGCTGAGATGTCTCTCAGATCTGAGATAGGCTTCCTCATGGGAGCACCAAGCCCATGGAGATTCAAGGTGCAAAAATCATCAGCCATCCTCTCCCCTGCAGTGCCAGCTCCATCCCACAGCTGGGGCAGGCCCAGGGCTACCAGCATCCCACCTCACCACTGATTAAACCATCCCCACCATTTTCCATAATAAATAGGATGAGAGGGTGTGCTGGTGAGGGGAGGAGCTCGGGCACAGTTTCAAAACAGGTGAGTTGGCAGTTTGCAGGAGGAATGTTCAGCCCTGAGAGCCCTCCAGGCACAGGGCTGTCCTTCCCACAAACAGGGGTGTCGGGTCACTGGAACCTCTGTAGGTGCACGGCCAGCACCAGGACAGTGCATTCTTAACACAGGAGCAATGCAGGACAGAAGGATCTTGCTACTTTTTGGAATGGAGTTTTGATCTATGCCTTGGATTTTATAGCTTGTTCTTTTACATCCTTTCCATTTCTGTAACTTATAGACAGGAATTATATTTTTTCTGCAGTAGATAGCTACAAAGGACAGAGACATGATTCAAATCCTGTGCTCTTGTACATCTACTTATAGTTGTGCTCACACCATATACTAACAGTATAGTCACAAAGTAAAATGTTGATTTCAAACCTGTCCAGCACACTCCTTCCAAAACACACAGTCCGAGTCAGATTTCTTCATAAGAGAATAAATAACATACTGTTCCACCAGCTCCTTCCTCCTTGCCCTTTGTTCCCTGGGCTGAGAACAATTAGGAAGATTAGACTTTTTATTTTACTTCTTGCTCATTCTTTGTCTTTCTGCCTAAGCAGACATGACTGTATTTCCAATTATTTTGCACAGATCTCAACTACCAAGACAAGTAACAAGCACAGGCATTGGATGAATTCTTGTCTTGCTTAATTTTATTTTCTTGTCCATCAGTCAGCAACTTGACAAAGAAGTGAATTAAAGTGCAATGCTCCAGGTTTGTTATGATGCTAAAGAACAGCACGAATAATTAATATGGGGAAAACATCCCTATTTTGTCATTTGGAAAAAATTGAATTTCTCTTCTATTGAAACTTCAAAAATAAGGAAAGAGCCCTGGCACAGAGAACTGAAGGCATCAGCTTCAGTTTGCCACAGGAATAGTGGTCACAATTGGACGTGCCTATAGGTGGAAAACTTTGGGTCCTGTGAAGGGGATCCATGATTTGAACTATTCTGTGAATGAGGAGGACACAGAACCAATGGGCAGAGTCTGCTGCAGCTGGCAGCAAAGCCTGTGGAACAAAATCTGTGTCAGGAGTTACAGCACTGGCCTGCCACAGAGAGCCAAGGGTTTGGCATCAGGAGAGGTGAGCCCAGCTGAGGCTCTGACTGCTGAGCTTGATTTAAACTGTGCCCTGTCTTCTCTCAGGTGCAGAAAATGGGCTGAAAGGAGGTAAAATGTGACAGACTTTATGTCTGGCTCTTTTGTACACCCTCATGCAAACACTTCTTTCCTTATATTCCTGCATGAAACCACACACTTGTGGTTTGCTTTGTAATTAGTTTTGGCGCTGAGAGAAGACAAGAGAACTTCTTGTTAGATGGATTAAAGGGATCTGTGCTCTACACCACTTGAGTGACAAGAATCATGTCAGACCAGTCTGCTGTCAAGTGAGTAAAAGTGACAGCACAGTCTGAGCGAGGTGAGCTCTCCCACTCCGAGTGGCAAGAGGCAGGCACGGACTAGCCCTGCCAGAGAGCAGCCACAGGTGACTGGGTCAGAACAGCTGGGACAGAGATGAAAACACTGCGCGAGTCCTCCCGAACTGAGCTGGGGCTCTCCTGCTGAGACTTGTGTCTTCCTACCAGGGGAACCAGAAAACGCCTTCAGGTCAAGGAGTGGGAAGGGGAGGAGCCTGAACCAGCCCTGCACAAGTATTTCCTAGGTTGCAGACAGCGCTTTTTAACAGCGTTTGCGTGCAATGTGCAGTAATAATAATTGTTGAGTAAAAGAGGACGGAGAGTAAAACAGAGCTCTCTGTGCCTGTGTCAGTGTGGCTGAAATCCTGCCTTCGAGCCAGCTGAAGGCAATTACGAGTCAGGGGAGTGAGGGGGAGAGAGATTCCCTTTTTGTTCCAGTGCCCAGGAGCTGTGCTGACATCCAGCAGTGCAGGGGTGGCACAGGGTGCTTGGAGAGCCTTGTGCTTCCCAGTCCCTCTCAGGTCCCGTGGCTGGACAGCTCAGTGGTGATCTGCCTGCTCGTTGCATCAGGATCATTGGCTGAACTAGCTCATTCTCAGCTTCACAGGCTCTAACATCATGTCAGAAATATCACAAATATTCAAGATCCAAATGCTTCAGGTGCTGTAGAATTAAGCTAGTAGGGAATGAATGCTCCAAATTTGAATTCATAGAATAAGTCCATGCTGGAAAAAAAAAAAACTTCTCTCCTCTGAAATTCTGCCTTAGTTCTGAATTCTGAAATTCTGAAACCCACCAACAAATCAAATCTGCCTTTTCTGCATCTAATCTGTATAAACACATAGTTTAATGCAAATTTTACCAAGCATGACTATCAGTACCTTGAAATTCTTTGACAGAAAACAGCCCATGTGACCATGAGGTTTATTTAACTGTTTCCAAGGGATTGGAAAAGGGACACTGCAGCTCACCCCCAGCCACCTGAACTTGCTCGTGCAGAGCAGATGCCCACAGCAAAGCATCCTTTCCCCCGTGGGCACTGTGCCTGGCCTTCGCTGTGGCTCAGGAAGAGAGCTCAGCTCTGCAGGCTGTCCCTTGCATTCTCCTCGTGCATGCCTGTGATTACAGGCACAGCCTGCGATGGCAAGATGCACCTGTAGCTATCAGAGCATCAGCAGTGCTTCAGCTGCAGATGTCTTGTGGCTGTTCTGACCGTGTGGGCCAGCATCAGCTGATTGATACCTGGTGTTCTGCAGATCTTTGTGATCTTTACCTACTGTGAATGGTCTTACAGCAAGACTGTCAGCATATCAGGTCAGATAATAATAATGCTAGCATCGGTATAACTGCAGCTTAGAGGGCTTCATGTGTGGCTGGAAGATGTGTGCCCAGCCACCAAGGAACTGCCATGAAATGTGTGAAGAGTAACAGGGCAGGAAGGACAAAGTGAGCCAAATGCTTTAAAGAAGAACGAACAACTCTGTAATATTGATGCAGGAGATGAGGAAATCAATAATTTTGTGATGATCAGAAAAATAAAGGCATGAAAACAACTAGTGATGTGACAACAAAACCAGTCATGTGCAGAGTGCAAGGCTCAGCATTGCAGCTATTGGATCAATGGCAAGTGTTGAAGCTGAAAATTGTATGCGAAGCTGTCAGGGCACATATAAATATAAAATCTACTGATTTTAATCTAAGTCTCTGATTACAAAGTGACAACTGTTTTGGGGTTTTTTTTTTGTTTTTTTTTTTACGCCTTAGTCTATGACTCCGAAATGTGGACAAGTTAGGACAAGAACATCAGAGGAAACAGAAATCATTAATCAACAATACCTCCAAGCTATTATGCTTATAATTGTCAAGACAAAGATTATGAGTAATGATTTTCTGCAATACATTTTCACAAATTGTTTTTAAAAAAGTGCTTAGAAAAGTGTCAGCTTTTCTGGACAGCACCTTTTTTTCCTGGCTAAAAGGAATTAATATCAAATTATATTTTAATGGCGAGATAAAAATACATAAAAGGGGCAGAAGATCTAGGAAGAGTTTTTCTATAATCAGTAGGAGCTCAACAGCAGCAAGAAGTCCTTATGGCACACTGAGAATTACGGTGATATGTTGGTTACCAAGCAGAGAAGAGCTTCTGCAGAGACTTGCTGTGTTTTAAAGTAGCCTAAAAATCAAAAAATCAGACTTTTTATCTGTCCTGCCTCTCACAGAAACCATGGAAAAACTGAAATTCATGATGGACAACAGTGACTAGAACTACTTCTTTTCCTCAAATTTCTGGTGCAATGGGTTGTCTCCAGTTTAAGAACATCTCTCAGTTTTTCAGGCCAGGAACTCTAACTGACCGCATGCAGGCATCTGATATTTCCCTGTAGCCTAGGGTATTAGCAATATGATGGTTGAACATTCAATGCTTTGCATACATCCTGCTCTGTGACCTCCTTTTTATCATCTAAAAATAAAACTTCTTATTAAAAGTTTTCACACCAGGAATTTTTTCATTGCATTTGAGATGAACAAACATCTCAGGAGAAATAGTATCAGCAGGAAAGGTCACAGTGGTTGCTCTGTAAAACATTTTAAAAAGGTCTTAAAAACAATATTGGGATAGGTCTGACAAAGTTTTCAAAAGTCAAATAACTGGGAAATTGTCAGTCCACTTCAATTAAATGATCTTACATTTGTGCTGTCAGCTGCAATAACACTCAGTTATTAGTCTTCTGTGAATTTTAAAGCCTGCGTTTTATACTCCTGAAGCATAGCACTAGAAAGGGAAAATGACAGCCAAGGAGCTGTCTATGGATGCAGCCTTTCCTACCGAGCTCAGCAGGTGTGGCCAAGGGCCCTGGTGCAGGGGGTGGTGTGAGTGTGGCCAGTCCCACCTGGCCAGCCCTGCCCCAGGACCTGCTGCTGTGCCCTGCCCCGTGCTGCCACAGTGGCTGCATGGGCACATGCTGACAGCAGCCACGGAGACTGGCGTGGCTGGGGAGGCCAGCAAGGGGATCCTGCTGCTCTCCTCAGCCTTGCTGAGGCCACACCTGGAGAGCTGTGTCCAGTTCTGGGCTCCTCAGTACAAGAGAAACAGGGAGCTCCCAGAGCAGATAGAGCAGAGGGCCACAGGTTTGATTAAGGGACAGAAGCATCTCTCTGAGGAATGGCTGGGGGAGTTGGCCTGTTCAGCCTTGAGAAGAAATGGCTGAGAGCAGAACTCATCAGTGTCTGAAGGGAGGCTGCCAAGAAGATAGACCCAGGCTCTTCTTGGTGGTGCTGAGCAGTGACAAGAGGCAGTGGACAGAAACTGATGCACAGGAAGTTCCACCTGAACACGAGAAAGAACTTCTCTCCAAGAGGGGTGACTGAAACTGGAACAGAGACCAGAGGGGTTATGGGGTCTCCCTCTCTGGAGATATTCCAGAGCCATCTGGACACAATCCTGTACCATGTGCTCTAGGATGACACTGACTAGCAGGGAGGTTGGGCCAGATGACCCACTGTGGTCCCTTCCAGCCTGATCCCGTCTGTGATTCTGTGATTCTCAGGCAGTGTACAGCACACAGTGGCTGTGCCAGTGGGAGCAGCTGGGTTCCCTCCCCAGGAAAGCCCCTTGCCAGTCACACCCAACATCTCCTTTTTACATGTTCCTCTCTGGGAGACGCCACTTCCTCATTCTGTACTGCAGTCACAGATACCATGTTCTTATCTTGACATTAAAGAAATAGATTTAATTGTCAGTCCTCTTAAACAAGCGTTTAATTCCATTCTGTGGGGACTAAAGGCAGTCTTAAATAATTGAGCGGCCAAGAGATTGGTTATTTCTGTTTTCATTGCCCATATTGATTTAAGTGCAGTTAATCCTTTCAAATACCCATGTCACACTGGGCCTGATGGCTCTCTTTAGGGCAATATTGTTCCTCTGGCTAGATTATTTGACATCAAGTATTGTAATGTCACAATAAATCCTTCATGTAGGCTCTTCTTTTCAGAGAAGTAGCAGATGGGGACTTCGGCTCTTACATTAAGCTCTTGGTTTTACTAGTCAGAAGTTGGGCTTGTGAATAATTTTCATTAAATTTTCTTTTGTGCTTCATAAAAACTACCTCTTCAGCAGTGACATTAAATAATCAGAAGCCCAATTAAACAGGCATGTTGACATAAAACAAACCAAGGTGTTCCCCTCACCGCAAATTAAATATAGTTGTGTGTAAAATAATCTCATTTGGGGTATTACCCAATACAGAACTCGTGGAATGGATTTTACGAACAAAAGTGGGGATGGCTGAAGCCAAGATCCAACAGACATGTTTTACAAGTCATTGCAGCGTTTCTTACTTCTGGTTAAATCCTAAATTTGTCTGTCTACCTTGAGCTCCATCCAATTAGTTGAATGATTCTCCACTTACTATTCATCAATGCATCCAAGTGAACACAATAAATATCTGTTCTCTGAAACTTCCTTTGTTTGATGCACTCATTCTTGCTTCCTCCTTTACTGTGCTTTTCATCACTGCATAGCCTTTAGAATAACTCTGGAATTAGCTGGCAGTGGGAAGTGGGAAAGCAGAGCAGCAGATGAATTTCCCTTGAAGCAGAAGGTCTTGTGCTTTTGCCTGTGCTATTAATGTGGACAGCTGCTCCATGGAAGCCTTTTTAGCTTTCTTCTTCTCTGACCTTCCTTCCCTTTGGTAATAATTGCGTTGTCTGCTTTTATGGGGTCTTTGGGGTGTTTTTTTGTTTAGATTTATTATGAGAATGCTTAATGGCCAACTGGTAAAGAACCTGCATGGTGATTCTTTGGCTCTGTCTCCAAAGAAAGTAATTACACACACAACTCTATGCTGCCCAGTTAGACAGGGTGTCAGGGAGGGAAGCACAGGACCTCCTGGCACCACCAGGGTGGGGGACTGGGCTCATGGCATATTAGCTGTGCATGGTCTCCATCTCCCTGGCCACTGAGTACTAGGGGATCCATTTTATCAAATTCAAGATAAAGTTTTTACTGGAGTTCTTGTTACTCAGCCAAGAGGTCTAAAGTCCTGGCCAATTCAGCAAACATGGCAGTCTCCTTTGCTAATTTAAGCCGTATCTCAGCATTGCTTTGGAAGCAGCAATGGCAGGACTTGGGCTCATGGTCTTCAAGTTGTACTGTGGGGATTGGGTCCCTTTAGTATCAAAGATCTTCATGCTACTTGCACCAGCAACTTCTACATTAACCAAGGAAAATAGATTATTCAGTTATTAATAAGAAATTCTTTTATTACTGCTTTCTTATTAACCAGATGCATAATTGAAATTCCTGAATTTTAAACTTAATCTGGATGAAGCATCTGGATCCACCTCACTGGGTAGCCTTTAGTGACAGAAAATATTTTGGATTGGCAGCTGAAAGGACACAGAGTTTAACAGCTGTTTCAGCTCTGCTTACATCAGCATCTCCCCTTTCATAGCATCTCTCCTTACCTAGATCTCCCTTTCCTGTTGTCACACAGGTTGCTGGTGCACTCTGAAAAGAGTTCTTGAACTATCAACCTTCAGAATAAAATTATTACCTACTTCTGCAGCAGGAGCAACCTTCATGGCATGTGAATTAAATGAGGTTAAAATCTGTTCCCTGTGGACTCCCTGTCTGTCCTAAGCAGAAAGATGATGTCCAAGAACAAGAGTGTACTAGAAAACCAGGCAGATAAGTGAGTTCTGCAACCCAAAGAGGCTCTGGTTTTCTGGACTAGGATACAGATACTCATTGTGCTTGTGGGTTGTACCAAAGCGGTTTCACTTCCATTCACTGAGCAGGTTGTATGAAGAACTTATGGCTGTTACTTGTCTGCTTGGGGTATTTACAGCATAGCAGCATACTTTTTTTTACTATTGATTGCCATTCTTCTGTTCTCTTGCCACAGACCTGCCCTAAACTCATTCTGGGTGGCCTCAACTGCTTTGAGATCAGCAGCAAGGCACAGGTAAATGAATGGGTCACTTCTGCTGTCCATTTGGTCACTTTTTTCAGTTAATTTTAAGTACATGCTACTGTCAAATCCTATCCTGATTGAGTAAGAGTTTACGTATTTGATGCATTTTTAAATGACATTTTAAAGAAGTTATCTTAAGATCACGATGGAGGCAGTCTGTCAAGAATGCAGCTCGCAGCAGCGTGAGAGCATTCCAGCGGCATTACCGGCTCAGCAGCCGCACACCCAACGCGGCTCGGCCTCGTTATGCCCAGAGGTGTAAGAATAGCTGTGAACAGCTAATAAGAATCAATGCTATTGGAGACATCTGGTTCAGTTTTCATTTTTCAGTGTTATTAGTGCTTATTGGTACAAGGCTCAGGAATGCAGCCAATCCCTTTGAAGTGGAGTGTATTGTAAGGCTGGAGGCATTGTGAGCCTTGTTGATGACCCTGTGTGTAACCTTTCTTTTAAACATCCGTAATGCACGGAATGAGAAAGGCCTCCCTAAAAGAGAAGACTGGTATACTGGAAATCTTGTTGCTGACATTTTAGTATTCATTTTGGATTTTATAATCTCCAACCAAAAAAAAAAATCTTTCAAGATTCTTTAATTTTTAAAAAAATCTTCTACTCTGGTCATGTGAAGACATCACTGTTCTTTTAGTTATTAATAGGTAATAAAGGTCCTTAGTCTGTGCACAGAGTACAAGCAACCAGGGAAGATACAGCTCTTTGACCTCAACCTAGAAAATAACAGAGACCAAGAGGCGTTGAAGTCAGCTGTCACCTGTGTCTTGTTCCCCTCAAAATCTCACCATGTGCATCTACAGCAGCCTGGAGTAGGAGCACAATTTGACTTGTGAATAAATTGACCTGCATATACCCTGAAGTGTAGAGTGAGGTTTTCAGAGGCATTTTGTGGAGCACAGGGAGGTCAGCACAGCCTTAGGAAGCTCCTGTCACAGGTCAGGCTCAGGACAGCAGCACGGTGAGGCTGGAGGGTTCTGTGTGTGCCATGCTCTCTGGAGGCTGATCTGAGTAAAGAGACTGTCACAAATGCAGCAGCGACCTGGAGAAAGCTGGGAGATGATTTGTGTGACAACCATCACTACTCTGAAGACAGTGCTAGTGTACTTTGATCTATACACAGAAAACTTTTTTGAGCTCTCTCCAACAGTCTGATTAAATCAGTTCCTGCCACCTGTGAAAGGCACTTGTATCACGACAAAGAGAAGCTCCCCCAGCTGCTGAGTACTGAATGCTGGATGGAGGCTGGCTGCTGCTCATTCATGGAGGACAGCACAAAGTTTTGCTAATCCTCTACACAGATGTGGCAAATCTATCATAGTGTTTATCTTACCATGAATGATGCAAGTCCTCCCTCCCAACTGCCTTGAGGGGAAGCAAGCTACAGTGTCTGCCCTCCTTTTCTGACTGGGGTATTGGGATGAAGCTGGTGCTCAAACAGCAAGATGTAACTCCAGTACCTAGCATGTGTTAGTAAAAGACACCTGGTGCTCTCTGACTTCAGCATGGACAAGTAAAGGCAGATGAACAGAAGTGGAACCAGCCATACAGCATGAGACAAAGCAGTACGGTGGGGGAATGGTGGCAGTGGAACCCCCCTCAGTGTTCCCTGCTTCTCATTAGCAGTGGGGAGTGTCAGCTTGGATTTTTCAACTATTAGTGTGAAGACTGAACTCATTAACTTGTGAGTTTTTTATAGAGTGGTTAATACAATTACTTACTTGTACTTAAATGGAAATAGTCACAAATATTAGCAAGAATCAAAATATAATAAAAATAGGCCAACAGTGAGATGAAAAAAGTGGCAGAAATTGGTTGGCTTAAAAGGTAAGATGTTATAGCAGACTTATAAGTGGGAGAGGAGTTACTCAGGATCATAAATGGAATGATTCTATCATTCTGTCAGGAATGATAGAAGGAATGAATAATGGCAAAGCTTGGGCTGGCAGTGAGATCTGCAGGGCTGTGAGAAAGTTTCATAAGCGAAGTGTCAAGTGTATCACTAAGGACATTTAAATCTACTAGAACCAGGTGGAGCAGAAAATGTCTTCTGAATAAAATACCTTAGTCCTTGGGGGTGAGATACAAGATGTTACAGAGCCAGCAAGCTCTGTCTGTCTATTTGGAGTGGCCACCAGGATTGCTGCTGGGACACAGCTTGGCATTGTGTGAAGAGGACAAAAAGTGTGGTAGCAATCATTCTGAATGGTGTGGGCAAAATAGGATGTAGATTTAGTTACAGATGCACACCAGCACAGACAGTATATCTTTTCTGCAGCAGAAATATGCATTTGGTTAAAAGTTGTCCCTTTCAACTCCTGTTTGCAGGAAACCTGAGTAGCAACAAAAGCAAGTAATCAAATGAAGCTACCAAGAGAATTTTTGTTTCCCATGGAAAGAGTGATCAGTGATTTTTTTTTAAAGTCTAGACACTTCAGAATTGTTTCCCAGTACAGGTAGCAAGGATATGTTTTAAACCAGGAACACTCTTTAACTGTTAATCTATATAAGAATGAACTAATATGTTCTTCACCTCATGAGACAGAAACAAGGTGGCACACTGGGGCAGTGTGCAAAAATGTAGAACAAAGAAAACTAGCCCACCATGACAGTGGAAATAAGAAAACTGCACATTCCTCTGCCTGGGGCTTCTTCGCACCTCAGTATCCTTAATTATGTTCCAGGGTATTTTGGCATTCCTTCTATTTGCATTTAGATCTTTCATCAGGAAGTTAATGTTCTCAGAGCAAGTAAAATCTCAAACCCCATAAATCCTAATGTTTAATACGTTAACGATATAGAGATAAGTATTTAATTTTGCTTTATGCATGACAGAAAAGCCAATGACAAATAGCACTGAGTAATATTTATGAGTTCCATGCCTGAAGGAATAATAAGCACCTTAAATTATTGTAAATTCCAACAAGGCATATACATTGAAGGCTTTATAAAACTTTATGCATGTTAACTACCACATTGTTCTCCCTACCATAGTTCAGCTTTTGGTGTTTCCAGCTGCTGTGATTACAAAGCAGCATCTTCCCATGCTGAAACTATTTGTGGGAATGTATCTAACTGTCCTTCTTGATATTGTTCTGGCCTCCAGGTTCCAGCTATGTCCTGAAAAATGCCATGAAAAGGGCAATAACAAAATTTAATGCAGTGTAATAGTAACCATATGCAAGTAGCATATGGTTACTAAATGTCTATCATGGCTAAAAACAAAATAGTGTTCATCTTTCCTTCTTCTCTTTCATTATCTGAATATTAAGTTTACATGCCAGCTTTGCTGACCAGCATTTCCTGAGCTTGCTGAAGGGCAGCTGGAGAAAGGAACCTCACACACCCAGGTGCACAGTGGCAATTTCTACATTACTCTTATGCCAGCTGGGCAGTGAAGAATGAAGAGCTATGGGAACAGAAGATGGACTTTAGCAAAGGAAATCTATAGGAAGCCACTTCATTTCTTGGATTTTCAAGTGCACCTTGTAACTGGACTCAGAAGAAGTCACAAGTGTACATGGAGGTATCAATTCCTCTGGCTGAATTTGGGTCTGATAATGGTGGCAAAATGAAGATGCCTTGGTAGGTAAGGAAATATTTACAAATATTTGTGAGAGAAGATGACAGCCTGGTGTAAAATGACACAGTTCCAATTGTCATCATCAACACTTACTATATGCTGCAAGACTTCAAAGATGGTAGGCATGTGGGCAGATCCCCCAGCAGCTCAGTGCCAGAGGAGCGTGCTGAGAATGAACCACAGCAGTGGCTCAGTCACACTGACAGTGATCAGAGGTGTAACTCATCAGCTGTGGGCCACTGGGGCTTGCAAGGGGCCAAAGGTGCTCAGATTCCCTGCCCTTGGGAAGAGTTGCTGAAACATGTCCTTCTCCTTTGAACAGCCATGGGTGGAAGCCAGTGAGCTGCATTGGTCAAGGTCGAGCACCTCAGAGAATGCCAAGTCTCCTGTTTTCTGAGGCTGAGCATGGGGACTCCCTGGCAGGGTGTGGGAACCTAGGAGTTGATATCAGGGCAATAAAAGGGCAATAAATCCACATTTGGGGCCCTTGTCTACCACTGTGAAAGATCAGCTTCATGGCTCAGACAGTTTTTGCTAGCATTCATTTAGAAAAAATGAATAACAAAACATAAACCATTTGGTTTGCTGAAAGTGTTGCAACGAGATTTTTGAAAACATATTTCAGAACTTTGCTTCATAAGGATATGGGGCACTCTTGACTTTCTGCACTGTTTTACCAGGATGCTGTGGGGACCCTGCCCCCCTCCAGCCTCTTCTAGAATGACTGAGTTGCCTGAATGTGGAGGAGGGTTTTTAAGTGCTTGGAGGAGGGGCAGGCTGGTGACCAAGCAAGGCTTAAATCCTCCGAGTACTTCTCTGCTCTTCAAATTAGTGAAGGCATTTCTCTGCAAGGAGAATTTTCCTGCACTCCCAAACAAGTATTGCTAGAGATTATTTAAAACATAGCTGTCAGTGCCTTCTAGCACTAAGCCTGATAAAGTTTCTCTCGTGTCTTGGAGGACTGCTTGCTTTCAGGACATGCTTGCTTTCAGGAGGATGGCGAAGCACGGGCACTGCCAGGAGATCCATGTCAATGTGTGAGGTACCTCTGCAGTAAAAATGACAGCCAGAAATTGGTAGCTGGTGCTTATAATTTAGACCCCAGAAGCTAAGATTGACATTTGCTGGCAGCAGATTTGTTGTGGTTAAATATCTTTTTTCTTTAGCCCATGAAAATACTCACACAAGAATTACTTGATCCACAGCAGAAGAATAGGATTAGCATCAGGAAGAGGTGTCTGGTGGCAGCCTCAACAGTCCAAGCTTCCCTCTCTGAATGGGATTCATTCTTCCCCAGCTGAGCCAGTGGGAAGTTCTTGCTCCTACAGGGAAGTGCACAGAGGGCTGCCACGGTGTTGTTTTTTGCTCTCATGTTATGCCCTTTTCCAGGGGTCAAGAGTTCTTCCATAACACTCACTCCAAGCTAGAGGTCTCAGCATAAGGAGCCTACTTGGCATGTCCTCTCAGAAAGGATTTTATACATGGGGTGATGGAGCCCTCATGAAATGCTTGTCAGCCCAGCACTGTTTGTTCATTGCAGGTTCACTGGAAGGAGACCTCACTTCACTCTTCAGCCTGGCCTGGCAATGTTTTTCATACATTTTCTCTACCACAGCCATATCTCAGTGAGATCTCCATGCCACAGCCAGGCTGACAGTCTGGCACAGGCACACAAAGCCGACTGAGCCGTTGACAAAACCAAGGTGCCGCCCATTATTTGAGCATGCTGGAGTGGAGAGCTGCTGGGAGATCTCGAGTGCCAGACAATGAACGAATCCTCTGCGGTTAATTGTCATCCCTGCCAATGAGAGGAGGTTCGTCGCTCTCGCAATCAAGGACAAAAGTCTTTTCTTTGGCCCTTTATTGCCTGTCACAAAGCTGGTTGGTGCAGCTGGGATCAGGCCCACAGCTGATCCTTCTCTCCCCCGCCCTGGGCCATTCCTCCCAGCTCAGCTGGGGTCACTGGGACAATGGGGAAGCTGCGTCTGCTGTGTCACACGATGGTGGGTCTATAGCTTGGACAGCCCGAGAATATGTGTGTATTCTCCCCCTTGATGTTCAGGGGCTTGATACCTCTTTGTTTGCTCTGCTTTATTGTAAGGTAAAACGGAAGAAGGGAAAATGCTCCTGCCTAGAAATACAGATACACTGTGACATAAAAGGGATGAGAAAGGCACATTTCGGCTGTGAGCCTCACATCCCACCTCAGCACGGGGGTGGAGAAGGAGGCTGTCACAGTAGCTGTGCTGCCTCACTGCAAGGGTTCTGCAAATGGGATCCTCTCCACAAAGCAAAGCCTGTTTCATGTTCAGGTAACAGGCTGCCTGCTGTAAGGTGTCAGGATAATTTGGCAGCTCCTCTGGCAGATCGCACTCCATGCAGGAGTGAACAGGCAGGTCTGACTAACCTGCAAGCAGACGAGCCATCAGAAAATAGTCATCAGAAAGTAGTGCTGCTCTCTGTTTTCCTGTGTTGGAACTTTGCTTCCCCGATGTGTTTGATGTAAGTGCCCTAAAAACATAGAATAATTTTTTCCACTCTCTGTGTTTTTGTGGTTACCTTTCTCGCAGCTTGGGAGCCAGCAAGCAGATCCCAGCATGCCTATTTGCTGCTACCCACTTGTGCCTCAGCAAGACATAGCACAGCCTGTGCAATCTATGCTTGTCTCATTAGGACCTAACCTGGTTACCTGCTTCCCAGAATTTACCTGGTGGGCCTTACAGAAAATCCCTACCTTGTGTCCTCATTTCCATAAAGCTACTGCTACCAAGAGCGTCACAGCAGCTGGCTGCTTTTCCCACAGTTTATCATATGTGATGACTAAACTGCATTTATTCTGCATATCCATCTAAGCAACTGCCTGTGCTCACACCTGCACTAAACACCGAAGGAACAATGCCCAGTGGTGTAGGTTAAATAAAAGTATGACCTTGCCAGATCACCATCAAGGAGCTGGAAAAAGGTCAAAACTGCAGTGGTGTCCTTGCCCTTGTCCCTGCTGTTATGACTGTTATTACACCTTCAGTGCCAAGAGCAGCAGAGGCTGATAAGCATCCTGAAAGAGATTATTTAACTTGTATTTACCTATGCATATGATCCAGGCTTGAGACAACACAGACATCTAATGTTAAAGAAATGAATGGCTCTTAGTTCATCTACTATGATGAAATAATGTATTCCCTGATTTTTCAGGTGTCATTGGATTATTGATAGTTATTGTGTTCTATCTGCATATCAGTGCTTGTACTCCCTCTGCAAAAGACGCTCACCTGGAAGCCTGTGGAAATCAAATACATATTCAGGACTCAAAACAATTCCTGCCTGATGTATTCAAACACAGCAGCAGAATTTCATCACCTACCTCACCACCAAATTCTTTTCAGATCTTATCTTTTCCAGTCATAAGCTAAAAAAGATGCATGATACAATATCCTAGCAGTGCTGCAGGGGATGTGACTCCACCAGTAATTTGTGAGATAGATGTTGGGAGTGCCCCTAACTAAAATTGTTTGAGGATAAAATTACTGAGCACAGTGCTGAAATGGTGCATCACCCACTGGCCTGGTCCAGGATTTCCAGAGGGCTTCTAGGACCTACCTGCCAAAATGCTACTGAATATCAATGGGAATTTTGTTTCTAATTCAGTTGTCTGAAACCAAACTAATCCTTCCCACAATGTTTCTTTCAGGTTTTGGATGGTGATTACATTAGAAATCCTATGGACTTTGATCATAACAGACAACATTTGCTTTAATGTAGTAGAGCTTTGATAGCCACATCAACATGAAATCAAAATAAAAGAAAAATTTGTATCAGTTTACAATGGCAGCTATTCATAAAAATCTCTGATAGAGCTGGTGCATATGTGATATTTATGTACAGTCTGTGAAGCACAAGCCAGGGGACCAAGGTCTGATGCAAAATCAAGGTGTTGTTAATGACAAAAAACTTTAAAACTCCCACAGTAGAAATTATTACACCTGTGAACCCCTGTTCCAGACCAGACTGGGGGTCTAGGAGTTGCCATGTCCTTCACTTGCCACTACAGGTGACAACATGAGTATTTTTAACAGAGACAAGAAACATCAGTTGGTTTCTGACAGAGCATCACCAACATGGGTTGTGAACTGGGACTTGTTGAGTTCTGGCTGCTGGTTCCTGAGAGAAGGACAAGATCTCTGGTACAGGTTTTCTTCCCGAGAGTAGGTGTGCAGGGACAAAGTGCTGGAGAGACCCTGTGCCCTGACAGACATAGTCCTGCTCTGCATCAGCACCCATGGAACTGGCCACAGGAGCACTGAAGGCATTTTGCATAACTCGAGGGCAAGATTTTCCCTTTGCTGGCCACAGTGTTTGTACAAGAAAGACCTGCATGACTGATTGGAAGAAAAGAATATTTGTACCTTATATATTGGAGAAAATGTTCAGGAACAGTTAATCCTTGTGAAAGTCCTGCTCTGAAATGCTGCCAAGAGCAGTGGCTGTGTTGGTATTTGCCATGTCAAAGCCACTCTGTGAGGAGCACCTTCTCGCCACGTAGCGTGTGACTCTGGCAAACAGAGTGGGACATTTTTCTCCACAGCAGATTCTATCCTTAATGCTGCCTGGACTCTGTGAGTGCCAGCTTTTCCTGGTATTGGCTGTGTGGCAGGGGCCAGGGCATGGTGCTTACAGGTGGAGCACATGGGGCACCTTGTCCAAGCATGCCTCACCTGAGAGCCTCTTCACACTTCACGGACAGATGTGTACACTGAGCATCTATTTTATCTGACTGCTTTTTGTTGATTGCAGCATGTATCCTTGACTCACAATGCTCTGCACCCTGTCTCATTCAAAATCAGGTTCTCCTCAGCCTGCTGCTGTCACACAGGATATATCTGTGAAATCTGCCCACCTCAGGGATGATGCTCATAATTTAACATAATCTTGTACTTTCCTTCATGCTTCATTTTTCATGCTCTGTGCAGCTATAACAAGTCTGAAAGGTAAATGATGAGAAGCCTGAAGTATGCAAGGAATGACTATTTGATTCTCCTGCAACACTGGGAAAGAAAAGCCACAAACACCTTTGAATTTTTACATATATAAGATCTTGTTCATGCCACACCCATTCTGGGCTCAGAAACATAAAACACGCCAACCTGTATTTATAGGAAAATCAGAACAGGTACCTGGAATATAATAAAGTTTTGCAAGAGCACTTTGGAGGAAAAATAGGTCTTATTCAGATATTCTTAATTTTAATTCAGAAATATAAAATAAAATAATATTTGCATAGAAGTGCCATGTCAAGTAAAGTTTGTATTTACTTTTTAAAAGTAAATACTATTTAAAAGTAAATACTATTTCAATACTATTGTATTGAAATAGTAATGTTACCATTGTATTTTCATTTATAAAAGCTTTGATCACTCATACGTGCATTTGGTTCAAAACCAATAATTTCAGACTTTTTTTCCCCAGTGGTCAGAAAGTTAGCTTTCCATTCCAGTCTGTTAGATTTTTCACTACAATAAAAAAGTCCTTTTTTCTCCAGTGTTATCAAGTTTGACAAAGCAAAATAATGATGATTAATAAAATACTACCTTTGCTTTGACTAAACCTGTTTGGGTTTATTGCCTTATTCTGTAGAAGTTTGTTTTTCTTCTTGTGGTGTAATTGTTACTTTTGGTACAGAAACACAAATATTCCAGGCTTGCAGATACCAGCTCCAGTTCTCCAAGGCTCACTCTCCTCTGACAGCTAATTGAGGCATTGCTTCATTAGCAGCGTGAGCTGGAGCCGCGCTGCCTTCCTTGCCCCCGTGGCAGGGCTCCTTTGGAGTGGGTGAGCAGAATAATGTAGGGAAAGGCAGCACTGGGACAAAGCAAGGCCTAGCAAGGCTGGGTTTGTCATGGGGCAAGACAACTCTGAGCTGTGAAGTCCTGGTCATCTGGAGGGAGGCTGTGGTGTCTTGGCTCTTCAGGGTACTCCTTCTCACAGCTGAATGCTGCTACATGTTTTTAGAAGAGTAGAAAAGAAAGGTAGAGTGTTCTTTATTAGAAGCTGAAAATAACTAAATGCAGTAATAGATCTGGTGTGGAAGTTTGAATAACAGTTTGAACATGTGAATTAAGGTTCAGAAATGGACTGTGATGCCCTCAGGGGCATGTCTTTGCAGTAGCTCTATGTAGAGATAAGCAAGGTACCATGAGAATCAATTCCTGCTTTTTGTAGCTACGGTAATTTGGGCTAATTAGGGCAGGCTGAGCACCACCCTGGTGCTGAACAGAGAGCTGTATATAAATTCAAAATAACTAAGCTGTCAACGTCAGTGAGTTCCTTATCCAAAAGACCTCACTTGCAATCACCTGTGGAAAAAAGCTACTTGCACAGACAGGCCATCCTGAGAGCATCCCAAGCCACGAAAAAACGTTTCAGTTCTGAAGATGCAATGCTTAGAGCTTCCTGCCAAGCTTCCCTGGTGTTGTCTGCAGGGTGCCAGGCTGCCAAGCCTCTGTGAGGCTCAGTGCCCGGGGACAGCTGTGTGCTTTGCCAGCGCGGGGTGGCTGACCTGGCTCGAAAGGCAGAGAGAAACTGAGTGCACTTCCCATCTGCTCTGCCCAGCACCAAGTCCAGCAGAGCCTGGCCACGCTTCCAGCAGTACCTACAAGATGAAAGGCTGAGATCTGCCAGTGGTTGCCACCTTCCTGGCCCAGCCCAAGCTCAGCAGTGCCCCGCGGCTGCCTGAATCATCGCAGCAGCACCAGCGCCGACAGTTTGCTTTGCAAAGCATCAGCTCCTTAATGCCTGTCTCCGCTCCAGTTCCCACTTGGTTGAAATGATGAAACCCTGCACAATATCAGTCTGACACAGCTGCTTACTCCTGGGGAGGATTCCTTTGCTGCATTGACAAAGCTGCCAGGTATGTGGAAGGGGAAGGGCTAGGCTCTGCTCACATGTTCCAAAAGCAGTTAAGAAACCTGAAAACACAGCACAATCTGATGTAAACAAACAAGTTCTGCATATTCTCCCTTCCCAAATATTCAGAAGTCTTAAAAGAATTGGGTGTGTAATTGAAAGTAGCCGAAGGCAGCTCTATCCTGTGCTACCAGCGCTTACGCAGCCGATCACCCCAAGTTTCACTTGGCAGCTTGACAGGGTTACGCATTTTCACATGGGTGAACAGTTCTCTGACAAAGCACTGCAGCTTCAACAACACTGAAAAACACATTGTCTTGTTCCATGGACTCTGATTTCAACAGGCTGGAAGACAAATTTTCCTTTCTTTGCTCCAGCCTTGCCACTGAGTCCCTTGTCTGAAAAAGCAGCCTTCCAGCATCAGGAATCTATCTTTGACCTCTGGAATCTCACCTGCATTTTCGCTAAGAGATAGCATCCCTTGTGTTCTGCCCCATCTCCTCACTGAGCTCCTCTGGAGACATAGTTCCTAATGTCAAGGGATCCTGCTGTCAGGAAAAGATCTGAACCTGCTGCATTTTGGATTTTGGATGACCATTGATCAGAAAATTTGACACTTGCAAGGGATGCAATTGTTCTTAGAAATGAGAAGCGTTTAGCTGCAAACCCAAGCAGTCCAGAGGTAGGAGTTACGGGGAACAGGGCTGACTCCAGAATACCAGGTTGGCTTCCTTGCATGCCATGACCTGCACTTTTTTCTCTTATGGACCAGAGAGAAAAATCATTCCAGGGAAAGAAAATTGAGTATGTAAACAAGTTGATGAACAAACCACGAAGTAGGGGGCAAGATGAGCCTCTTACAGTTCTGCACTAAGAAAACAGGAAAGCTCATCCTTTCTACCATGGCAGCTCAATAGCTCTCTTAAAAACATTGGATTTCCCATCTTTTGAGAAGAAGTCACACTTTTGATGACTTTGTTCCATGCTAAAAATAACTTTTTTTTCCTACTGAAATATGACAAGATAAACAGAAAACTCCACAACATGGGCAGACACTACATGATACTAAAATCTGACATGTTTTTCTAGTATCACTTTTTTCATTCATGTATATGCTATTTCCTTCCTACATGCATAACTTGAAAATATGTGAAAGCCCTAGAGTGCTCCTGAGAGCTCCATCCTAGAGAAACAGTTTGAGGTACTGAGCTGAGCCAGCAAGAGCAATTCTCTTGACTAAATCAATAAGGAGCCATCATTAAAAAAAAAAAAAAAAAAAGAGTAAAAAAGAAAAGAGTAGCAGTCTCTTCCTATAGTTGATTTCTGTTGTTTTGGGGGATAAAAGATCCTTTTTTCACTCACCACTCTTGTGAGGGACATAAAAGTCCACCTACAATACAAATCACGTTGTTTATCAAAAACACAACCAAGTGCATTTCTGGTTCCTTCTGCAGCAAGCTTTGATGTCAAAAAGCTTTTGACATCATCGCCATGCATTCCCAGCGTGGAGACAAATTTATTTATTCATTAATTTAATATATTCAATAAGCCAACCAGCACACAGACTTATTCTTTACAAGTAATTAGAATGTATTACAAGCATACAAATGTGCCTAAGATTGAGAACTTGGGTTATAATCTAATGAAAATATTGTCACTGAATTAATTTCCTATGTGGTGCCAGACTCACAGAATAAAAGGTATATTGAAAGTCTTCAGAGACCTACTGTCAACAGCCCAGCACTACCTCTATTTTAAGCAGGAGAAGATTAGATTTCAAAAGCCTGTTCTTTTTCATGCGTGTTCTAGTTGTCTTAGAGGGATCTTCTGTATTTGAAAGGCTTCACGAAAGTTTCAGGAATTAAGGAAGTGAAGAAACTGGCATTTTTTGCTACAAATATAATTAAAATTAGTACTTAATTATTCATAACTTATCTATTAATTAAAAACTAATTATTTATTAGGGTTTTTTGTGGCGCTATTGATTTATTATTAGCCATTAGTGATTAAAAATGCATTAGTCTCACAGAAATGGAGTTCAGCTGTCAGCTTACCGGGCTCAAGGCAGTTGGTCCTCCCTGTGACGAGCTGCAGTCCTGGGAGCTGCGGGTTGCATCACGGCAGCAATTAAAACCTGGGGTGGGTCCGAGTCTCGCGGCGTTAGCTGCGGCCTCTGCCAGCGCTGCAGCTCACAGACCCTCACTGGGACTCGGTCCTTGTCAAAACCACTCATGTCACACTTGCCTAAGGTTTTCATTTATCAGTGTTTTGCAAACTGACTGTTAGTGTAGCAGTGGGAAATCATTTTAAGAATGGGCCATGTGATCTCGCTAACACACACAAACCCTTCGCAGCAAGCTGGGACAGACACCGGCTCTTGGCTGGCGCTGTCGGGAACAGCTGCTTGGACCCGTTCGTGGCCCTTGGAAGTCAGGCAGATGAACCACAACTGGGATATCGGTTCCAACTTTCTGTTCTGATCAGCTGATTCAGAAACCAGGCAGAAACAGCCGCGTCTGGGTGCAGTTTCAGACCCCGGCTGCAGCCCCGTGTGAAGCCGCATCCCTGAAGCATCCCAGGAGCTGCCAGCCTGATAGCAATCTGCTTTCCAGCACGCTTTTGTTTCTTTCTGCCTAGTGCACAGCCTGGGGGCTTCTCCCTCTTTATAGAAATGAAAAAAAAAGAATTTAAGTTATCCAGGGCTACGTAATTAATTGTTTTTAGTCAGATGTATTTTGCCTGCTTCAGTGTGCAGCGGGCTTCCATTGCTGTGTCCTGCACGGAAGATGGTTGCCACTGGGAGTATAATTCCCTGTTTTCTCTTCTCAGTCCTAAAACAAAAGGTTTCCGCATAGTGCTGAAGTGTAAAGAAAGATCAAGGAATGCTCGGAGTTCCCTGAGAGCCCTTCGGTGCAAGGCTTATCAGCGGCTCCTTATCGCCACTAATCTGACAACACAGGTGTGACGGGCTGCCCCAGCTGGGACGGATCTCTGGTAATCTGATCAGGAGCAACTCATTGTGTGCTGCTGGACACCAGTTTACTCGTTACCAGTTGAACAAAGGAACAAATTAAGTCTACCGGAGAGGTGCTAGTACCCGCAGGGATGTGGTGGGGACACCTTGGCTGTCAGCGGTGTGCAGCTCCAGCCATTGCACACCAGCCCTGACATCCTCCCTGGGGACGGGGAGAAGAGCAGGTAGCACAGAATGGGTGTTCAGAAGGAAAAGACATTTCCTATCTCATGTTCCTCATTTTAATAATACAGATGGCTCACTGTGAAACATCTTCCAAAAAAAAAAAAAACAAAAAAAACTCTGTGACCCACATCCTTGCTGCAGTGGCAGAGCCAGAGCAGCAAGCAGCCTGTGCCTTCCCACTGCTCTGGGGAAAGGTCCCTGTCCCACCCGATGGACAGGTCTTGTCCCCACAGCTGGATCAGAGAAGTTCATGGTCAGTGTCTGGTTACAGCCAGGGCCCCAAGGCAGAGAGGTGCTCTCCCCAAGCTCAGCCCAAAATGCCATGAACAGAGGTGGACATCAATGCATGATCAGTTCTGCTTCTCTGTGGACCAGGTCTTCCTCACCTTCTTCATTTCCAACTCCCTGCTTGTGCTCCCTGGGCCCCATCACCTGAGGGGAGGAGGCAGCATGCCAAAACATTGTCTTGAACACTGAACTGAAGCAGCAAAAGAGTTACAAATATTTTGGGGAAGAACTGTGTTGAGCTCCAAATGAGGTTGATTGTTTATTCAGGAAATAGTATTTCAGGTAGAAAGCTGTAAGGAACCCTTCAGTGCTCCACTCTTTTCCACAGTGATTTTAATGGAAAAATGGCTCAATTCTGACAAAACCAGGTGAATTCTACCTAAGCCTGTTTAAAAGTAAAATATCACAGCATATGGAAAGATTTGTTTGGAAGGGGAGGGACACAGAAGCACATGACAGTGACAAAAATTTCTGTCACTGATGGATGACATGAGAGGTTTGAGCCAGGCTCCTGTGCTTTAGGTACAGCTCCAGCCTGTCCCTCCTGTCAGCTGCTAAAGGTTTGCCATAAAACATTGCTTTTATCTGTCTTAGAGAATCTTTTTTGCTTTGGACATCATCTGACTATGCCAGGATCTAATCAAACCTTCATTACCTGCTGCTTCTAGGAACTGGATCTGCCCTCTCTGCCAGTCAGTCAGCACAAGGGATGGCAAGAGGATTTTGGGGTGAGCAGATGTTCTGTTAGATCCCTGCACGGTTCCCTGTGGATGCACACAAAAATATCACTTCACTTCCACATTTTGGCTAAAGATGAGAGAATGTGATGCCTCTTGCTAAATAAAGGTCAAGATACTGTTAGTGTAAATCCAGAGGGCAGAGCAAAGGTTCTACCATCATTCAGTGCAGTGAAATGTGCATTGCTCTAGTTCCTGTTGTGCTTTACATAATTCTCCACTTTTATTTTCTTTGTAGTTTGGGGTGCAGCTTTGGCCATGTCCAGTACTGGACATCACCTTGCTCACCAGGTGATACTGCAAAAGCCATGCTGAGCTTTCTATGATAAAAGCATCCAGCTGGCCATGGCTGGTGAGAACCATCAGACCTGTGCAAGGAGCTGCAGGCCAAGGAGGTGTGCAGATAATTTCTGAATTTAAGGTCTTCACACATACAACTGACACTGTGCCATCACTTTATCCAAGCAATTCATATTTAGTTCTTGAAGTATGAGAAAAAACAGCTGAAGACCACAAATGGTGGCTGTGGCTTTGACAAATACTGCAGGCCAAATTCATTAGTAAGCTTTCAGAGAGAATTGTTTCATTTTCCCATCAAAAGTAAACAAAGAAATAGCATTTCTGTCACCTCATTTCAGAATGTACCTGCTGGTTCTGGGGCTAATTATCATGTTCTTTCTGTGATGGAAAATGGCCCTACAGCATCTTAACTGCAAAATTTGGTTTTCAGGAAAGAACGGTTTTCTGAGGACATAAAAATGTGTTTCATTCTTACTGAGTAATTGGTTTATATTTGAATATAAATAAATGAGAAGCAAGTATGCCATTTATTTCATACCATTTGATGTACAATCATTTATACAGTGGGGCCATATTCATAATAGTTCTTTTATGTTATTAAAATTACTGATAAAACACTAGACATTCATTTGTTACACCACTTCCAAGTGCACGGGAGGATGAACAAATGTGTTTTCATTATAAGAGGTAATAATAATTAAGAGTGACAGAACCTTATCCTCAGGATCTGCCTCCCAGCAGCAGTTTGGCTGATAAAAAACCAGAAGTTAAGATAAGGCAGCAATTATTAAGACAAATCTTTTGAAGGGCTGTTTGAACTCCTGTGTCCAGCAGATAATCTGATTTTACAAGGTGCTCCGAGGCGGGGAGGCTGCCTGGGAAGCAGTACCCAGGTGCAGGCCTTTAGCCCCTTGCACCGGCATTTTTACCTCTAGCCATTTCCCCGGTCTCTTCTTCTTTTGTTTGCTACAGCTGTGGCACATAAATCAGTCTCCATTCTGTCTCACTGACACCAAAGAGAAACAGAACACAAACAATGCACAACACCAAGCCCCAAATGTATTAATCTTTTTTTTCCTCCCTTTTTTTGTGATCCCTTTCACCTATTTTTGGGGGGAGATTCAAAAATGGCTACGGGCAACTCTAATTCTTCCTTCATGAATATTAGATACACACAGAGCATGAATATTTGAGTAGCTAATTCTGACTTAGGTGAATCCAATTGCTAATGGCAATTCATTTTTCCTCAGTGACATTCCACCAATAACCAGTGTGAGTGGGACAGGATGATGCAGTTTGGAGCTGGAAAGCAAAAGGGAATGAAACTAGGAGCAGAAATGCTTTATTGATCCAGTCCTCGGGTGGGACCTGGGGCTTGCCTCCTCCCTTACCTTGGGGAGAGTTTGAGCAGTGCTCAGCAGTTACATTGTGGATCTTCAAGAACAAAATAGGGGGAAAACTTTTAAACTGATTTTTATTATGTCACAGAGATACGCCTCTTGATGTGTTGTGCCCTTTGTGATGTCACCTGCATGATGTGCAAACTGCAGTGGGAGAGACTCGGTGCCAGCAGCCTGCCCTGGGACACACCACGTCCTCGCTGCTGGGGCTGGGCAATGGCCTGTTTCTCCGGGTAGGCGAGCCCACCTGGCTGCACAAGGGCTACAGGGATGTGCTGAAGTGGCATGGGAGGGTGGAAATGGGGCTGTCCCATTTTAGTGATTCGAGGTTCTCTGTAAAACTGCATGCTTTGATTTTTTATTAAAAAATAGAAATTGTGATTTGATGTCCATTGTGATTTTCTATGTCCAAGGCATAGAAAAGAAATGGTGTGGTTTTGGACCTAGGGAATAGTAGTGAGTAATCAGATATGACCAGACCAAACCTCAGCTGAGGTTCCATGTTTATGTTTACATGGTCCAAGAGACACCAGCAAGCATCTATCATTTTATATTAGTCTCGAATTTTCCATTACTAGATGGATACTTTATAAACCATTGCCAATCCTTACACACTTTGTGTGCTTTAGCACGAGGCTGCCCTTGCATGCTCTTTGCACAGGACAGATCTCTCTGGGTCTCTGAAATCACCAGGGAGCAGCTCCTGTGCAGGGGCTGGCTCTGGGCTGGCTCCCCGTGTCTGGCCAGCAGCCGGAGGAGCCAGGACGTGTATCAGTCTGTCGCCATCCCTACAGAACAGCTCTCCACCTTCAGAGGCCAAAACCCAGTGCAAAAGGAGCCTCTGCCATCACCCTTGCTGTGTCCCTCCATGAGGCAGCCTGGGCTCCAGTTGCACAGCACTAAAACCATCGAGGCCGTGCCCGGCTGTCCCTGGCTTCTCCCGCCTGCGAGAGCACTGCTGCCAGCCCCAGGACACAGAGAACACACTCTCAGTCTGCAAAAGCAAGGAAAGAACTGCACACTGAGAGAAAGTCCTGCTTAGTTTACAGGTTGCTTTTATTTACAAATATACTGAAGTGTAATCTCTCTCTTATTTTTCTTTTTCTGTTTTTGTTTATACTCTGTGTGTGTGTGTGTGTGTGCACATGCACGTGGGAAGGAACATGATGCATGAGAAACATGGATCTTAGCTGCCAGCAATGGTGGCAGGAAAAGAATTGAAGTGAAATGAAAATTAAAAACACTAATAAATAATTTAATAATGACAAATAATTAAATTAAAAAAAATTCCAATCTACATACATTATGGTGGTTTGTTTCCAACACGGAGGGAAAGGAGCAGCGAATCTACAGTGAAAGGAGCTGGTTAAGTATGAGAGAGCACAGTCATATTTTTTACAAGTTAAACAAATTGTAACAGACAGCTACAAAATACTACATTTCGATAACATAAATACAGAATATATAAATATACAAGTAATACAGCCATACACAGCTAAAAAATAGGGTGTTCACCTAAAAACAGAGTTCCCAATGCAAAGTATCTGGCAGCCCCTCCACAGCTGCTGCTGAACAGAACCAGAGTGCACCGAGCCAAGGTGATCCAGGCTGCAGCCAGCAGGAGGGACACAGCCATCAGCGTAGTCAGATCGGCCTCACAGGAGCAAGACCGTGTTGAAAGCCCACCAAAGCCAAAAGACTTCAGGCAAGCAGATGCCCAAGCACATCCCTAAGCAAGGAGCACAGGTGCCTGTAGTCCTGGCCTTGTGGCTGCCCTGTGCCCCGAGGCCATAGAAGGGGACTATGGAGGGATCTGCGTGCCAGGGAGCAGCTACTGGTCACAGACTCGTGGGGTGAGCTGGGCACGGGGCTGTGTGGAGCCTGAGCACTGAGGCTCTGGGTGCTGTGGCTCCAGCTCCCACTGCCGTGTGGTGCTTCAGCTCTCTCTGTCCTTTCACTGCTGTGGCCCAGCTCCAGCTTGTGAGAATCCTTCCCTTCCTCATGATTCTGCTGTTCATTTCTAGTGACTTTCAGAGAGAACCAGAGTTCTTATGACACGGTTCATAGAGGTGCTCTTGTAAACCCCAGCTTGCAGCATCCCAGCAGCATCCCAGAGCTGGGCTCACTGGAGTACCTGGGGCAGTGGCTTGGGATATACCTCTGAACCTTAAGGAAACTGGAAGGGAGTCCTGAGCACAGAAGGAAGAGGGAAGTGGATTCACATCATCTCTGGAAGGTTTGCTGGCATGAAGGACCTTCCCCATGACATGATGCACAGCACGGTGGCTGAGCACTGACCCTTCAAAGGACCTGGTAATGATCATCTGAGTTCTGCAGGGTGGATTTGAAAAATCCACTCAGCAGCTACTGTGTGACTAACATGAGCCACATCTCAGGCATGGTTAGCTGCAACTGGGCCGAGTGATCTGGATGTTTTTGATGACAGAGTTTAAAGAAAAGGAGATCAAAATACCCAGGATGATGTTTCAATGTGAGTGAGTGTAACCACCACCATTTATTTACAGCAACATAATTGTCTGCAATATTGTGACTGTGAAATGTGTGCCCCAGCCCCAGGGGTGCCCCACAGTGCAGGGATGAGCAGGGTCTGGAGCAGCAGCACACAGCCAGGGCCATGCCCTGGGCAGCCAGCCATGCCAAGGGAAGGTGCTGCTCCCACCCAGAGCCCAGCCGGGACCCAGCACCAGGCAGCTCAGTAACTGCTCAGGGGTGCTGGGAGCTCTCTGCCACCGTCACAGACCTGCAGCTGCACAAGGACCTCTGAGTTCATACCCAGCATATTCATTCTGATCTCACAATCATCGTTTTTATACATTATTAAGCACACTGAAACCTAATCAATCATCTTTTACTTAATTGCATCTTGTCACCACTTTAGCTGCACACTTATTCCTTGATTAGCCAAAACAATATGATGGAAACACCGTGAAGAGCTCACTTGATGCATTTCTGTTAGAGAGGGGTTAATTTCCTAGGGAAAATGATCACTGTAAGGTGCATGTAATAAACTGCTGTCATGACCTCTAGCCTTTGAGCTCCCATATGTGCAATCATTGTTTGTGGTTTCCGTGGAAGTGCCAGATGCTAAGAATTTTTGGCAAGAGTTTATCAATTTGACTCAATGTAAGATATTACTGTGATATGGCCCATTAAACATTTTACTTTCACCTGATCAGGGACATTCCCTTGACAACAGAAGAGTAAAGCAGAAATCAAAGAGGTCAGAGGTTGCTGTATAATCTTTTACTGCAAGGTCCCAGGTTAAAACCACAATGATCACACTCCAGTAGGATAATTTATTCCACAAAAAGAAAGTGACATTTATTTTGCTTTAATGAACTTTGGCCTTTGCCAGCTATTGCAGGCCCACTGGAAATCCTTGCCTATGCATTCCTTCCCTGGACCAGCAGCGGCCCACCATGGCATGGAAAACGTTACACATGCCAAGGGCCTGAATGTGTGCGTGTATGTGGCTCCAAAGGTGGCAGAACGTGGGGCAACAAACAGCTAAGGCATCATCATACGACACACCAAGGGAGAGGAGATAGTATGTACAAGCACGAAAAAAAAAGGTAGCAAACAGTCATCCAAAAAATCAGCAAAGAATTATACTTCAGCTATAAAATGGGATGTCTGATTTTTTCCTTGGAGATGGATTATTTTTCAACATCCATCCCAGATGCAGAGGTAGAGTTGGGACAAGGCAGTTCTCCAAACTGTAGGTCATGTTATAGTTCTCACGTAAGTCCCTGTAAACACCAAAAATGCCATTTTGATCCTGCCAGGAATGAGATATGAAGCAAGGCTGTGCTTGTGTGAGGAATCTACAAACTGGTGCGTCTGAGAGGCTTTTCTATGACTGTAAAGTAGCACAGCAGAGGGGAGAAGAGGGAAACGATGAATCCATTGGGATCGGTGGTGACAAATGACATGTTTACATGTGCCATATGAAACCTGCTTGCTTCTGCCCTGCAAGCAGTGAGGATCACCTGAGTTCTTTATAGATGTTTGCTATCATGCAGAGAGAAAGGAAATTGTTATTTTGATACACAAGGAAAGGGAAAAATACTTGAACAGGATGGGTAAGAAAAGAAAATCCTTTCAATCTCAAAATAGATCCAGGGGCTCACAATGCTCAGCTGAAACCACATCCTTGCCAGAAAGCAGGGAATGGTCACTAGGCAAAGCATATGGACACAACAGACCCACCTTCCTGGGGATGGCAGCAATCAGGGACAGGGACAGGGACAGGGACAGGAATGTCCCCTGGAACCCTTGCAGAGCCACCAGTCTCTTTCCTGACCGAGGCTGTGTGCGGCACACAGGGGCTCTGCACCTCAAGCAGTGGGAGGGCAGTCCTTGGACTGAGCTCTGCCCCCCGTGCACACACTCAGGGACACACACACGGACACACAGACACATGGACACACGGACACAGACAGAGACATGGACACAGACACACAGAGACATACACATGTACACAGGCACAGACACACATAGACACACACACAGGCACACACACAGAGACACAGACACACACAGACACACACAGAGACACAGACACACACAGACACACACAGAGACACAGACACACACAGACACACACAGAGACACAGACACACACAGACACACACAGAGACACAGACACACACAGACACACACAGAGACACAGACACACACAGACACACACAGAGACACAGACACACACAGACACACACAGAGACACAGACACACACAGACACACACAGAGACACAGACACACACAGACACACACAGAGACACAGACACACACAGACACACACAGAGACACAGACACACACAGACACACACAGAGACACAGACACACACAGACACACACAGAGACACAGACACACACAGACACACACAGAGACACAGACACACACAGACACACACAGAGACACAGACACACACAGACACACACAGAGACACAGAGACACACAGACACACACACAAAAACACACAGAGACACACACACACTCAGACACACACACACACAGAGCCTCATCCACGGTGCTCTCATCACCCCCGAGTGAGAGCCTACGCACTTACGCTGCAGATAAAACTTGGCTTTCTCAAGAAACCTCCAACACGCTCAGTCCACACTTCCATGCTGGGGGAAGATGGTATTTCTTCCCTTGGACCCATCATCCTGCCCTTCCCACCCGTGCCTCGGGAGCACCAGGAGGGCTGCTCCATCAGCCGATGTGGGCTCCAGGCCGCGCTCCCCGAGGCTGAGGCCGTGTCCCCCAGCGGGGCTGCTCCCTCCCGGCTGCTGAGGCTGCAGGGGTCCCCCTCCATGGAGACCCACGCTCCCACAGGAGATGCCAAGCCCCACAGGGACACTGCGATGCTGGCCTGGTACCAGTCCTCAGCCTGGAGGGAGTTAGATTAACCAAAGCTTTGGACTTGTTTTTCAGCTATTATGGTCAATATATTAAAGGTATTTATTTAAGAAAGTGCCTATCCTGCCAATCTTTCCCCATGAGCTCTATTTTGAACACACCCTATAATTACTGATATTACCCTGGCAAATATTCCCCATGAAGTTTTCTCTACTGAGAGCCATGACTGTACTTGTCTGGTTCTCCACATTATAATTATCACCAGGCAATATTTATACCTATACTATTATTATTTATGATATTTTATGCCCTACAAAAATCTATATGACATATGCTCAAACTTCCGCATCAGAGACAGACTTCAGCTGGGCCAGCCCCTTCTGGTGCAGCTGTTCTTGCAGCACTGGTCAGTCAGCTGGCACCACAGCCAGGATCCTGGCACGGGGGATTTGCAGGCCGTGGTAAAATTTCAGCTCAACATACCTGAACTTCCCATTGTAATTTCTTTCATAGTTTCCTGTTCCTGGCTGGTGCACATTTCAGGACTTCTGGTGTTTCAGGCTAGAACTGTGTATCCTTGATTCTTGCTGAGGCAAGGTAACTAAAGGAGTGCTTAATTATTCCAGATGGACAATAGAGAACAGCACATTTATGCCTCATGCAAAACAAATAAACAGAACAGAATGAAAAAGACTTCTTTGCCAATCATGGTCTACACTTGAAATTTGGCACTGCAATACTTACAAACAAATGTAAATATTTTAATCTCACACTTCAGAAAAAATTAAATAGATCTCTCTTGTAAGCACCTTTAGTTTTAATTATTTAAGATCAATACTAACCTAAATGCCTCTGCCCCTAACATGCATCTCCTCTCCAGGGTCATAGACCTTTCTTAGTCTGAAATCACTGGCTTTCTCCACAAATACTGTTAACCAGTTTCCTCAGTATCATATGCATAAGGGCTATAAACTAATGAGCAGATCTAGGTTATGTAGAAAAAGTGTAGAAAGGAAACAAATGTTGAACGTCACATTTACATTAACTTCTCACAGTTCAAATGGCAATTTATCCACAACATAGTATGAATCATGCAGTAAGAAAAGGAGGAATCTCCAGTTTTTTTGATTTATTTGTCATATGGTTGACTGATGTCAGTATCAGTGGCTAAAAAAAAAAGTTTAGACATCCAAAAGAAAGGAGAGGAGAGAGGAGGAAAAGGTCTAGCTTTCCACAAAATCCATTTCTTTTAAGATGATGAGCTCAAACCAAACCAGATCAAAGGCTGAGGACGAGCAGGTTCTTCTGTTCCTTCCGTGCTTGTCTCGTGGTCTGGCGCCAGCTGGGAACCAAGGGTATGGGACGGGTGGATGTGTTTGTCTCTCTATATATGTATGTATGTAGGTATTAAAATATATATACATACATACACATATATGCAAACAGAGACAGTCTTCCTAAAAAAATGCTCTTTGCAGTCCAGAGGCAGCAGAGTCACTGTGAAGGAAGAGCTGGGCAACATATGGCTGTAGAGTCTGCACTGGAAAAGTCACTGGCTAAACACACGCCGCCGGTTAGTTCTCTTTATTTTCATGAGGCGAAATAGGAGCTCTGCATAGAGTACAGCCTGTCAATGGGATTTCCTACTCTAGCCTGCATGGAGTTAACTTCGGAAGAGGCAAGAAAACAGTCGCTCAAGCTAGTTAAAGAGGTATCACTGTCGATATCATGAAAAATGGAGTCGTTTCCTGCAAATGAAACGCACACGTTAGGCTGGGTGCTGCGCAGCCAGGGAGGACACAGCACACACGGACGCGCACGTGCAGCACACGGCAACACTCCTGCTTCTGTGGTCACACAGCTCTGGCTAGGAGGGGCTGACCTACGAGGAGGAGGGCTTGAAATCAACCCACAGGGGTCAGCCGGCAGCAATGCACCCAAACCTGCCAGGATTTAATTTCAATTTCAGTCAGCAGCACAAAACAGAGTCTTGGCTGACAACAGGAGCAAACGGCACTGGGGAGGAGCAGTCCCCAGCTTCTCCATGGGCTCCAGCACTCATGGGAGCACTGGGAGTGTCAAGAAAGGTGGAACCAGAGTGCCCATGACAGGGAAGCGTGGTCTAAGAGCCATAATCATACTGGTCTTCATATACACACAAGGCAAAAGTTCTACCAGCGTGACAGGACCCAGGAAGAGACTTAGTTTCCCTGGCCTCAAGTGAGCTACAGTTGTAAACATGCTCTCCTTTCAGAAAATTCCACTCTTTTAGGGCTGGTCTGGAACAGCACCTTTTATTTCCCTTAGCAACTAAGATTTCAGCTTATGCCAACACAGAAGGTACCAGAAAAAGCTCTAGCTCAAGTCCTGGGGGCTCTGTGAAAGTGTTAGTCTGGCTCTTTTTCCTCACACACTCATTTGAAAGGGCTTTGTGCCATCCCCTGCACCCCTTTTGGAGCACAGAACCTACTTCCCAAGGAGTTTTACTCAGAAAGCCACGCAAACCAACAAAATCACAAGCCACCTAATGCTCGGGGGCACTTCATATGTCCTCAGCTCCTTACAGGACCTCCCAAACTTCCTGGTGTGCACCACGGACTTGTCTCAGTGGCAAAAGCAATGGCACAGACCCAGAGCAGGTTTCCTGTTGGCCTGTGCACGCTGTGCTCGGGACAGTGATGCCGTGTGAGCCTCTACAGTGAGGTGCTCCTGGTCAGCAGAAGGGAGTCTGAAACAGGCCCTTGTGGGCTACCGCAAGGCCGAGAATCACAGTCTGAAAAATCCTCTGGCATTCTTTTTAAATGCCACACTGCAATTGTCCAGAACCAATAACTGAGCATTTAGTGCTTGTAATGCATTTGATGTGGGGTCAAGCAATCGTGAAAGCAAACCGTCATCTTGATTTGGGACAGAGAATAAAACTATGCAGGAGAAATGTCCTGTGGTAACCCATCTCTTAGTAGCTCAAGAACTGTTCTTTAACAAATCCACGCATCCAATCTGAGTGGTCTTACAGGGCTGCTTATTCATTTTGTAATGAATAGATTACTTCTCTTTATTGAAGGCACTTTTTCCTCAAAGCTTCTAAGAAAAAAGGAAAAATTTGTGAGGGAGCTAGAATTTGGTACTGTTTATTTTTCAGTGTCTTGGACAGTGGTTTAAAAAAGTGGAGCTTGGAGAGGTGATGTTGCTTGCTTACCGTTTATCAGAATTATACTGTGAAACAGTTCTGAAATGTGTCCAGAGCTTGAGATGAGCTCTGTTCTACCCCCTTATGTGTACAAGAAAATACACACATAAAACTGACTGGCACAAATTCCCTGGTACAAATCCCATAAAAAATATTCTAAAAGCCAGTAAAGCTGCTGCCCCTGTGGTGTGTGATCCAGCACACAGACCCAGCTACTTGGGATGTGGCAGAATGAGGCATGCCTTACCATAGGGGTTCATGTGGTCGCCTGGCATTTGTGGAGGGGTAAGACCCTGCTGAAATGGGTCTGTGCCATAACTGCTTTGCTCCATTGCTACAATCTGCTGCTGTGGTGGTGCAAGTGGTGTGTAAGATGTCATCATCCCTTCCATTCGGTTGGACATTACTTCTGCAAAGCAAAGAGGAGGAGCAGTTACTGCTGGGGAACAGGGCAGGATCAGTGCCAACAACGAACCCTAGCAAATGCAGTCAGGGGTTTCCTGTCAGTCAGAGAAACTTTCCAAATTTTGTCCGAGCGTAGAGCCCTGAGCAATAAGCTGAAAGACTTGTAATTTCTACATAATTTCTGGAGCTCCCTCCTAGGTCCTGGACCCTATCCTCTCAAAGTCTGTATACCCTGTCTGGCAGAGCCCAGTTATTCTCTAACTTCTGCTGGTCCCAGTTTTCCTGCTCTGGGTAAAGTCAAGGATTTGAGGCGGCAAGGTGTTGGGAGCTGGAGATACTCAAGAGTATCCACAGAGCAGCAGAGCATGTCCCAGTGCCTGTGTGCAGTGCCTGCCCCAGGGTCCAGACACTCGTGGGGGCACAGGAGGGGCTCTCCATGCTGAGGCAGTAACGCTGATGCCTGTGCAGATTCCCAGCTGAGCACTGTGCCCCTTACTGCAGAAGAAAACAAACTGAAGGATCTGTCTGGAGCAAGCCTCCTGGAGATTTCCTCCAGTGCAGACACCTCCACGTGGCACATTTCTACTAGAAACGAGGTAACAGCTTCTGCATGAGCACCTCTGGGGTCTGAGCCCACCAGGAGAACCTGGGGTAACCTGGCGTGGGCACTCAGGCACACCTTTGTGTCCCTCCACTGCTGATGGCACAGGTCACCCACAGACCTGCCTGCGCCTGGATGGCTGCACTGAAGTGCCACGTGGGAATGGCACTTCCAGACAACTGCAGACTCCTTCTCTCACTTTGCTTTTTCACCAATCCCCTACCTTGTCCTAGTCGCTGCGAGTTCTGCTGCTCCTGCTGCTGTTGGTGCCTTCGTGCTAGTTTTTTCATCTGAAAAAAAGCAGAGGAGCAGAACAATCTTATAGCTCCAAAGGCAACAATTTTGTTTCCTTACAAAACTCTCTGCAAACATCAGTTAACACAGACCATTTATACTTATGCACACACTGTTGTGGGTTCAGTTTAAATTCTAAGCTTAAACATTTCAGTTTCCAGTTCAGATTTACATGCAAAATTTACTCCCAACCCTGAGTTGCTTTGAGCATATGAATTTAATGTCTGTGTTTGGAAGCTGTATTTCTAGTGTGGATGTAGAGAGCAGAGCAGGCAGAACACGCAGAGCTCAGCTGTGGCACTTCTGCAGCGTGAGCTGCATCCAGGGCAAGAGCTCATGTTGAGGCACAGCCTGCATTTGACTTCTGAGAATGTGACAAACAGCCTACCTTTGCTCTTTGGTTTTGAAACCAGACTTGGACGACTCGCACGCTGAGCCCTGTTTCAGCTGCCAATGTTTCTCTGACCTGCAGGAGGAAATGCTTAATGATGCAATTTTTCATAAGTTAAAAAAAAAAAAACCAAAAAAGCACTAATCAGTTTTGTTAGGAGGAATGTTTGTAGTTAAAACAAAAACTGCATGTATGGAATTACTTTTTAAAATTCATCGTATTTTTGCATAGTGTTGTCAAGTTCTGCCCCTAATGGTGCTACCAGTTCTGTAACTACTGAGCAACGAGTCTGAGCTGAAGAAAATTACACTAAATTTTACCCATAAAAGACTTCTGTGCAAAAAGAGTGCTCTGCTTTCACCCCAGGAGAACTGCTATTGCCTCAGGAAGGGGCAGGGCTGTCTGCAGCTGTGGCCTGGTGTCAGGCTGACTTGGTTCCTGGTGAAGCACCTACCTTTCTGCAGGGCTTAGAAGAGACTTCAAAGGATGCTTTGAATGCTCGTCGCTGCTGTGTGGTAAGAATTGTCCTTGGTCGTTTAGGTCTTCTTGGGTCCTTCCCATCATCGCTTCCTTTTCCTTGGGTTACTTGGCCTTTGGTGGGCTTAACATCTCCATCTTCATCATCACTTTTGACTGGTGAAAAAAGGATATATAATTGCACTTGTTCCACCAAGAAAACAGGATGTTTGAGAACTGCTCTTCAGTCAACGGGTTCAACTATTGTCCCATGGTTATTTGAATACCTAAAGCAGCTGTGGGCAGGAAGAGACTATCTTAGATCTGTGTGCTCTGCCTAAAGCAAATGCCACAAAAGCATAAAAATGTTTTCAGTTTTTAATTGAGGACATGGGATTGATCAGGGGATGGAAACCCAGAAAATGTTCAGTATTTCCAGGAACTGGGCACAGAGACACTTTGTGCCTTTCCAGCACCTCTTGGTGCCATGTGCTCACCTGCCCCGAGGTGTCAGGACCAGAGAAACACCTTTACCTTCACAGCTGAACTCCAGCTCCTCCTGAAGCACCATCTGCAGACAGGCACTACTGCCTGCACTGCTGCGGCAGCAAAACAGCATAAAGCAAGTACCACACAAGTATCTCAAAGCCCATCTAACTAAATATAGTGCAGATTCCAGTTATTGAATACTGCTTTGAATGTTTTGAAGCTCCAGCGATAATATTAAATATAATCTTTGTCATCTCATTTCCACTTCCCACAGAAAACATCAGTAACCTTCCTCTGTGCATTAAAATGTGTCTGCATGTACAAGCACAAACTTCTCTTTTTCAGTAAATGCATACAAGTATCTATGTGCTTGTGTAGACCAAAGAGATTCTTCGTATTTTCCATAATTAAATTCTGAATACTCATACAATCTGGTGATATTACATGTGTTAGTATATTGTCCTGGGAAATCTCAAGCACAGTGGCAAAGGTTGATGGGTAAATACACATTTTGTTGAGAAAATCAACTTTTCAAATCAGCATATTTTATTTGACCAGACTACTGATTTTTCTTCCAGAAAACACTATCACATTATTATAGGGACTTCAACATGAAGAAACACATGGAATTTTTTATATACTGAAAGACTACATTTGGGGAATCAACAAATTAGACTTTAATTCATTTTAGGGTCTGATTATTATGCACCTAGCAGTCTAATTACCTTTTACTTTAATAAGCATCTTTGGCCTAATGATTAAAGAGAAGTTCAGTCATTTTAATAACCATGACATTATTAACTTTCCAGCATGCCATTTCTAAGGAAAGGTTTGTGAGGATTAATACTGCTCATTGGAGAGTTACTTTTGTGTCCAGTGGATAAATATTTGATTGAAGCAGGACACATTCTCAGCCAGGGCTTTGCAGATTGTGTGCTCTCACACAGACCCCTGAGAGATCAGTGTTTTCACTGTGTTAGACAATGGGAGACAAACAACTTGTTTAATTTGTCAGCTTGTTTTTCAGGTTTGGGTTTGACTAACAGAGAATAATGAGGAAAAAAAGCATCTCCAGGACTAAGAAACTCCCCTTTGTGCCAAAGGGAAATGAAATTGAAACCAAGACTGGTTTGTGCTACCGTGGAGGCTCCTCACTGCAGATCACAAGTCAGTCTGGTGCCAAAGAGGAGCCCACCCCTGCTCAGAGCTGATGCCAAATGCAGCTGCCAGCACAGGTTGTGTGAGGGAGGACAGCAGTGGGGAAAGGTGCCTGTGACCAGTCCCAGCGTGGGGACAGCCTCGCACGAGCTGCTCAAGGGGGTTTGGTGACACGAGGCAGGTGCACAGTGGGTCACTGGAGCTGGTGGGGGGCAAGGTATGCTGATGGTCAAGGAGAAAACTCACATGCCTCAAGCAGGTTCACCAAAAGCCCAGATCCTATGACTTGAGATTTACTGAGCAGAGCACGCAAGGTCCTGCAAACGCAGCATGACAGTAACTAAAACACTGCTCCAAGAATGGCCCTGGTCCCATGCCTTGCCAAGTCTGCAGAGACCTTTGTCTTGAGGCGTTCCTGATGTGGAAATACAAATTTTAGCAATGTGGAGAATATGACTCTCAGATTAGAGATTATGGATAATTTCTGCTACCAGTTAAAACAGAGTAACACATTTTCCCATAAACCAGAGGCAAATATGTCATTTGTACGTGTAATGGCATCGTAACTGTTGGTTTTCTTATATATTTTCTTGGGAAACAAGTGTGTGATTAGGATGACACAAACCCACATCTCAGTTACTTTCAGATTCTCTTCAGTACTTCTGTGTTGCACTTGCAATCTTTCTTAAAGGTACTATTTGTAACTGGCAGAGAGATTCCTCTTGAAAATCATGTTACTGCTCTGCCCATTTTCCTAGTTTACTGCTGAAATTGTATGTGAAGAAGATCCCCTGAAAAATATAAGTGGATGGAAGAATGCCTATGGAGAACAGCATACTGATGCCTCACTTGAGGGAGACCTTGGGTAGCTAAAGTCAGTCTGATTCATGCTTTATGATCTTACAGAAAAACACGTCAATGAAAGCAAAAAGATTTTGTCTTTTACTAAGCAGGAGGTTAAGGAAGGGAGTCAGGTCAGGAAAGCAGACTGCCAGTAGGAATATTTTCAGCTGTGCCTGCAAATTTGCATAGGTGGCACATGCATATAGATGAAGTGGATGTGAACATGGATGCACTTTTCTACACAAAAGCTCTACAGACCCATGCAGCTTTTCCAGTCAGAGCAGGTGTGGGAAAAGCTCACCTGAGTCTGAGTCGTCTGGGCTGACCGAGCTCAACAAGTCTTTCTCTTTCTCATAATCACTTTTGCAGAGCAGCTGCCCTTCCTTGAGGACAAACTCGTCCCCTTTCCTCAGCTGGCGCTCGCACACGCAGCAGCAGAAGCAGCTCAGGTGGTACACGCACTCCAGGGCGCGCATCACGAACTCCGTCGGGGCGATCTTCTCCATGCAGCCGCTGCACTTGGCAGCGAACAGCCTGCAAGGAAGAGGCAGCACAGTCAGGAGGAGCACCAGATCATACCCTGCGTGGATCTAAATCCAGCAATGTCTGCACAGATCAGCCTGGCTCATGCTTCTGCACACAGCAAGACTTGCATCCTTAGGCTTGGAAATAGCACAGGCATGCAATTTCTTCAAACCTCAATTCCTTTGGTCTTGAGATTCCCTAAATCACCTTTCCTGGACAAAGCCCACTAAGATCTGTCCTAATCTCAGTGTTTTTTTCCTTTTCAAAATGAGAAACAAAAGGGAGCTCCCAAAGTTGGATAATTGCTTAAACACAAATGTATTTCAATTCACCTTTTAGAGGAAGGACCAGCTCATGCTTTGTTTCATGCAGGGTCTCTGGTTTCAGCACTTAAGCCCTATTCTGAACAGACTTTCCATTTTTGGTATTGTCTGTCTCTGAGGAGCTGATAAACACAGAAATGAGCATGAAAACTTTGTGCTTTTGCTGAGGCAAAGTCAGCACGTGTGCATACACACATGATTGTACACATGCAATCAATAAAGAGAGGAGTGAAATAACACAGCTTTTCTTTGGATGTTGAGTTATTCCAGAACAACCTGTCTCTGAAGGAAGTACTGTGCATTTTAAATGGTGTGAAACATCCTTTGGCAGAGATAGGCAGTGATACAATCTGTCAAATTACCAGTATAATCACAGACCCTAGAACACACACTGCATCCAGACTAGTTCTTATTAATGCTCTGTAAACCCTGTCTTTCATCCATCATTAATTTTCTAGGTTTAAGTTAGAATTATTTAGATTAATTTTATTTTGCTTTCCTAATGGCAACTGGGAATCTCCCTAAGTGAGATTTCAGAAAAGGGCTGCCTCAAATAAAGATGGATTGCTGTTACATCCTTGTGTCACATGGTGTGCTGGTGATTTGAAATTCAGTGTCTTTTATGGCAATACATCACAGTGCAAGGTGCATGAACATTTACATTTCAGCAAGGAAATGAACACCACTGCACCAGTGTGCTCACAGAAAAAAATAATTAGATTCTGTCTTTTAGCATGGGGTATGCTGACTTTTTTCTGTCATCAAAATTATAATTTTTCACAAAAAGGGCAATTCCCTCTGATTTTAGAAGGCTAAGGCTGTGGTAGTTATTCATTCCTCCAGAGCCTCCATTTTGTCTGAGCTGAGAAGTGCAGGAAAATGGCAGTACGAGCCCTCGGCAAAGGGAGTCAGAGTGGGCAGGAGGGAAAAGCAAATGTCAGTGTGGTTGCACACGGCATCCAGAAAAAGGCTGAGGGACGGGAGCTGGGGTGCTCCCAGCTGCACCAGGAGTGACCGCTCCGGGAGCCTGGCTGGCTCAGGGCTCACCTCTGCACGGCCACAGCCTCAGGGTGCAAGGTGGGCTGAGTGGCTCTTTTTCAGGTATGTAATGAATTAAATTTATCAGAAGGAAACTGATGCCACACAGGACCCTGGGCACTGCCATGAACAGGATGGCTTATTCCATACACTCAGTTTGCTTTGTCCACAAGGTTTTCCTTACAATGCTTTAGCCAGCAAATTCCTAAGCAGAAAATATTTTTATCTCTACACAATTTTATATCCGAAAGGAGTAATACACAAAGAGGGGGGGAAAAAAAGAGAGAAAAAAAAAAGAAGAAAGAAAAAAAAAAGGTGCACTACAATAGTTGTTTCTGTTTAACTGCTTAAACCTATTTGACTCATTTAACCAAGCCTGGCCCCTCTGTCCGAGGGGATGCCCTCAGGACGGGGCACGCCTGGAGAGCTCAGGAGCGGCAGAGCTGGTGCGAAGGCTCTGTCCCCCCATGGACCCGCACTCTCCCGTCCCCGCCGGCCGCGGGGAGGGACGGGCCGGCCCTGGCGGGGCTGGGACCGCTCCAGGATGGGCTGCGGCCGCCTCCGGCTGTCTCCCAAGCAAACCGCACAATCCCCGCCGTCCAGTGGCAGTGAAAACACAAATGTAACTCAGTTTACAGATAATTTCAAGAAGAAAAGCGCAGGAAAGCATAAATCCCCTGCACCTTCCCTCGAACAGGGACACGAAGATAACCTCCTTGTCCTGTGCAGCCTGTTGTTTCCCTGACCTGCACCATTGCTGTCATACTGCCTTAGTGAGTGTTTGTGTTTTTTCTTTTTCTTCAAAATAAATGTATCTAACATGAATAGAAAATACTTTGTGTTATTTACTGGCAACTGACTATTCCTGTAAAGATGGTGCTTTCGCAACAGTGCTTCCCAAGGCAGCCTTTTAGCTATAACGAATTACACCATCATCAGTGTAGATTAACTCATTCAAATGAACATTAAATTGCCCTGACAATACTGCACGGACTTCATATCCTGAATTTAACTCTTGTCAAGAAAATTCCCTCCCCTGTACACAGGTACTCTGTATATAACATGCATTCACACAAATAGACACACACACACACACACACACACAGAGAGCAGCGTGTTGGGTTGAATTCTGAGATTATAAAATTTTCATTAAACCTATCTTATAGGGTGTTTATAGGTATTTTTTCAGCTTCCCAAGAGGAACACAAGGTTATGCACTCTTTTTGCACAAGGCAATCTCACAACAGGAAACTAATCTTGACAAATGACCAGACTTTGATAGCTGTGATCTAAACCACTGCTCGTTAGACTGTTCATTTTATAAACGAATGGTAATAAACCTGTTGGGAAGTGTAGGATAGCAGGAATACTTTACAGATCACCCCTTTACAGGTTTCAATCAAAGCCATAAATTTGAAGGGGAGCACACAGATATTCTGTGCTGAGACAAAGACTGTGTCCCACACCAACCACATTTAAAGGAATATTTTTTTTGCTTTCTATACATTTTAGAAATAATTTGCATAACTCTGGCTTTTTACCCCCATGGCTGATTATCTCCAGCTCTCTTAAGCTAATGTCAAACCTCAAAATCCTTGGATATGTTAAAGTATGTGGAGAGTGGAAATCAAATGCCTTTATTAGAAGCCGCAGGAAATCTCCGACTCCTAAGCACAACGAAAACATTCCAGAGAAAACCATTCAAAGAGGACAAAGAAGAAAAGCAGAACAAGAAAACCTTGTTTTGAATCAATGATTGTGGAGTTTTATAAATAAATTCTGTTGCCTGGACAATTTTGAAAGACAACTCAATAGGTTTAGGAGTTTTTAAGTGTGTTTGCCTCTATGCCTGGAACACTTGGGGGACTCAGCCAAGCTAAAGCTCAGAACAATGGCCTGTCTGTCCATCAGAATATTTACAATAAATGCTGTGAAGCAACTTTACAGTACTAGATAATCAAAAAGTCTTTACCAGCCAAAACTGTGAACTTAAATTAATTTTGCATATGTATCGGGGCAATGCAAATGCTGAGACATGTCCTGACTTTAACCAGTAGATGAAAATGTTCACCAGCGGAAGAGGCCATAAAGATTTTATTTGTTAGGATATCCCTGTGAAGGCAGGCTGAATCAGTAAACCTTAGAAACAACCACAGTTACATGATCACTGTGCCTTCCTGCATGGCACAGCCATCTGGAGTGCAACACGGACCCCTGATTTATTGTATCCCGCGCAGTTATCTCGCAGTAAGTTTGACCCTGCTTTGCTCCTGAGAATCACAGCTCTGCTGTTTACTCTCCTGGTGCCCTGACAACCCACCCTTTACCTTTCTGTGGCTCAGCCAGGTCCTTCATTTCCTCCTGTCTGTGGGCAAATAGATTTTAATTGTTTTATTATAACTAATTTGATCTGTGCTGAGAGATGTCCGTGTGCAGTGTGAAATTTGCCCTTCGCATTAAGCGTGGTTCAAGAGGTTTGTTATACAGGACAAAGGTAGAAAAATCGACTAATTCAGTCAGGTTGTTTATTTACTGGGCCTCTGCCATGAAGCAGTAAATAGGAAGTTATTAAGCTGTGTTTGATGTATGCAAGAGGACAGATGCTGCTTCCTACCTATCAGAGACCTTCAGTCATTTCCCTTTCTGTGTTATTCTGACATTATGTGTTGCAGCAACCACAGCAGATACCTGGCTTTTCTTTATTTAATAAATATGCAAAGGTAATGGTCACAGCTTTTGTTAAGTACTCTTGGTGCAGTCTCTACGTGTGATGTTTTTCCCTCTGCTGGGACATCCCTGCTGGCCTGCTCTGATGCTGGAAGTTTGCTCCACACTCCTGTGCTACAAAACAGGGAAGAGCTAGAGTAAAATATGGTATGTTTTTCACACAACTGAGTCTTATTAAAAGAGAAGAAATTAAATTACTAATGAAAGATAGCTGTTCCTTGCTCTTTGGGATAAATTTTGATATTCTTTCTTTATATAACATAGGATTGGAAAAACAGTGTGGATGGGGTTTTTCCAGCACAGGACTTGAATATTTTTTGTAGCGTCTTACAGTTCATGGGTGCTTATAAAGTGAGAAAACTGTTGCTTGGTTGCACTCAATTCAGAATACACAAAACATCCTGAATGCAGTAAAGCAGAACAGGAATATTATAAATTTATTATTTGAAACCCCCCACCCCCTTAAAAAAGAAATAATCCATTTAAAATATTTTCCCTGCAGACGAAATAATTACATAGTTTATTAAAGCCAATTTCATAGCTGAAACTTCAGTATAAGAAAGATAATTCCCTTTCATCAAGTAGTAATAAAATGTGCAAAATTTAAAAGTTTCTAGAAAAAAACCTGTAATATTTAGAGAGAAACTAAAACAAAGGAACCTTTTTATTCTTCCAGGAGAACTGAAGAAAATATTTATTAACCCTCTATCCACAGGTGGTGTAGTATGAACACCAGCTACTGGTGAAAGCTTGTGTTAAATCTGCACTTCACAACGTGGGTTTAGACTCACCAATTACATATTGCCTATCTTGGTAATGAGTGACTTTTTCTTCACGTAAATATTTTACCTGTATTTCTGTGAGGAGTGCTGTACTCCCCTGCCAAGACAAGCTGATGGCTAAAATAACCACAGGGACCACATATCATCCCATGCCAAATCTTGCTCTGAAGCTGGTGGGACTTTGCCCGTGGACATGGTCAGAGCCACCAGGAGCCATCGCCACCGCGCCCACCAGCACCCGCCGGCCACCTCACACCTGAGGGCACCAGCAGCTCTGGGGGAACTGGAATGCTTAGACAAAAGCACAAAGACACACAGAATTTTAAGCTCACAGCCTAATGCAACTTGCTCAAGTGGGACCAGAATGACCTAAATAGTTACATCTCCCTTAACTATAAAGTACAACATAAAATGCAAAGTGCAGAGCAGTTTCTCGCTTTGAGCAGAATGTGACACAATGAATTCTTCTCTTTGCTTAATTTTCATCCCCTAATTGACCACTTTCTTCAACCGTCTTCCATCACTGCCATGCTGTTCTATTTTGTAGCATTTTTCCATACAACACTTTGATGGAAAAATTTATGAAGAATAGAATTATTGCTGTTAGAAGGGAATTAAAACAATTTTTCATTTACAAAGTCACTGATATTGCTCTACTGTGCTCCACCTTTGGGAATCCAATTGCTCTTCTCAGCTACTCCCATTCCTCTTTATAGCACAGCAATTGCACTGTACAGATTATGGCTGCAATTTTCTCCTAATCTTTTCTGTAGAACAGAAACTGTTATAAAAGTTAAGGGCACCAATTGAATTGATAAAGATAGGGCTGCAATTAAGAAGACCTAATGAATTAACAAAATATGTGATTTTGTTAGAATTATATTTCTAGGCAGTGCAAACATTTGTGAGATAATGTTATTTTTGTCCATGAGTCTCAAAGAGGCTAAATGGGCTTCTGCTGCTGTGCTTTTTGCATTCTCCAAATCACACTGATGGGCTATAAAAACATTGTATTTCTATTTCTCGGGGCATTTGTGCTTCTGCCACAGCTCTACCTAGCTGGGGGGCGGTGGTCACCAAAACAAAACAGGCACTCCTTTGTTTTCCCTTCGGATTTTTATTCAGATATTTACACAAATTAAATTAAAGCCACCTTCATCTTCTCCCTTTGAGCCCTCGCCAATCTCCAGAGGATGAAGTGGCCTGTGGAGGGGCCCTGTCTCTGCTCTGCTCCAGTCTCTGCTCTGATAGACATCTTATCCTTCTTGTTCACTAAATGGCACACTGAATTTACATCACCAACAACACAGGGAAAATCTTCTAATGCAATTTTTATATGAGATTTCACCCTAAAGGCCCCATAAGCAGGGAAATTGTACTGTTGTGATTCACTGGCCTGGTCTTCACTTTTACAGAAAAAAATAATCACGTCAAAGCAATTCAAATGTAATTTCTAAGTTATTTCTTGGCTGGCAAGAATGACTTAGGGAAAGAATTTACACAAGGCTTTCCTCACAACTAAGAGCATTGAGAGGAAAAAACGTTATTTGCCAGTATAAAACAAAATCACTTCCTGTGCCTGCTGCAGTGATGCTGGTGGAGAGCTTCTGCCCAAACTCATCAGCACAGCCAATTTAGCAACTGATTTGCAAGGGAAAGATACCTTAGTCCTGTGGTGTTAATGTCTTTGCAGTGGGGGGTCTATTGCCAGCTTCTCCAAACTCATCAACACAATCTATTATTAATACCCAGAAAGGCTTTATAGTATCTTTATAGCACAAGGCAATGAAAGCTCTGTGGTGTAATCTGTTATCTATATTGCAAAAACATGTGAAATAAAACAAAACATAGACACTTCATAAACAAAATGCTTCATCTATTATATCTCTCTGCCTCCCCTGTATATAAAGCAGTGGGGTGCAGGAAAGGCATTCAGAGAGATTTGCTGTTAGATGTAGCACTGGCTCCTTTTAAAATTCTATTTGTATTGTGATGAATTTTACACTGAATGAAAATTTCTGCTTCTTTCATTGAGATAGAAATATTTGAGTATTTGCAAAATTAGGCTATGTTCTGTCAGTAGAGCAAAGGGGGTTAGGTGTAAAATGCAGCTTCTATACTCCTACAGGAAAACTCCTTGACAAAGGGATGAGCTGGAGTGAGGAGTCAGCTGCAGCAGGGTGAGGAGGGGGCACGGCCTGGGGCAGGGCCAGGTAGAGGTGTCAGGGCCTTGCCATGGCATGAGCTAAGGAATTGGTCTCCAGTAAGCAGCAAAACCGAGTGCCCACTGGAGGCAGTTGTTTCTCTGGAAAGCATTCAAGAACAGAATTTGAGCAAAGTTGGATCTTTTCTTCTACTATTGATATGCATGACAATATTTAATATGAAAAGCCCAGAATTACCCTACTTTTAGTCCCTAGGAACAGACACAGTTAGAGACATCATTTAACAGCAAATAAATAAACACACAGTTTAAAACCCAAGAAGGTTTTGTTTCAAATAAACAGACTGTGGCAAAGGTGGAACTGAGAGGGAAGCATGAAGCAGTTTTGTGTACTTGGTGCATCTATGTTTGCAATACAGTAAGAACAAAAAAAAGGTCCTCAACATAGGGCTGTGTCTTATTTCCCAGATGCCTTTTTATGTTCTTTGCTGGTTGAAAATAAATTGTTCTTTTGTAGTGTTTGTCTTTTCAGTCCAACTGTCAGCTATTATTTTTCTATTTCCTCTTTTTGTCACTTTGCATTATTTTTGGTGCTGTAATTCCCATTTGTTCCCACTCCTATCTTCCTGTCTCCCATTGTTCCATTTTTTAATCCCCAGTTTTACTCTTCTTCGGCTCTTTTTTGGCCCATTCTCAGTAGGGTTTGAGAGAATACCCAGGCGTGACTCCCTGCTATAGCAACCACACCTCCCCAGGAAAGCCACAACAATCTCTTCGGGAGGAGGAAAGTCTTTCACAAGCTGGCAGCAAAAGTAAATCCTTCTTCAAGGAACAAGAAGGATTAGCAGGGAGCAGTGGGCTGCAGACTTAACCCTACCCTTCATTTCTTTAAAGCACCAGTCACTCAGAACCCTGCTGTGATGTACAATTAAACAGAACCCAAAAAAATCCTGAATGACACAAGAGCAGGATTGTGTAAAGGTTTAATTCCACTTTAATACCTTTCCAAGTTCAGAACTCAAAGATAGCAATTTAACCCAAGAATCCCCATCCGAGCATGAAAAGTTGCTGCTTGTCTTACAAAAGTTCCAGCTATATTCTGCTCTAAATCGTGCTCTTTTAGGCTGACCCTTAATGGATGAAATTTTTCTCCCCCAGTCATCTCACATGGTTTCTCTTTATAGTCCTTCTTTCACAAACTTTGTTCTTCTGATAAAAACAGGAGACTCTTACCAGAGGCATGGAGCTTTGTAAAAAGGACCACTGAAATAGGAAAAGGAACACTAAAAAACCCCAACACAAACCCCCAAGACTCAGGTAACTAAAGGTGACTGCTGCAACGCCTAAGAATGGTAATTTATTCTTGTAACGTGAAGTGACTCTTATTGAGCTTAGGTCAATTACTTACTATTAATATTAGGATGGAAAATAAATACTCCTCTTAATACAGTGTTTTTCGTAGACTTGAAACATCTGATTCATCTTTTTTAAATTAAAGAACAGACGAGCCTGGTTGTTCTAGTATGGATGACTACTAAAGTTGCTCTATAAACTGAATTTTTAAGATTAGACACAGAACTATGAAAACCTCCTGGCTTCCGTAAGGCCAAATATGGTTGACAGACTAAGTCAGACTGAGTCCTAAGTCTCAGCTATCAGCATCTGTGTTTGTATTCAGGCTTTAGTAAACTAGATGCTCTAAAGCCATACAAAGAGATTTATCAGTAAGCAGGGCCCTACAGCACGCCCAGGCCCTCCTCCTGCCTCGAACGTCTGCACAGGTTTTAAGTTATTCCAGCAGTCAAACATTTATAACACAGGACACTTCCACATGTGTGAAAATGAAATCCCATTAGACACCAACAACATTATTAGGCATGCAAAGAGGATTATTCCTTTAAGCTCAAAAGACTGAAAGGTTTGTCTAAACATTTTATTAACTTTTTCAGATTTTTTTTAATTAAATGAAAAGTTGTAAGTAGGTCAAAGCTGAAATACTTAAATACTACTTAACTTTTGGTTAAGTATATGCATATATACTACATACACAGAGAGAGAGAAAAAATAGAGATGCCTGCTAGAGAAAAAGTGCACAAAATCCCCTCATATCTTATCAGCACATTCCTTTCTTTCAGCAAGAAAATTTGTATGGCTTGGAATTGTTCTATAAAAGCACCAAAATGTTACATGGTGTTGCTCGGGGTTCCATATATGTTTCCAAAGATGAGATGCCTTGTTGAATATCTGGTTGAAAAGAAATCCTGCTCTGATGGCAATGTCCTTTTTACAGATTTGACAAAGCCCTTTTTTTCAAAACACAGTATTTGCTGAAATGCATTGAAGTTTGCTCAACAAGAGCTCTGATGTTCTTAAGATCATCTGTTAAAGAAAAACAAGGGAGTAGAAGCTGTGTCAGCTTTTGCTTCAAGTGAGTGAGATGCACAACTCCTTAGGGAGCATCAGGAACAGGACCGGGTCCTCATTCACGGGGAAGATGACTTTAGAAACGATCAGGTCCATCGGCAGTTTGGTCCTACACTTTGGCATTTAAGGGTTGTTCTCAGTATCTCAATTTGTTATTGGAAGGAAAACAATTCTCTTTTTGGATCTCACACCAGCACACGTCCCAGGTCACAGAACAGCCTGCCCTGGGACGGGAGGGCTGCAGGCAAGGTGCAGCACACGCCTGTCCGTGCTGGCCACTGTGCACGGCCCGGTTTGTCACAGACAGGCAGGGCTGACCTGCACTCTGCTCTTGTCACTGCACTGACAATGGGCCTTAAAATATTTAAGATTTGCTTCTAGCACTGCATGGAGCAGGCAGGAAATGTAGAAGCTTGGGTGTACAAGTTAATGAAATATGGTTGGGTGAACATAAGCTCTTAATTTAGACAATAACTGTTACCGCCACAGTGTCTTTGTGTCCGCTTTATGAAAGTCATAAACTCTCCAAAGAAAAGCAGGAGCTATTTCACCCTGATGGTCTTTGACTCCCTCTCACTACCTGCTGGCACAGTTAGAAAGTATCAACTGCCTTTGAACAGATTAGGACCAAGTTAAAGTGTGACAACATCTTAAGCTTTCTCCGCATGTTGCCAATGATTTCCAACTAAAGATGTTACCCTCATCGCTTCTGCCACAATGATAAGAATCTATAGCCGGCTCACTTGAGGAGATAAAGGCAGTTTAGCAGGAAGTATAAAGTACTCCAACTCGCTAAGCTAAGTGGCTAGCTGTCCCAAACTAGCCGAATTTTTCCTCTACAAAGCACAAAATCCTTATCATTAGGGACTTAAGCTGCTTTTTATTTTGAGACAAAAAGAATACTGTTTATTGGCATCCAACTCAAACCAGCTGTAAACAGTTGCTTTGATGAAGAAGCAGCTACAACCTCAGTGTGCCCGAAGGCACAAACCCACCGAATGCCAATCATTAAAGGAAGAATGTAAGGTGTATATAGGGTCAAAAGAAGGCCAAGGGACATTTGCAACCTCAGGGATCTTGGATAGCTCGCTCTGCCTTTAGAATCAGAGAGGAATTGAAGCTGTTCTGCCGCATGACCTCTATCTCCAGAGGCAGCTCTGGGCTCGGCTCAGCGTTTACCCGGAGGAGCAGCAGACCTGCAGTGTGAGGCTTTTCTCCCCAACACGACTGTGGGAACCACATCGTGACCTTTGATTTGACAGAGCCTGAGTGGCTCCAGGATGCTGCACCTCATGGCATCCGTGCAGGACCCACGCAGAAGGCTCTGGCAGCAGGAGTCCTGCTGGTGTCCAGAGACATTTGAATCACTGACATGCAGGTAATTTTAATTCTTCTTGTAACTTCTTTCATCTAGAAACACTTTACTTGTGTTGCAACAACGATTTAAATTAAGATGCCCCACCAACAATTTTGGTGTCACAGCCAAACTGATGTGGACCCTCACAAAGTTAAATGCCAGCTGCTCCGGGCAGCCCAGGGGAGTGGGCTGGCATCGGCTGCTGGCCCTCCTGCCATCCTTCTTCTTCCTCCTCACACCTCTGCCTAGTAGATACTGATGTCTCTCAGTTGTTCCAGGCTTCCTCCCACTCCCCATCCCTGGCACAGCATCAAATCTTTCCCAGAAAGAGCAGCAGCACAAAGGGTTTCAGCATGGAATGGCGCTGCTGGCTGGTGGGGCACGGAGTCCTGGTCCTTTATAAGATCAGAGTGGCTTCTCAGTGGGAATCAAATGCCAAGAGAACTCAGCTACCAGGCTGCACATGCAAACCAGCTCTCACTCGTGCCACAGGAGCTGGGATGTTTTATAGGAGCATGTTGTTTCTGCAGAAGGCCCTGCTGCCACCAGAGATGTGGCTCCTCCAGGTACAGCTCCTCCTCCTCCCAGTGCTGAGAAGACACACACCATCATTACCAGTTCCTCTGGCAGAAACAGGGTGCATCTCCCTGCCCACATCCTCACAGACACCACAAACAGATACCAGGTCTGGGGGACTCAGTTCAAAGCTGCTGCCCGGGTTTGGAGCCCTCTCCCTGGCCATATCTGTGCCCAGCACCCGACTCCTGCTGCCCTCCCGCACAGCCGCAGCGGGAGCTGTGCCGCTGCTCGCCCCCGCCTCTGCCCCCGCCGCCTCCTGGGGACAGCTCCGGCCCTCGCTGCTCCTGCCTGGCATCAGCCCCCGACAGCCACCAACGCAGCAGCTCCGCCCGGGTACTCCAACACAACTGAATTGCAGGTATTATTTTGGGCTCACATGACAGGCAAAAGGTAGTAGAAGGTTTGCAGTGCTGTTAGATTATACAACATTACATACATAATACAAAAAGAATAAGTCTTTGTAATTTATTCTGTTAAGAAATTTTCCTATATAAAACCCCAGATTTTTTTTTTAAAGAGACAGTGGTTCATCTTTATTGTCACATTGATATCTTTATAAACTTACTCTAGTGATCTACAGGAAAAGCAAACCAGACAGCTCTGTATTTATGGGTATATTTTAAAAGCCTCTTATATTTAACAACTGCATTTAGCTGTGTTAACTGTGAGTTGCAGTAATAAAGGCTCTGCACACTTCGATGCTAAATTAAAAAAAGTTCTGCTGTTCAATAATACATAGATGCTGTTTTTTTCATTACTCTTTAATATCATTTCCATTTAGTTTATAAATAATTGTAGCTAGCTAATGAAACGAAATAAAACCTGCCTCCAACCCATTCCCTAGAGCAAACTAAACTCCTCTTTTTAAAGCTTCTTAATCACCGCCCAGTTCTTACAAAATTAGCATAGTAATGGGCTTTAAATTGAGCCTCTTTGTTTTTTAATTAAGCTCCCAGCAGGTAAAAATAAAACAGATTATTGAAGAATATGCCAACCCTAATAGCCTGCAACTCTTTTGACAATTAAAAAGATCCCATGTTAACCCTTTTGAGGAGCCCTGCATGCTAATTAGTCACTCTGAGGCCCAAATCCATCAGCATTCCATGCAGACACCTTGTAAGGTTGAGATGGCTGGTCTGTGTCCATACCTGCCCCATTCCCCACGGAAGGTGAGGAGCCCTCGGTGGTGGCCGAGTTGCAGAGGCTGTGTGCCAGGACAGGATGGCATTTGAGCGGCTGGAGCTGCCACCCCTCGCGCTGGCCAGTGCCACGGAGTTCCCAGCCCCGGGCAGGGCTCCCGGCTGCCCCACAGCTCGCCCTGTGCCCACAGAGCCCTCCCCATCCTGTAAACCCCAGCAGCTTTGGCAGTGCCTCCTTGGAGCCTCATTTTGTGCAACAAAAGGAATGGGTGCCAGCAGAGCAGCCCCAGGCCAGCCCCGGGGCTGCTCTGGGGTGTGCACAGCAGCACCCTGCCCCAAACATGCCAGACACACAGTGACCGAGTTTTGCTTAGCAACATCGGGCTGCCTCAAAGGCAAAGGTAAATCCTGAGCAGAACAAGGGAGTTAAGAAAGTGCAGTGCTGGAGCCATGTCGTGGACAGCAGCGATTCTCTGGGAAAATTTACTAGACACTGCTGGCAGCCTAGAAACAGGAACACCACTGCTCTTCCCTGGCAGCTCTGTGTCAAATATTTGGAAAGCTCTGTCAGAGTCCCACATTTTATCTTCAGTGTCTGCTCTGAGCATCAGTGCAGAGTGCTGGCTGCCCTCCACTTGCATCCAGCCAGGATGATGAATCACCAGGGTTGGAAGTGTTGTGTCCATCCAGAAATGAAATCATCAGCATGAAAAGCCCATTCATTTCCACAGACACTGATCACTCTGCATCCTTCAGAGACTCCCAACAAATGGGGCTGAGTGCCCTTGTGTACCCAGGAAGGCCCTGCCACATCCCAGCAGCTGCAGGAACTACTGTCAGTCCCTGCTTTATGTTACACCTTATAGAGCCAGGGTCACCGTGATGGAGTTAGGGGCCCACAGAGAATGGGATCAGATTTAAGGGCAGACTCCAGCCATGAATATATGCTGCCTTCCTTCACTGAAGCATTTAGGAGCCTCTACATTGCGTTTTCAAAGATAAATGACATTTCTTGTGTCTCTCAACTGCTACCAGAAAATTTGGAGAAAGAAGGATGTACCTTGCTTACAATGAATAGAAATTCATTAGGAAAAGAACTTCATTTACCCTCTGCACAGGGACAGGACATACTTACTTTAGAGGGCACCTCTGGACTATGCCCCGTTACAAATGAAAATTGCCAGCAGAATCATTCAACACAAGGTAGATCCATCACAAAATAACTCACTTTCCCTGAGCTACACTGGAGGAGATCACAGGCAGTGTACATCAGAACTGGAGAGGCTGGACTGTGACATGGTGGTGACAACTGAAGTTTCTCAGGTGGGATCCTCAGTCCCACAGCCCCCACCACTCACTGCTCCCACTGGGCCTGGCGGACAGACAGCTGATATGTACAGAGATGCTAATTCCTCCTGAGAGCATTTCAATTACAGAACCTCTCCAGGAATGTATTTAGTTCAAAGCAAAAAGCTACGATGTTCAGAATAAGCTTGCAATATTCCCATCACAACTTGTTGAGAACAGCTGGAGAGGCAGTGTTGGGTACAAGCTTCTCTGTCCCTGGCTTGAGGTTTGTCAGCTGTTGCTGGGGCTGCAAAAGAGCAGCAACTTGTGAGGGATGCGTTTCCTGAATTCTGAAAAACTGACTTTAGAGAATGCAGAATCCCCTGCACCAAACAACTGCACTCCCACCATTTCAGGCTGAAAGCTTCCCAGCAGACTGAGGACAAAAATTCCCTATGCACACAAGATTCATATGACAGATTTCAAGCTGAAAATGTGCTTTTACATTGTGCGTTACATACCTCGTGCCATGTCACATGAAACAATATTCTGTGAAACTCTGCTGCCAAAACCACTTTGGAAACATGCACTCACCCCGATGCATCTTGAGAACACAGAATAGTGCATTTAAAAATGCTTCTGCCATTTTTTAGGATTTTTACCAAGCCCAAAGACATTCCTTACTACGTGAGGAACTCCTTCTCTACCACAGCATCAGTCAAAACAGAAGAAACTTTTTTCCATGTCTGATCCTGACTGGTTTTCAGCTGTGACTGTAGATGGAGCTAAAAGGAGCCCACCACCTTCCGCTCTGTGTGCACAGGCTGTTATCTCCACCAGCTCTGACCTTTTGCAAATGTGATCCAAAGTGACCTTTTAGTATTATTGCAGCACTAAATGCAGCTTTTCAAGTAATCCTCACTGGAGCATGTTCTACATCAGTAGCTGGTATGCATTGGAAAATCCAGCCTTTCTGCTGTGTCGAGTTTATTGTCATGGCCATGTCTATGGAGCTGCACAATTTTATATGAACCTTTTATGAACCTGGCATTCGTACTGCCAAGCCATTGGCAAGCAACACCTTTGAATGGGCAGTGCAGCTGTCCAAACAGTGCCTGGTACAGCCATAGAGGTACTATGTTTAGAGGTACTAAACATAGAGGTACTTGTTTACTCTCTTCCAGAATACACAGAGGTAATTCTTCTGGATTTCATCACTGTCCATTGTTTTATGCTTTATATTCAACCTCTCAGGAAATTAGAGGAAGATATTATTTCCTAACAAAAATATCTGTCATCTGATTCCAGCTGGCAGCTTCAGCCTCCCTTTGCACCCCAAATATGGGCTTTAGTTTAATGTCTCCTTATCAGGAGTGTGTTTTATACTGGCACCATGTGATAGGATTTCTTTTGCATAAAGGAAGCACCAGTGACAAAACTGCTTTCACCCACCCTTGTGGGTGAGGACAATCACACTTCCAGGGGCCTGGGGGCTTTGAGAAGTAGTTTCCAGTTATGTGCCTGCTGCAGCCATTGGCACTATTCAGATGAGAGCAATTCTGCACCATTAGCAGCTCCACTTCATGTTTTCTTACCAAAAAATAAATGTAACTTGACAGCAGCAAGGAAAGTTACAGGTCAGGAGTCAATTCTTTTGGTCAGGAAGGCACCATCTCACAGCTGTATACTATGAAAACCTGTGTTTGCTAATGTTAATATGATTAAATTTTGCCATTGACTAAATTTATAAGCCTAACTGAAATCTGATGCTTTCACATGAGTAAATCGATACAAACAAAATCATTTGGCACAAAAATGCTAAGAAGAAACACAATCAGTTCCCCTTCCACACTCTTTAAGACACACACCTAAGTGTGATGACCAGTGGGTTGAACCACTGGAGTTGCAATCTCATGTGGAAAATATACATTAATTTTTATTTCCAAATTCTGTCAGAACTTGGAGGAAGACTGTGCAGGTTTGGTAGTAAATAGCAATGCAGAAATCAGCATTTTCCAAACACAAGACTCTAGACAGATGTTGCAATATGAAGACTGTGTGAAACAGTCACCAGTAAGAGACTTCCAGACTGGTCAAGAGGAGCTCATGTCTGTCTGTGACAGTCCAGGAGGAGCTGCCCCGTGCCCCATCTCAGGTGCTCAGGGGCACCTGCAGCCCCTGGGCCTGCCTGGCCTGGTGGGAGCTGCTTTGGTCATCAGGTGCCAAAGGGCAGAACCTGCACAGCACAGAAATACCCGGGGCTGAGCACCGAGCCCAGAGGTGTCATTTACTGTGGTGGTTTCTCCTGCTCTCCACACACTGCAGCCTCTGACACCACAGAATGCACTGGCCACAACTCTCATGGAATTCCATGATCCCTTGGATAAGGGCGAACTCTGGCTGGGGTCATTTCAGCTGAATCCAACTCTGAAAAAACCAACCACCTCTCAAGCTGTCATCTCTCACAGTGTGACCATTTCTGCCAGCCCATGAAGCACACACGCTACATCCACCAAGTCCATCTGACCCACATCCTGGAATTCCAGCAGTTTTTGCAATTCCCATTAAAAAGATCAAACTCTGCACAGTTCTGTGCATAAGGCAGACTTCTATCTGGCAATAATTCTGCAAACAATTCTGTAACTCTGAAAAATATCATTAAATTAAAGGCAGGAAAATATTTGAAGGCATTGTCTTCAGATTTTTTCTCTTATTTTTAAGTAGTATTTTCCAACTTAATTTTTCCCTATCTTAAATTGCCTGAAAGTGAGAGAAGCTACCATGAATATTTTATTAGGCTTGGTATTATGCAAATTAGAGAATTTTGGACTGAACTGTAAATTGTCTCTCAGCCCCCAGAGGACTGTTTCCATGATTTCCCACCTATTAAACACTGACCCTCAGCATTCTTCTGCTCTGGAGAAGCTCAGTGCAATTCCTGATTTGACCCTGTATGGACAGAGAGAGCGAGGTAGGTTGGGACTTTAGGAGCCAGCCTGGAGAGCAGAGCTCCTGTGGCTGCTAATAGAAGTGCAATTGTTTTTAAAATCCTTTCAATGTAAGTGACAAACAGCAAAGAGGTAGAAACGCTCTTTGTACAAATCCCACACTCTGAAGCAGTGCTTTTAATTGGGCTCACAGCACTGTAGTGGTTACTTCAGCAATTCTCACCACTCATCTCACAAACAGTAGGGAAATCCATAATCAATTGAAATTGAAATGCTGAATTCCAAGTCTCCTGACTTGCCTGTTCCTCCCCTGAGAGGTAGGAATGTGAATTAGAGCAGCACCTACGTGCAAGCACAGCCCTGCAGTAATCATCAGCCTCCTGATGCAAAAGGGGGAAGGAAACAGGTATTTCTTAGGGAAATGACAGTTTATCTGCAACTACCAAACACTCCAGGCTGGATGAATCTCCAAGCTCTTCTTTTTGTAATGCCCCAGAATTAGAAGTATGATATGCTTAATTTAAACCATATTTTTCCAACCTCTAAGTGCTTTAACAGAGATGGAAAGTTCATCTTCCCATAGAAAACAATTTCATGTCATTTTTCCATCAAAAATACACAAGCACTAATGAGTAAACTGAAAAACTAGGTCACAAATACATTTGTATCAATGCATATATTCTTCCTTTCACCCACGTTTTCCTGAGCTCATAGTAGACTTTCTAACAGCACATTGCAGCATAGCAAGATGCATTTGCTACAGGTATGTAACTTAAAACTGTTTGTAAGAAACATCCTAAACATGTCCCTTGCTGTAAATGTGACATCTTTACAGCATATGCTTAGTAAATGAAAGCCCTGGGAAAAGGAGGAAAGTCAGGATACCTCCCATATAACTGATTGTAAATTCTTGGGCACCAGGTTTATATTCTTAATAACCTACTAGTTAGACTTAGTGTGTCTGTTCCATCTAAGTCAATTTAAATGAGGTGTACCAGATACAGTACATAAAGTGTTTCATACTTGTGGAGATATGTTTAAGTATTGTTTCTTTAGGAAAATCTAATAGCTAGCTCCAGTTAATCACTGTCAGATGTTCTACATGCTGCAAGTGGTAACTTCCCTGACACAAACTGCTTTTAATCAGGAATCTCCAGCATATCTTGCACACATCTCAGACTGACTTTTGTGATACATTAAGAAGTCTTTATAGCATTTAGTTTTTGTTCATGTTACCCTAGTCTACTCTTTGCTTTACTGTGTAGGAAAACCCCTACAAGATACCTTCTTCTTTCCCTGGAAAAGAGAAGAATTCCACAGGGTTCCATAAAAATTGGACCACAAACGCAGCCCCCCTGCCTCCCCCTCACGTAGCTGGAGTCAGGGTTATACAACCAACGCTGAGAGCAGTGCCAAGCCCAGCCGTGGGCGCAGGGCAGCATTCCTGCTTCCCCACCCCCTTCCCAGCCTTGTTTGTAAACACATCCTGGCCCAGAGCACGCGGAGGGAGCGCTGATAATAAGAGCCTTCAAACTATGTTCTTTAACTTCTCTGACTCTAAAAAGGCAATCAAAGCCACCCCATAATGTGTGATTAAATATACGCAGGGGATAATCTCTCCTTCGAAAAGCTGGAGAAAAGGTGGTGTTGAGACTGGTTTGAAGTGGTCTTCTTAATAGAAAAGGACGGTCCCTCTCTGTGTACATCATGATTTGCTTTGGGATTTCTGTTGTGCCCCGTAAGCCTACAGGATATTACAGCAGCTTTTGTGTCGCTGGTGACCCAGCTGTTCATTATTGAAAAATTCCACTGCTTGATGCTAAGGGCAGGAAGGCTGACCCCTCATCTTATGGACGTTACTATCTTTCAAAAGATACAGGATTAAAGGGCCGAGCAAAATCTGGAGGAAAGCTATGTCTGGTTTTCTGTGTTTTCATTGTCTTTTGCTATATTGGCCCAGAGAGGGATGTTTGTACAGGATTTAATTAGTTGGAATCAGGCTGAGATTATTGTTGAGACTATTTACTCAGCAAATCTCCAGTCTGAGCTGGAGCTTGAAATGAGTCTGAATAAGAAAATCAAGTAGTGCTCAGCCTTACTGCTCATATTCTGTAAGGAGCAGCAAGACAGACGTGAAGGGTCTGCTGATGTGAGGTGCTGAATGCCCTTCATTCCCACTGGGATCAATAAACTGTGGGGGGAACTATCATTATATCACATGATTGAGCCCTAATCAGCTATAAATAGCAAGCAAGAAGATCACAGAAGCCACCAAGGTTGAAGAACTTTTCCTACATTCTCTTGGGGAGCTACAGCACCAGTAGCTGTGATGCACCAGTGCATGATGCAGCACAGGAAGCAAAAGTAGGAATGTTGCTATCACTACTGCAGTTGTGGGGTTCCATCATTTCATACAGATCAAATTTTGTAATAAAAAGGTTAGAAATAGATTTTTTTTTTTTTTACATACTTATTTTTAAAATTAAAGCATCAAGATTTGGACATAAGACTTGACCCATCAGCTTCAGTGGAAAAGAAGAATCGCATCTGGTAGATACAAGAAAGGTAGCTAGAAGAGCCATCAGTAAGGGAGAAAGCAAGGAATGCTGCTCTGTGGCAGGACAGGACATCTCTGGGAACACAATGCATTCACTGTCTCCCCTAGTTCAGGGAAAAAAGACCTGGCAGGAGATTCCCTGGGATTCATATACTGAGCTCCTCAGTGATTCCCAGCCCTTTGCTCTCTACATTTCGGGGGGTAGGTGGTAATTCTTAGAGAAGATTTGTACAGGTGAATAGCTGCTGTTCATACTTTGTACAGTTAGCACTGGTGCTTCAGGCAAATACTGACCAGGCTGTTTCTGGAGCTCTAGAGGGTGCAGAAGGGGCTTGTCCATCTGCTCTTCCAGCAGTGCTCTTCTGTGCAGTGCTGAGGTGGGAACCATGGTGATACAAAATCTCCTGTCCCCATTCCCTTAGGAGGACCTCTACCAAAATCAAGAATAGCTGCTGCAGACACAAGCAGTCACTGTCCAGTGATTAGAGGAGGCATTAGGATTGCTGAGAGAAGAAAAATGTGTGGGGTCAGCTCCCCTTAGGCACAATACTCATCAAAAAATTGATTTAATATGCTTGAAAATTTCATGATCACCCAGAGCTAGTCACCAGGACCTCGTCCTGAGCACTAAACCAGCCCAACAGTATTCCTGCAGCACATCCCAAGGCTGGCTGAGAGGGCACAGACAGCAGGGGCTCCCAGGCTGAGGATGTTTCAGGTGAGGTGGCCTTGCTGGGGTTGCAGTGGTCACTGTGGCACGGGCTGGTGCTGCAGGCAGGGCCTGGGGGCTCTGCAGCCGTGTTGAGCTGCAGATGTTGCCATTCACAGAGCTGCCCTCTGCAGAGGGGACAAGCCCTTCCTGCAGGCTGGAGGCCCCTTGTTGCCTGGCTGCACCATTTCAGTCCAGATAATATTGTTTTAAACTTTCTAAGTGGAAGAGTAAGTGATACAGAGAGAGCAAACAGAATCACAGTGGATTCTCAGCACATCAGACACCAGAGATCGCCTGCTCCAAAGGACAAAAGCAGGTTCTTACCCAGCCCCAGAGCAGGAGGCATACTGAACATCTCCTCAGCCCCAGAAAATTGAGATCAAGCAAGGAAGTAGAATTCAGTGCTGCTCTTAGGTCCCAGCTGTGACTTTTTACCAGGTTTGAGCAAATTCTTGGCACTGGCTCAAAAGGCTTTTTGTGAGCAAGCATGTTGTCAGCATTTTTCCCTTAAAGACATATAACCTAAGGTAAAAGAATAAAGCTAGACTGAGATTTATGCTGCAGCTTTCTTCCCCCCCGGCCCCCCACTTTGGTAAATTACTGATGTTGCTGCATCAGTCAGCTCTGCAAGCTGTGGGCACATGACTTCAAAGGCAGAGGTTTTCCCTTCCAGGAAGGAGGATGGGATGAACCTTTCCAGCGCCAGGGGTGTGGATCCTGCAGCTGACCAAGGCAGAAAGGCATCTTATCTGTAGCTGCTGTGTAGCAGTGGGAACTTCCCAGACCCTTGCCAACTGCTCTTAACATGCCTGATGGATCACAGGGCCTAAGGAAATCATTGCCATGTTTATATTACATGGTTATATTATCTGTTTGCAGAAACCACAGCCCCTTTGTGCACTCAGACTCTTCCCCCTAAAGAAAGGAAGAAAATTTGAATAGAATAGAGCCTGAATAGCAGGGAGATGCAGCAGACAATGAACACAAAACCCTCTTTCAAATATTTTGCTGGTGATTTTGTACAAAACAGCAAGTCTGCATTCCTCCTTGAAATGCACTGTGAGCTTTCACAAACAAGGATTTTTCTGAAAGTTCAGATTTTATAAAATTCAGAGTAAGGAGGAAGAGCTCCCAACCAGCGCCTGGGGAAACTGATCCAGCTCTGCAGCTTGGGGATCAGGCTGAGGGAAAGAAATGGCAGGGCTGGGCTTTGCAAGTGTTAAACAGGGATCCCATCTTGTACAAGTGGGAAAACTGTTCATCTCCTCCAAGGGGCAAATCATATCTACTCAGAGAATCACTGAGAAATTAACCAGGAAGGTCTCTTTGGTTTTTTTAAGTAGTGGAAAAAAAGATAATTTTAAACAAGCAGAGGCCCTGCAAGGACTGACTCCTTTAAAGCAGCCATGCCCCAGAGGCTTGCCTAGGTGTGAGCTGCAGTGAAACTCAAACCCTTTTGTTTTAAACCTCGGAAGCACAGAGTATGGCAGGAGCTACACGGCCTGTGAGCATGTCTGCAGTAGGCACTGGACTGCTGGACACAGCACCACTGGAAAATGACCTGAGAGGAGGTTTGGGGATGGAATACCTGGGGCACCTGGGGGTTTAATGTGCTTCGCAAAGCACAGGTAGATCATGGACTCACAGCAGCACCTCAAGGGCAAACCATTTGAATCCTTCACTAGTGATGCAAACACTGAGATAACACTAAGGATTCTTGGAGCACCACAGCTCCATCTCCAGCCACAGGCTAAGGGGCATCAGACCTCCAGAGTCCTTTGAACAGCCAAACCACGCCACAGCAGCAGCAGCATGAGGATACCTGGCAGCTCTGGGGCCCCCTTCCCTGCACAGCCAGGCTCTTTGTGCACCTGCCAGTGCTGAGGACCAGGGCTGTGTGGCAATGGAGGAACAGTGTGGGCAGCTGAAGGACAAGGGGTGCCAGCATGGCACCAGCCCCTGGTTGAGCAGAGCACCCACAGCAGCTCAGCAGCTGGGCTGCAGAGGGAATTCCGTGCAGGGGGCAGGTTCAGCACTGCATGTGTCTGTCCATCAGGTGACAAGGACAGCACTGCAGCCAACGTTTGTTTGCTGGGCTCTGCAGCCACACTCCTTTGTTGAGTGACAGGCTCAGCAAGGAAGAGCCCCGTGCCAGGCACGGGCAGAGGCACAGCAGTGGCTGAGCCCAGCGGCAGTGCCACGCTCTGTCCCTGCAGCCCGGGCGCCCTGCACAGCCAGACACTCACACAGAGCACCACGGAGCAGGTCTGGGAAAGCCCTTCCCCCTCTCCCCCCTGCCCCTTCTCTTCACAAAGAGCGAGTGCATGGTTAAAAAGCCCTGATCTGATAGCTCTGTCCAGGCTGCATCTTGAGAGAATGGGCATCCAAGCTGCTGACAGCCCTATCAACTCATCCTCCCGTGGACAGCAATCAGGGCCAACACTTTTGGTGATTTATAAAGAAAACTGCTTTCACAGACACAACGTGAAAGACACAGGATCTAGATTACCACCAAGATTAGCATGCAAAAATGTATTTGAATTTCTGATCAGCAGGAGGCTTCAAAGGGCCCAGGCTCAGATTAGCAGGTGTTACGTGAAAAAGGAGAGAGAGCTTTTGTGCTACAAAGTTGCGCCAGCAAAACAAATATGTCTTTCACTTTGAAGAGCTGGGGAGGAATTTGTGGCCATTGCCATGGAAACTCAACAGGCCTTACACTGCAAAGCCAGATTTTGGAGACAGAACTGCTCTTATGTCTGTATGCTGCTGAATACAACATGTCTTTATCAGAAGGCTGCCGAGGAAAATGAAATGACAATGTGACACCATTATAACACCTTTGTTTGGTTTAGTTGAATTTCCATTATTTGGAAAAGGAAAGAGCACAGCAGGCACTTGCTTTCAATGGTGGATCCCTTGAAACTACATTATTTAGAGAAAAAATATATAGAATTCAGAGGACCTTGATTATCACTAACATCAAACTAAATTTTCTGGGCCAATATAGTCCCACCTAAAACCAGTGTAGGGAAGTCTTTGGCTGTATGTTTTAAAATTCTTTTTTCATTTCTTTTTTCATTTGTCCTGCCTCTGTATCCTAATTGAACGGCCTTCACGTGAAGCACAAGACCCTGACTAGATACCAGTGACTTTCAACCAAACCAAGGCAGGCTGGAGAGGATGCTGCTGCTGTTCCCAACACCCGCAGTGACCTCACTGGAGCCGTGACCAGCCCACCTCCTGCAGCCCTCCAAAGGTGCTGTGCTCCACAGCTGGCCATGTGGTGACTTCACAGGGCTGTTGCCACCCACCCTGGGGGCCATGAGCAGCTGAAATGTCCCCAGAAGGACACTTGGGGAGACAAGTCCTCCTCAGGGTAGCAGGGAACAGGAGCAAAGGGCGGTGCAGTGCAGGCAGAGACAGTGGAAAAGGCCCTCTCCAAGGGGCTGCAGCACTGCAGGCTCTGAGCTGCTCCTGCCCACCTGTGTCTGCTTTTGGCTGCCCACTGTACCTGACCCTGGTTACAGGTGTTGCTCCACAAACAGAACATATCCACCATTAACCAGCTAGTCCACACCAACTCATCACCGTCAGCATGGCTAAAACACACAATTAAATCACTGATGCCAAGGTATTACTGAAAGGTCACAGCATCTCCCCTCTCCCTCTTCAGTTCAGCCGCGGCTCATCTGGCAGAGACAGGGCCCCTGCCCACCCTCCCTGCTCTGGGGGCACAGACCCACCCTGCCACAGCCCTGGAGCTGTGCCCAGAGCCACCAGCTGGGGGGCACAGGGCCTCCATCCCCGGAGGGCACCCAGCTGAGGTCCTACAGCCACAGGAGGTCTCTCCACACCTGCTGTAGAACAAGGAGGGATGGGCATGGCTGCTGGCACTGCCACCTGTGACTGTCCCCACGGCAGGTGAGCAGTGACTGCTCGGAGCACCTGCAGGCACCTCACAGAGGTGCAACACCTGGAGGCAAAGAAAACCATGGAAGACTCAGCCCCACCCCAGGCCAGGGTCAGCAGGATCATGGCAGAGGATGTGTCTCCAGGCACCTCTGAAGGTGTTCAGGGTGCTGTGCAATCCTCCCAGGACAGGTTCCCCAGGGACTTTCTAGCTTTTGGGGGCTGAAGGGCAGGCACAGGGCAATAATTCTTGGATTTGCTCTACTTGCACCTGGCCTTTCTAGAACATCTCAGGCAGAAGGATCCTGGCACCACGTCAGACACAGAGCCATCCCAAAAAGCCTGCTCTCACACTGGGCAGTGCTGCTTTTTTTGCTCTCTGACAGGAGTGTCAGAAGATACTTCGTGGATGCACCAGCCTCTTCCTATTGAAAATCTGCATTGTTATTTTAAAATAATAATCCACTGATGTCTAAGTGAGCCTCATACAAACCTTAAAAAGCCCTGCTGCATTAAATAAGAGCACATTCTGTGAGAGGCAAAGCAGCAGCACTGTCCAGACATTAAGATACTGACTATGACTATATTCCGTGAAAAGAAACTAGTGTAAAAATAGTGTAACGAGTGTAACAAAGAAACTGGGAGTACTTGAAACCCAGTATACTTGCTAGAACATGTATTCATCTGTCTTAGATCTCATTTTTAGCTTCCACAACTCCTTGCATAAGAATACCAACTTCCTCTCCAGCCTGCCTCACCTTCCCAGCTTCATTCACATTTGCAAGAATGCATTTTGCCCCAAGAAATCTGGCAGAAAATGGAACTCCTGTCCTTCTCTCCTTGCTGGCTACTTATGAAAAGACTTACAGTATTAAAAGCTAAAGAACTGGTTCCACGGAATTCCACAGAGATAAACACCAATTTGGGGCAGATACTGCCTGAATTTCAGTGCCATTTGCATTCAGCTAAGAGAGAGCAGAGACTCTGCTTTTCATCCCTAACCAGTCACATCCCTGGATACACAAAGTAAAAGGCAAATAACACTTGCATGTGAAAAAAGAAGCATGCTTTAAAATAGTCATCCTTGAAGCATACTTCATATGGGCCAAGCACTTCTAAACTAATTAGGTACATCCAGGTATTTTTTGAAAGCTGGTAAGGCAATATGTAGATCTTTCTCCATACCATGGGTTTAGGAAAAATTATTCCTTCAAGTGAAGCATACAAGAAATATGCAAACACATATTTTATCTAAATGAAATTTTAAAATGCAGTCCTTACATTTATAGCCTGTTTACATTTCTAGTTAAAAATATTTAAATTAATATTTAAGTCCAACATATATATGACACAATGAATATAATAAAACCAAACCAAATTAAAATATTTTCAAGGTATAAGTTGGAAATGCTCAAAGATTATTCTGAATGAAGGAAGAAAGAAATTTTATGATAGAGATCTAGAAGTTGAGGGAATAACTTCCAGTCAAATGCCAAGGTTTTACACTGTCAGTTATGTAAAACAGCATAAGACAAGGCAGCTGAATTTGTAACTCACAAAACCCTGACAAGTGTGGTCAACCTCCTGAAAGCAGTAATTTATTATCAGAAATGTCACGCCTACACAATAGCCTTATTGTTGATTCATTAGGTAATTTCCCTTGAAGACCAGCTGTTTCTAGTGTGGTGGGATGAATAATGAGAAAGATATTTAATGTTCAGGGTACAAATGACAGACATAAGGAGGTTCTAACACCACCAGCGTCTCAGTGCCTAGGGCACCAGCTCTGTTCCAGGGGGTAAAGGTCCTACACCTCCCACTTGCACAGAAAACCTCCCAGGTGTCAGATAGCTCAGAGGGCAGGTTGCTGTGCAATACCTTCAATAGAATCAGGAGACCCATGTGATATGGCCACGCGGGCCTTGGGCTCATTGTCACCTTCTATTTCCATTGACATGCCCCAGGGGCAGACACTTTCCCCTCCCAGCAGACTCAATTTATTCCCAGGTGCTTCGCTGAATGTCTCGCCACCAGTGCAGCTTGCAAAAGACAGTCCCCACGGCTGTGCTCCAGGCAAGCTTCCACCCTGCTCTCCAGAAGTGCCTCTTTTTTAACCTTAAGCCAAGTACTATCTGGATAATAATTATTAAACTATAATTTACTACAGCTAGTAGTACTATCTTCTAGTTGTTTGGTTTATTTTTTTTAATTTTACACAAATACATTATTTGTCCCTCAAATGATCCCTCTGAGGGCTACTTCTCCATCATGTTAAGTAACACTGCAATTAAAGTGAGTTAAATTCACCAATAAGCAGACAAGCACCATGTGCTCTATGGCTGGTGTTCATTATGCTCAGTACATTAATGCCAACAGTTTGTCACTGCTTCTCCTGTTACAGCCACCTAAACTGCAAGAACCAGAAACAAAAAGGGAAATTTTGTCTAAAGGCTGTGATTGATCAGCTCTTTAATGTGATCCTGGGATACAAAAATCAGGTGGAACCATTTCTTTGCCTTTCAGGATGCATTTGTTTGGAAACACGGCTGCACGCCACGGCAGCCCAGAGCAGGGTCCGGGGGAGCTGCTGTGGCTGTGGCTGCGCTCCCAGGGCTGCCCAGGATGGAGCCTGGGCACTGACACGCTGGCAGCCACCCCACAGCCCAGCCAGGAAACACAACAGTGTGCTGATACAGGGCACAGAACTTCCACTGACATTTCAATAAAAAGGAAAATAACCGCTCTCTAGTGAGCTTAAGCTTTGGGATGGTGGAAGGACAATTCAAGTTCTAAAGGCCTGTCACTTGCAAGTGTCCCTACTCCTCCTACATTTTGCCTTAAGTTGCAATTATATCAACACTTTCAATTAGATGTGGCTTTAGGAAAATGAACAGACACCCCAAACAGTAAACACACCTTCAGTATTTCTTTCTGAGGCCAGCTGCACTGACATGGCACTTCAAACATGATTGTTCTTTCAGTGACAGCGCTATATAAGGTAAATAATTTAGTAAATATCTTCCTCTCAGATCTTACTTGGCTGCAGCTGAGATCAAAATCAAGTTATTGTCCTTCTCTACCTATGGGGGGAGTGTAATAAAAACCTGGATTTACAGTTAATCAGATCTGCTGACTTTGTGACTTCTGTCTGCATTTTAGTACTGCACCACTTCTGAGTAGCTCCATATCCTCTGACACCAGAGGAGGTATTCTCTGTCATCTCACCCACACTGTAGTAATTCTGTTGCTTTTCAAAGTGTTCCCCTAAATGCTTTAATTGAATATAAATCATTTTCTTCTGATAATATTTTTATTATTAGAAGATCTCTGAAGGCCTTTTTCCCCTCACATATGGGAACACTCACCCTAGGTGCCAGCTCCCCACTCTCAAGCTCGATGTCTTATCCCTCAGAAAGGTGCCCATTGATTTGGGTGTTCGGGCCTCCCCTGGCAAGCTTGAAACCTTCCTCCATGTTTGAAATCTCCTAATTTTAAGAGGGGTTCCCACGACCCTTAAAACCCTGGCATAAGTCACAGCCTGATGCTATTCTCCTTAGTAGGGGCTTAAATTTGAAGTCACTAATTATCTAAATATAAATAGAGCTCAGAGAACTGTTTGGGATTTATATTGCAGAACCTTGCCCTTATATTCCCTTCAGCATGCCTCATTAGAAGATGGATATAGATCCTGGTTTCCTTCAGTCACCGTGGAAAACCACAGGTACTCGTGAGACGGTGGCACTGCAGCTCCAGGTGCCCTCGAGGGGCTCCACTCTCCATCCCCCCAGCCCAGGGAGGATGGGAATGATGCTCCAGAAGCACAGTGCAGCCAGTGCTGTACTCACTGGCCACTCTCATCTCAATATATCTTATTGCAATTAGCATTTAATCATGTACTTCTTTCTATAAGACATTTGTGATCACCGAAAACCCATCCCAAGGAACCTGCCTGCCCTTCTGAGGAGCCTCCCCTGGCAGAAGCATCCCTTCTGTCTTGGTGCAAGGCTCCTTTCCATGGCTGATGGGGCACACTGCACTGGGATCTGTACACATCAGGAACCAGCAGGAGCTGAAGAACCCCTCCCTTGGCTCAGCAGTCCTACAGGGACACAAGTCATGACACTGGCTGCTGAGATCTCACCATGTTTGAAGGACGGGACGAGAACCCTTTTCCTATTTTTTGGCCTATTAGACTTTCGAGTCCAAACATGGAGATGTGCTCAGTGCGATTTCTCCATAAGGAAATTTATAAACTGTGCCCCATGACAGAGTTCTGCCAGCAGAAGAGGTTTCACAATTAGCAAAACCTTGTTCACTGCTCTGTTTTAGAATCTGATTATTGTTCTACATTTATCTTACGCAAAGTGGCTGACAAATAACTGCAAAATAATGTGATAAAAACCATTTATAATGCCAGGTTATTCCAGGTCTTTCTCCCTAACTATTTATGACAAGGTAATAATGCTGGTTATGCATTTGTCTGACTTTAAATTGGTTACTAACAGCCATGATGGATGAGGGGAAGGATCGCCTTATTCGGAAAAGCAGCTCCTGATTCCTGATCTCATTCTTGCAGGTAATGAATTATATCTAATTAGTAGGCTCCAAATCTAATCAAGAGGTTGTGATGTTGACCCAGAGCAGCAAAAGAGGGTGAGGAGGCCTCCCTTTATGTTTTTGCTTATCTTAAGTAAAGAATACTTCATAAATACAGTCTTCTGGAGAGCACTGACTACACTGGCTAAAGATGGAATCAATTCTAAAAGTCACTGTTTCAGTTAACAGTGTAATGAAACTCATCTCCACAGATGTATTCTTTCTATTGGGAATGTAAACTCCTTATTCCCCATTATGGTCTATTTATTTTATTATTTAGGAAAAGTATGAGAAATTGTTGTTGTAAGCAAATCAAGCTCCAAGTGAAAGAAATTATTTTTCATACTATGAAATATTCTGTGAGTTAAGAAAAATTTGCATCAGAATTCTTGAGAAATAAACAATAATTAAAAAAAATAAAGGAGCTGGAGTGGAAATAATAGCACAAGGAATGGACAGATTAAAAAATGTTTTTCAGTTTTACATCACAATAGCTGCAAAGCAAACAGAGCTCCACTTCTAATTGTATTTTGGTCTTACAAGCACAATCTTCCCCACCAGAGACAGTGAAGTGAATATGGGAGAACAACATCTACCCTGCAATTCAGTCAACGAGTCATGTTTGTTACTCTTTGGCTTTCACACTTGACCTAAGCCCACTATTTAACACCTAAACAAGTTCAAAGGTACATGTGCAATGTTAATACCTATGCTGCAATTAACCACCTGCCCAGCCCTGCTTCTGCCAGTCATGAACCTGCAGGAGGATCCATGGCCCCTGCATTGAGCCCCAAAATGCAGAAGGACCTTTCACACCTTCTCTCATTTTCCTTTCATGATTATTTTTATATTCTCTCTTAAAATCTTTTAGGAAATCTCAGTTATAAAAATAAAACGAGCATTTAGAAGACAAATATCTTCTGAATTAGTAGTCTGGATGTACACCGTATGGTTTACGTTCACAAAAAAAGACAATATATTAGACAAGTTCTCAAGATGCTGTAGCTAAAGCTAAAATAAATCTCTGTTTTAACTGAAGTCTTAAACAGGCCTACAATTTTCCTAAATATTGATCCAGTCTTTAAACTTACACGAGTCTTCAGTCTAGCAATAAAACTTGGTCTAAAAAGGATGAAATCCTAACCCCTTACTTATAATTTGTGGATTCATCCCTCCCCACAGCAAGCTCCAGCTGAACAGGACCACAAGAGCTGCAAGCCCTTCTGACAGGGACCCAGCCAGCCCAGCAGCGTGCAGGCAAGGCCACCTTTGGCCATGGAGTCTGCTGGGGGAAAGCTGACAAAGCCAGGAAAGCAGTGTCCAGAAAGGACAGCAGCAGCAGGAAATGCCCTGAGTGCTCAGCTGAGCCTGACTCCCCCATGGGAGCCCCAGCTCAGACAGACTGGGGGGAAGGAGCTTCCCCAGGACCCAGCCCCGGGCACAGCAGCCCAGCCTGGGCGGCTGCTCCAGCCTCTGCCTGGCTCAGGGTGGGCTGGGCCAGCTCCTTCCATGGGCCAGGGAGCAGGAGAAGCCTCAGCTCCTTCACCTGGATTCACAGCTGCATGTCCCAGGGATGGCTTGGCTGCACTCAGTTAGGACCTTGTGCTGTGTGGATAAAATAATTCCCCAGAGAAGGATTTCGAGTGCAGCAGCTACAGCTCCTCAGGCAAGGTGATTGGAAACAGGGCCAAACCCAAAGTGAGCTGCACACACGATGGGCTGTGCTGTCCCTGCAGTGAGTGCTCTGGTGTGACAAGCCACCAGGTCTTCCTGCTTTGCAGGGACCACAGGATGCTCAAGGAGAAAGCTGAGGCACAATTCATTACAGCATAATTTTCTGATTCATTACAGCATAACTTTTCTGCAGCAGTACAGGTTTGGACTCGGAAGCCTGAAGGCATACTGAGGTGGTCTGAATCCCTGTGTTTGTGTGGTGACACTGTGAGCATGGAGCAGCTCAGAGGACACACACTGCCTTCCTTGACCTGGGCAGCTGGAGTGCACCAGCCTCAGAACTGCTGACTGACCTTTGCCTTCCCAGGAACAACCACAATTTGATGTGACCTGTTACAAGTGAAATAATCAGAAGTCTTCTGGTATTTTTACCTGCCAGAGTTGCTATATAACTCTTATTTCTTGTTTTGATCATAATTTGAGAATCTCTTCAGTGCTCATGGTGTTCAGATCACTGCCCTTTTCAAGGATGTTGTGCCAAGCCACAAACCAGCTTTGTGCAGTCAAACAACACAATGAGACACTTAAAATCCCCTAATGATTGCAAAGGGAGAGCTGAACAAGAGCCATGCAGTGCCTGCTTGCATTTAACACTGCTAAGATAATGCTACATCTTGATTAGCATGCTGGCAAGAGGAGCAGGATTTTATTGTTTTGTACTGTAGCACCCATGCTCCCAGGTATTGTCTGCCCAGCTCACCTTGTTCCAGGGCACTGCAAACAGGTATTGTTTGGGAAGAGGAGCACTTGCTTGCCAAGCAGACTAGTAAAATGATGGATTTATAGAGCTCTGTCTTTCATGTAATGAGGTCAAGTGACCAATTCCAACTACGCCTGTTTCTCAGGCAATACCAGTTTTAAAAGCTCATTTTTAAAGCCAGACAACTCTACTTTGTGTATTTACTTATTTATTTATGCATTTCCGAAGATCACCACAATATTTACTCTGTTATTAAACTCTGTGTCAGGCACTAATGGCCTGTAATTATCTTTGAAATTGGATTTGATGTTGCAAAGTTACATAGTACAGACAAGTGTCCTACTGATGTCAGAGTTTCATCATGAGAAACTGCTCTGATGATGCAATTTACTTAGAAAACACACCTGCCATGCAGAGCTTATGAAAACAGATCAACAATGAGCCTGACTTAAAAACGAAACCAGAGCCCAAATATCCCAAATCTGTATCTCAATCCACTTCAAAACGGCCAGAAATAAACAGTTACCCATGCTCAGATTCTGCTACTTGTACTCCTCTGCACAAGCCTACATGAACATATTACTACTTTTTCTTATTTAACAAAATGGTTCACAACATAATTCCACAAAATTAGCATAAAAACAAATGTTTGTGAGTGGTATTTTCTTTGTTCCCTTGAGCCTGGCCGAACTAGCATATTATATGTCATTCTTCCTTGTGAACAAATGGCTGAGAGCTATCGCCTCCAATTCCCCATTAAAGCCCTCGCCCTCACTCATTCTGTCTGCAGAGAGACCAGAACCCCCCCAGCAGCAGAACCCGCTGCCATTAATTCAGTTACCCAGGGAATTTCACACCTTTGCCAGGCCCTTTACGGTTCTCATTTTAGTACAACCTAATCTCCAATGGATGCGGAGAGCTGTGAAGAAGGGCAGCTCAAGCTGAAGGCAGCAATTAAATGATAATTAGGGCTTTACTTCATCTTGTGATTGATAGAGGTTCACTGGACCCAAACTGCATCTTGTCATGTGCTAATAGGCCTGGCAAGATACTCCACTGCATCTGAAGGATTTTGCCTTATCTCAAGAGAGATAATCTACTCAACAAGTAATCTCCTGCCTGTGGTAAAGTGCCACTGTATATTTACCAGGCCAGTATTCTTCATGGTTCAGCTCTGAACAAGCCCTAGCACTTCCATAGCAGCAAGGAAGCCAAGGCTTTCTGTTCCTGTTTTCAGGCTCTGGGTACCCAGTTCCTGGGTCTCCCAGTGCAGCTGCTTCTTCTCCCTTCAGCACATCCCTCACCAGCACAGACCCTCACAGGAGCCACCACCTTGGAGTCTCAGCCATGGAGAACTTTTGAACCGTTTTTAGCCCATTTGCTGCTCCTGAGGCAGTGAGCTGTCCTGCAGCCCCAGCCCTGGGCTGGGCGTGTGGGAGGCAGGAGCCGATGCCCGTGGTCCAGGGCTGCAGCTCCCAGACTCTTCTGTGTCTTTTGGGCCTTTGTCAGCCCAATTACTTATTATAAACAATACAGTTTATCTTTATCAGAATCATTATCTAAATTGGCTACATGACACATGCTGTTCTCCTAACTGCACTCCCGGGAAAACGTGCTATAAAATCTGTGATTTTGTACTTTGTAATTATCCCTCTATGGGCTATAAAGCATTACTCTGGTGTTTAAAATAGGTATAGCTAGCATTTTCCACTCCTCAGAGTGGAACATTTATTCTACCTCAGAAAATAAAATGCAGCACAATATTGGTGCAATCAAGCAGAGGATTACTGCAGCCATGTCCTGACTGCTGAGCTGACTCCACACACAAAGGAGTTTCTCATGACGTGCTCCATTTTTATTGTGGAGTTTCTTTTTCTCTGAGCAAGACAAAGATGACCTAAGATAGTGTGAAGTGAAACATGGCCTTAGCTGGCATTTCAGTCTGGAAATGATGAGGTGTCAACAATAACGGTTAACAGGATCATACTCCCAGTGCCATTAATTTTCTCTTTTCAGTATCCTCCACATTTCCTGTTGTAAAAATGCTGGCCAATTCTTCCCTGTTGCTGACTTTTGTTTTCCTTACTGTTTTGAGAAATTCCTCCTTCCTCAGGATTTCTAAATCTATTTCACACAGTGCCAAGCCAGCAGCTCTCCCCATGATTAAAACAAAACACTTTAGTTCTAAAGAGCAAAGACCTCACCTCCCATCTTGCACAACATGAGGTGTCCCTGGCCTCCCTTTTTAGCTGATTCTGCTTGCTTGATGCACTTTCAGAAGTTCAGTAACTAGCAGTGGAGGGGTCATGTTTGCCCTCAAGTTGCTGCTTTTCATGCTTGACATGTTTTTCTACTGTCCAGTCCCTTAGCTGCAACAGGGTCAAGAGGATGGAGGGAAGGGTGGGGGTTACAGAAAGGGTATTGTATTACACAAACCCCAAAAGGTTTCGGTTACAGAACGTATATTGTCCATGTCTGTTGGGCTTGTGAAGAAGTATCAAGTTCACCACATTCTCATTTAGGGACTTTGATCCTTTCAGTTAAAAAGAAGCTGCTGAGAATTACTCGGCAGAGCAAAGAAATGAATCAGTTGTACTCTCTCACCCAGCACTGAGGAATGCCAATATTTCTGTTAGCCAGCCCAATCCTAGGGAGATTTACCCAGCTGCAGAGAGGCTGGAAGGGGCTTAAGTCTATCAACACAACCACAGGCTCCCTCTCCTTTCAGAAGGGCTCAAGCACCTCTTATGCTGCCTGACTTTCAGTGACGTGGAGCCCTTTACATGTCTCTGTATTTGAGTATTTTTATGCTCCTTCTGAAGCTAAAGCAGCCATGGGAACAGCAGCCACGACTCCTGTCTCCTCTCCCCATCTCTCCTTCTCTAGGTTTTCCATGATTACAAAGGTATTCTTGCCCAGGTAATTTACTGGTCAGATAAAAATATATCTGGAATCACCACCGCAGTTTTTTCTGCTGCTCTTTCCTGTTGCCCTAAGAAAGGCTGACATGTCTCAAAGACCTTTCATTCTCCCAGAAAGTATGAAATTCTGTAATTATCTTTTCCCATAGGAGTCCCTGTGTTTTTTGCCTGGAACATATTTTTACATATACTGACAATGTTTGGGCTTTTTTTTTCCTTGCATTTACATCGGTAATCTTTGTTAATCTAATTTTTATGGCCTGGCAAGCTGTGATGTCCGTGCTGGCATTGCTAAATCAGGGAGACCTTATTTATATAGGGGGTTTTTGTCTGCATGTACCACAATAAGGGAGGCTCAGAGCCATCAGGTGTTTCAGGGTCCATGTCTGAGCATTATCCTGAAGGCAGAACCTACCCATGGCCCAGACAGGGACTCAGAAACTGCCCTAATGCAGAGCACAGGAGTGTTAGAAAGTGGCTTTCCTTTTGCTGTGAAACAGTCTGTTTCCTCTGGGCTCCCCAGAGCTGAGCTTTGCTGGGGAGCTGCATGTCCCAGTGCAGCACTTGGACTGAGTTTTAGAGAAACCTCTCAGTATTCCAGGATCCCAGGGAGCAGCCACATGGAGATCAGCTCTCCTGTGTGAAGTGATGCTCCCGTGAATGGGGTCAGAAAGGACCCAGAAAGGCATCACGAGGCGTTAGCTGATTTTTCAAGGGGCTCTGTTTTGTTGCATTAGCAATTTTCTACAGCATTAAGCAGTTTCATGGTACATTGTACTGCACTGCCTGAGATGACACAGACTATTTTCAGCCCAGAGAGGTGACAGATTTCAGACATCAAACATCATGCTGGACTGGGAGACCAGAACAGCAGCCATCTGCCATAAGCTTTCCAGTTCACCAGACCTGGTCTCCCTTCTCAGATCTGCAGTCTCACCAGAGCCCCACTCCAGCCTTTTGGCAAGCTGCTGCCTCAGTGCCTGGGAAAGTCCACATCTTCATTAATCACTACCTGGGCCTGCCTAACCTGTTCTCTTACCCTGCTCCTTTCCTTCATCCTTTCCCTTCTTTCTTCCTTCCTACATTTTCTCTTTAAACATTCTTCATCTTCTTTTTCTCAGGGAAATTATCCAGAGATACTAACAACAAATAGAATAGCTTAGACAATTGTATGGTGAAGAGCCTCCCTTTTATATGACAAATATATGCATTTCAATCACTGTTTCCAGATAAATTTAGATTTCCACTTGTCTCTCGAGTCCTGTCACTGGTCACGAGAGCAAAGACATTCCTACCTGCCCCTCTGAGGATGCTAAAGCCCACAACAAAGTCTGACATCACTCTCCTCTTCTCCAAACAAAGTGCCCTTGTCTGTGCCTCACAGACTTCCCTCTCTGATTTGCTGAGGTGTGTCTGCAGGGCCTCTCTGCCCTCAAGGGAGTTGGCTGTTTCTCCCAGTTTAGTGTCATCAGCAAACTTAGTATTGTTTTGAGTCCTGTGTCCAGGTCATCAATGAAGGTGTTGCAGAGGCAAGGATGGAGCCCCACAGAACCCCTCCAGTGCCAGCCAGGTGTCACCCCAGTCCCTGTAACACTTCATCCCATGAGCAGTGGCTCACCCACCACACCAGGTGGCTATCCAGCTGTGAGAGGGACTGTTTGTCCAGAAGGAAAACATGAGAGTATCAAAAGCTTTGCTGAAGTCCCAACAGATTACGTCCACTGGCTTCCCTTGGCCATCGAGGTGGGCTGTCCTGTCATAGAAGGAAATCAAGTTTGACAAGCAGGACTTCCCCCTCATGAAGCTGTGCTAGCTGTGACTGACGACTGCATTGTACTCCGTGTGTTTTTCAATACCTTCCATAATAATCTTTGCCATGATCTTACCAATAAATGCTACATTTCTTGCTGCCTTCTAGAAAACAACTTGATGAAATAGAACTCACCAAACCTGAACTTCCCTCACAGAGCAGTAGAAGGTTGCCTTTTTTGTTAATCTACAAAAATTTTCATAAATTGTCAAAGGACATAACAGGCAGCCCTCCCTTTTCAGCCAGATAAAATCTGAATAAAAGAACACATTAAAAATCGTAGAAAAGCATATGTGTGAAGAAAGAGCTGTTTGCTGGAAAGGGACACAGATAAAAAATCCCTGGAAATGTCATCATGCCCTGTTTGTAGATACAGCTGTACCCATATCTCTAAATTACAAGTGATAATGAGGTGTAAAGATTTTATCAGATACCTGGCCGGCTCAAAAGACCTTTAAGTGTTGGCTGGTGTAGTCTCATATTAGGTGGTAGGAATTCTGTTTTCTTTTCTAAGTGGAACATCAGATTACACAGGTCTTATTTCACTGCTGATTGCAGCCATCCACTTAACATCTTGACAGATATTCAAGAATGGAGCAAAGCTGGTGGTGCTGCTGAGTGAGGTGCACATCCATCCATCATCTGCTAGCAGATCACTTGGAGGGCCAGGCCTCCTGTCATTAGCCTGCAGCACACCACAACTTGGTGGCCTTTTTTTTTTTTGTTTTTAATTCCTGCTAACTAGGTTTCTCAACAATTTTGGGAGGGCCTGTTAGCTGTCATTCCTACAAACAAAAACATCAGCTGGAACATCCTAGGCCAGAGCTTGAGTGACACAGAGGGGTTTGATATATTTTCTGGAGATTACACAGTTGTGTGATGTTTTAGCCCATCTCCAGTGAGCGCTGCCGCTGCTCAGTCTGGGCATCACCGAGCAGCCTCCACGTGCTTTGTTTCCTTTTTACAGCAGCAGGACTCCACTGCACCCTTCCTGCACTCCCATCCCAGCCCTCTCTGCACCTCCTGTGGATGAAGATGGGCTCCCAGCTGAGCCCGTGACTGTCATCCGAGGGCACAGCAGAGAAGATGAGGGCAGGACAGTGCTCCCAGCAGCCACAGTCCCCAGTCCCCTGCTGAGGTCATGCCACTGCTCTCACCTGTGCTTCAGCAAAGGTGCCTGACAAGGAGTTACTGCCTGTGGTCTGATCCCCTCCAGTCCTTCACTGGTCTTCCTGCAAAGCAGCTTTCCAGAAAGGTCTGGCCAAGGATATCTCTGACTCCAGGTGACCTCCAGACCACCTCTCCTGCACTAGCAAACCAAGTGCCCAGCAGTGCTGTGACCCAACACTGCTTCAGACAAGTACAGGACAAAACAAGGACCTGAGAAGGACTTTTGCCCCATGGAAAGAAATATGGCAGTTTACTCTTTCTCCTCTAGATGATCACCTGTGCTCCTGTCACTCAGTAAGTTCAGAGAAAAATCAGGGTGTTTTCAAGGAAAATTCATTTAGGGGAAAGATTTGAGATGAGTTACAAATGTAATCAATGTTTGCCACCACTGCCAAGTACAGCACAAGGGGCAGGAGCACCCCTGTTACCATGCTGTGAGAGAGGAAACCTCTGCACCAGGAGGAACCTCATCCAGTCAGCAAACAAGTCGGTCGGCCCAGCACTGAAGCATTTTGTGAAACACAAAGCTGAATGTTCTATATTCATTTGTTACTGCTTTTGGCACCTCATTCTCTCTCCTTTGTGACTCCCATTTTTCTGTCATCTTTTCTACTTGATTACATTAAAATAAGAACTCTCTTCAACTTCTTTAATGTTCTTAAATCATAAACCACAAAGCATGTTCTAGTTCTGTCAGTCTGTGAGATGTATTACACAAACTGGACTTGTGTTCACCTCTGTTGAAAGACAGAAACAAATTCTTCAGCACTCAAGAAAAAGAATAATTTCTTGTCAACATGCCACTGTGTAGTTTGACTTCACTGGACATCAGAGGAGAGTGACGTTTCTCTCTAACACTGTTCTCTCTGAAATAGACTCTAACAACAAGGAATGAACTCATATGCTACCTGCCCAGGTGAAATGGTTATTGCCCTGTCTGCTTTCATCTAACAGTGCAAAAATGTGTTTGCTTCTATTTGGGAAACACTCAGTGAAGTCATTAAAAGCCATGGATGAAACCATATAAAATAGATTTGTATTTTCTTGTCCCAGAATACTTGACATAACAAAGGGCACGTACCCCTTAATGTAAATAGATCACACTTGCACAACACTATTCTAAATAAATCTGGGGCTAATGTAGTTTATGAGATACACTGAGGAGGTTAAATTGTTTCTGAGTAGGTGGTTAATTAAAGGATTTATTTTGCAGTTGCAGAGGACCCATAACTCATGAGTTACTGCACAATAAAAGTGTTGTAGATGTGTAAAATAACACTATGATTAACTCCCCCAAGCCACTCAGCCCCACACAGTTGTGTGTGCCCCTTCATTCTGCCAATGGCCCCAACCCAAAACTCAACCACGCTGTGGCTTGGGGTTGGGATTGCTGTTGGTGGTGGGCTTGGGTTTTGTTTTGGTTTTTTTTAGTGAAAGAGATACATCAGCTCAAGCGGTTGGCTCAGGACTTCCGTGAGCAACAAAAGAGGAAAAAATATACATGGAGGATTAATTATCAATCACAAGTGGTCTGGAACAGAAAAGAGAAACAGCCAGGAAAGACTTTTTAATATAATAACTCTCATTCTGTTTCTCTCTCAAAAGGTTCCTGAGGAGTTGTGAGCTGTATGGTGAAGCTTCCATCATACAACACACTGCACTTGTGTTTTGTTTGGTAAGGTCAAGCATCTGTTTTACCATTTCCTCAAAGTAATCTTAATATTTAATGGAAAGTGACAAAGAGGAAGCGTGAAAAAATACAACACGGTTTTCCTTTTAGTTAAAACTCTGTTCGTTTTGGTCCATATTAAAAAAATTACTTTCCTATATATTTAGCCCTCTAAAATCCATGCCATTCGGCTACCAGCATTAATGATGTTAGGATGAATTATACAGAGAAATCAAATTTTCCGTAGCATTTGAACGCCATTAAAATGCCAAACAATAAACTACCAGACTGCAAATTAGATCACTGGAAATATCAAACACATTGCGGTATAAAATCCATAATTGCATTTAGCGCTTTGGCTCCCAGGGGACAGGCTGCTAAAGATCATCACCGTGCCACATATGAGAAGCTATTGACAGAACGATAAAAATCGACAGGCTAACCAAATAAACACTGCAGGCTTCATTAAATATTCAGCAACTGAAATTTGACTATCATGTGCCTTTTTTCCCACTAGATGTGTCGTGCTGCCGCGCTCAGGATCTCGCCGTGGCAGCGACGTGGGCGGCTGTGCCCCGCAGGGCTCGCGGCCGCGCGGGGCACGGGCAGCACCAGCAGGCCCTGGCGCCATCAATAAACACACTGCAGCCCAGACAGGGTGATTATTCTCCTGAATACATTATTAGTCTTGGCCCCGGGAATACCTCCAAAGACTTTAATTAGACGAAGCATAATATCTGCAGAAGTTTAACGCTCCTGCTAGGAGAACGGGGACATTTGGTCCCTAATGAAGCTGAGCACTGAATGACCTCCTCTCTAGCCCCTTCTGCAGGTGGGTGCCTCAGCAACTGCAGCACCCTGCACACCCTGAGGCAGGAGCATGCCCAGCTGGTCAGGCTGGCCAGGACTCCAGGGGCACCTGTGTCTGAGGAGCACACAGCGTGTGCCCACCCCAGCAGCCTGACCCTGAGGCCAGAGGCACCCACGGGCACAGCCCTGGGATGCTCATCTCTGCCTCTGCTCATCTCTGGCTCTGACCTGGAGGAGGGTGATCTGCTTTGTGTAGCTCTGTCTTTTACACGGTTAGAGGGACACAAAAGAAATGAATATCCCTGGCAGAAGACAGGATGGTAATAATTTTAAATTTTACTAACCACTTATTTTCTGTTCCTTTTTTTGATCACTTGCTGGCAAGAAGAGCACTTTTGTGGCTTAAACACGCATTCTTTCTGGTGACAATGAAAGAAATAGAGCTACAAGAGAGTTGGTACAGGCAGAGGGCACAGAGCCATGCCATGTGCTTGTAGAAGAAAAAGGAACCTAAGTAAACCCAGTGTGCCCCAAGGAGTTCTAGAGCCCAACAGTACTTGCTGCTGGTGGACCCAGCCTGATCGAAATGGTGAGGTAGCAGGACCTGGAACAGAGCTTGTGTACTACATTGTTTAAAATATTTAAAATATACTGTTGTATTTATTGAAATTACATTGAACATTTAAAATCCTGGAATTAGTTCCCACAACCCTGTCAAGACACATTTTCGCCTGCTTGCATGCTCATGCATGCAGAGTGGCACACTTACTGCTGCAAGAGAAAAGAAAACAACAAAAAGGCTGCACGTTTCCTCACTCTGTTCCTACAGGCCTTGAGTCTGAAATTAGAACAAATAAAATGTATAATGCATGCTCTGGAAGCACCCAATAGGGTTATAAGCAGCCATTCCCTCTTCATGGAGAAAAAGTTTATGTAAATGACTGATGACAGTGTTATTGTGTGAGGAATATCAATGGAGTAATTACAGTTACATAGCTTGCTGCTGCACTGCTGCTCTAAGCCTGTGTTAATTTTTCACACCACTCCCCTGGGAAGGATCGCAGTGTGCTCCTAAGAGCAGAGCTAATAATCGGAGCTCTGAGCCACTGCCGCTGAAACTAGCCCCAAGGTCTTTCTGAGCAGACTGCTAAACACTGCCTGTCTCCCCAGAGAGCAGAGAACAGAGATAAAATGATTAAAAACTGCCAAATTGGACTGGCAATCACTTGGCTATACTGTCAGCCCAAGACAAGACAAATCTCAGTTATTTTTCCTTTTGTGAGCTGCAGAACAAGGCCAGCACAAAGCAGCACGACTGCTAGCAGAGCAGCGGGCTGACCGTGTTCCAGGTCCTCACCACTTCTGTGTCAACATCTACAGACTCAAATGATACATTAGAGATTTTATTTAACACCAGCACAAATCCAGAATCTAAGAAAACCAAGTTCTATTTAGGCCTACTGGGACACTTACTACAAGTCAGTTCCACTTGTTTGATCCCAGGAATAATTTCAGAACTGAGCAGATCACAGACCCAATAACTACATCTTCCTCCATATAAGCAGTTCTTTGAGGTTGGATACTGCTGATACCATTTGTCCTGAAGTTTTAGACAAATGACATAGTCCTTCCAGCTCTACACGGTGAGAGGTAGCACAAGGATTAAGTGACATGTTAAATGTGTAAATTAAAGTAAACACACTTTCAAAGACTCAGGTGAGGCATCTGCACCTCAGCTGTGTGAATACTGTGAGACAGTCTTAAGCCACAGCTGATGGTCAGTAACAAAAGGTATCACTTCCTACAGGCTTGGAAGAAATACTCCATACCAAAAAAGAAAAGCAGCCACAATTAGCCTATCAACTAGAAACCAGCAGCCCACATAAAGCAAGCTTGCAGTCCTGACAAAAACCACCTCACAATGGTGCATGCACCTTTCTTGGTGAGGGGACAGGCAAGATACAACAGCCAGAATGGCTGTGGAGAATCCCATCGACCTTATGCATGGCTGGTCCATAAGCCCTGTGCAAGCTAAATTTCCTGTGCAAAACCTGTCAAAATCGGTCAACATCACTTCATCCCTGTAAAGGGGCAAAAGCGTGGCAGTTAGGGACCTCTTCTATGGCCCATCACAATATTTTTAGCTTGACTTCACTGCATGAAATCCTAAGAGCAGGTGTCAGCATTTGTACAACCACCTAGCCAGATCCTCTTCCTGAGTCCAATTGTCAAGCAGCTCATGCATATTAATGACAAAAGTTACACCAGTCCGAACCTGGGGCTCCCCAACCCCCTCCTATCTATCCACAGAGAGGGGAATGACACAGGGGCTTTTCTCCTATACCCCACAAATTTCTCGAACATTTGTTTGTGATTAAACCATTTGTTTGTTATTAAAAATACTTTAGCTAATACCCTTTTGAAGCAAGAGGAAGAAATCTGGCAAGACTGAACACTAGCAGCTGGCTGGGATAAACGGGCTACAGGAGGCAACTTGCTCTGATAAATCCTCCAATTTTTCCAGTTTTCACTGAAACATCAATTGCCACGCCTGCTCCCCAAATATCTCATTTACAGGACAACGACGGGAGTTTCACAGGGATTAAAATGACCTCTCGTCTCTGTTTCTCGGTAGGTCTGTGGCAATGCCCCCGGGCAGGGCTGCCAGGGCACCCCAGCCCGCTGCGCGTCTGGAGCAAGCGCTGCACCTGGGGCTCTGCCAGCCTCGAGCCCTGCCCGGGGCTGTGCCCGAAACAAGGCTCACACACCAGCAAACCAGGGCTTGGTCCTCCACGCCCCGACAGGACGTGGAAACAGGACATTTAAAAGCCTGCAGGTGAAGGAGGGAGGGAAGCAAAGCACCCCCAGGCCGGGAATTATTTTACTCTATTTCCATTTCACAACAGTCCTGTTAAAATGATTTTGCTTTCATGTCTCCAGCATGTCCGGGGTCGGTAGAAGGGGATTCATGACAAGCCAAGGGATTCACAAGGGGAATTCCTGCAGCAAGCCCTCCTTGCTCCGTCCCAAGGAGGGAGTGGGTAGGAGCCAGCCCCGGGGGCTGCCCGAGCCGGGGGCACGCAGGGACCCCGGAGCGGAGCCCCCTCCCCGGCGGGGTCAGTGGTGCTGCTGAGCTGGACAGCCTCTCCCCAGGAGGGAGCGTGCCGGGGCTGCACTCTGCACTGGTGAATCAGATCCGCTTCTGAGGCACAGGATCCTCCGTTGTTAAATAGGGTTTCGTTTGTTTCACTGATAGCTCATTTTTAGCTGATTGTTTTTGACCTGTCTCAGTGTCTCATCTGACATGCCTTGTAGGTCTACCACGGCTCACTCTGGCTGTGTTGAAAAAGCCCCATCCCTCTGTACAGCTTTGGTTTTCATCAGATTAAGGTAAACTGAATCCTTTTCACCTATTCCAAAACGGATCTTGCACAGAGACCAGACACCATGACACCAAGCTCTGCAAAATCACATTCATTACCCCCCAGTTATCCATCAGTTAAAGCAAACATTTCCTCTGTAAAAGAAGCTGTTGGGGAAAGTCTCTGAAGTACAGTGAGGAATGATATGGCCACATCTACAACCCCTTTACCCTCAGCTGGACACACTGCTATTAAATTAAAGAGAAACTATTCCATTAAGACAATCTAAAAAGGCATGTACTTGCAGCCTGGAAAAGTTTAAGTTGCTGGAGCTGTCTGCAGGGCATTTGTGGAGTGGAAATGCTTTAGGCTGCTGCAGCTCAAGGATAGTTAAGGCCAGTCTTTGTGGATGTGACACAGCCCAGATGGACATCCCTCACCTCCTAGTCTTCAATGTAACACAACCTTGCAGCCAGCTGACAGACATTTTCCAGTGTTAACAACTGGAAACTGTTTGTTTCCTCATTCCCAATACTAAAAAAAACCAACAAAACAACACTATAATATTAACTTTGGTACACAAAAATACACCTTTTTCACACACGAAATACCTAGCCAATGCACACCAGAGGCATTTAACTTATTGTGAGCAGAGTCATATTGTAAACAGAAAAACAACTTTCTACTTCAGCTGCTCTAGATCCAGATGCTTTCTCTGTTCTGCAACACTCCAGACACTTATGATTAAAAAGAACATACCAGGTATTACAACTATTAAACTGTTAGATACAATTTACAATGGCAATAACCTTCTTGTCGTTGGTCCTTCCTAAAGTTAACCAGAAGTTTGTCAGATATTTAACAGCTCATGGAGCAAACTGAGTTTGTGACTTGTTTCACAGAAGTTTGGTCAGTTATTTCTCAAAATCATCAGCTTTTGGTTTAACTCAGTTTGTTCAAGAAGGCAGCAGACTGGCCTGAGCAAGGTACTTCCCTGGCCTCCAGCTGCAGCAGGAGATGCAGGGCACAGCTTTGGCACAGAGTAAGGTGGGCAAGGGTGGCAGGACTGGCCAAATGACAGGAGGAGAACAAGCATCCAGTGGTGTCCTCATTTTATAAGAAATTTAATAACTTTGCTAGAGAAGTACAAACCAGGAAAGCTGACAGCGCTCATTCACTGAAAGTAATGAGGTTTGACATATTTTTCTCAAGGATCACAGGTTATAGGCTCCCCTACTCACCAGACCTAAGATGTTGTCAGGGTGGGTGTCTGTCTTTCCCAGAAAATATGAACAATTTAAACATGCGAGAGCATGTTGAAGTCATCATAAAGTTACTGTCATTTGTGTCCCTGCTAGGATGAGCACTGCAAATGCAAACCAGCCTGGCCTCAGGACACCCACCAGCATGATGCAGCCCTGGGAAGGATCAGCAAAAGCTGAAGATGAGAAAATGATCAGATTAACATTTTCTCACTACGTGTCCCCAGGCTGAGTGTGCTGCCTGCCACTTTTGGCTAAATTCACCCAGAATTTAGCCCCAAGCTTCCCTGGATTTTTAGTTTAGCAAAGAATCCCTGGGCTTAGTAATTCCACCAGATTATAAGAGCGGTTTACAAAATGTCTTAGCTTTTCTGTTTCTGGAGAGCTGATAATTTAGGGCTTGACAACACGTGGAAGTCTTGCCTGAGCAGGAACCCTGCGTGGTGTAATCGCTTCCTGCTGCGAGGGCACAGTGTCTGGATCAAGGCTCACAGCTGACATCAGGCTGGATCAGACACCTCTCCGTGCCATCAGCACACTCCTGCACCACTCCTCACCAGCTAACTTTCTCTTTCAGTGGCATGAGTGGTGTCAGCTATGAGCTGGATATTTTGGGATGATCTGGGAGGCGCAGATTTTATTATGCTAATGAAATAAGAACACAATAGTGCTCTGAAGCATGCAAGCCAGAGGCCAGGGGCAGTGCTAAAAACTTCTCCCACAGGAAAAACAGATACAAGGCTGGCTTTGAGAGTGGGCGTCTTCTACACTAACCACTGCATTGTCAGAAACCACAGCTGTCCACCACATGAGCGAGCTCAGACAGGCCTGCCCTGGGCGTGCTGACAGGTCAGTGCCTGCAGCGTGGTGCTCGCTGCAGCACAGGGCAGCCCCTGTGCTCCCAGCTGCCAGCCTCGCAGCCCAGCGCCCGTGAGGACACGGAGGGCGCCCAGCTGAGCTGTGCCAGAGCTGCCCAGTCTGTCTTCCTAAAGGCAAGGGGCAGAATGGCCTCCCTGGCATTTCCAACACAGGCATTTACACACTCCCTTCTGTTTGGTGTTTTACACAGGGCAGTTTTCACTGGTGCGTGTCCTGCAGCACAGCATCTGCCCGAGTCTGCAGAGCAAGCCTCCAGCTGAGCACCTGCACAACCCCCTGGCTGGCCCAGCTTCTGAGGTGCTGTGCATGATCCTTCTCTCAACCTGCTGTTTGCCCTGTCATGCTCTTACAGCACATGCAGAACAGCGTGGGTCTTCCAGGAGAAAAAAACACACAACAAGCCATTATTAAAATTAGTTTAGTAAACAATAATCAGAGGAATAGTTAATAAGCACAGCTTTGCTGTGTTAAGTAGGAAATTAGATCCACTGCCCCATTACTATTTTGAGTGAGAAAGCAATGATGCCTTTAATTATGCATAGTCTGCTTTATTTGAACTGTGTTGGCTGTTGTGAAGGAAATAATCAATGTAAACGCCTCCTGAGGTCGCTCCTGAGGCAGCCGTGAAATGAACTAAGTGAGCAGAGCAGTGCGTATAATCATATCAAGCAAATCCCCAGGTACCAGCCTGAGAAACACACACATATGATTTATACACTCTCCACAACTCAACACTGACACCCCGAGCCATTTCAACAGCAGAGCCTGCACATTGCTCTGAATTCTTACCTACACATGACAAGTCAAAATTTTGAAGCTGGAATTAATCCTGTGCATTTTAAAATTAACACAGCCTACCCTGAACTCTGAGGGAATCCTACTTGATTAGAGATTGTGGGACTCAACTCCTGTTTAAAACCAGTTGGTATTCTAGGGACCTTAAGCAGAACTCCCTGAAGAATTTCTGCACACTAAAGTTAATCTTCAGGAGATGTTCAACATGAAATAAAGTTTAGAACCCAACTCTACTGTAGTGAGAGGGGCAAGATTCAGGCTGGAGAAATTATCTTTTAATTTCTGTATTTATTTAATAGCAAACTTTTATTTGAATTTGTTTACAAAGCTAATCAAATTTTTGTTTGTTGTTTTCCACATTTTTGAGTTTAAGCAAACATATTAATTACAAGTATCCATCTTTAGAGTTAATTGGCAGAACTTGTGTTATACCATGAAGGAGAGAACACAACACCCAAAGGAGACTTTCTGTGGCTCCTTCACTAACCACCTTTTGGTGACTGAGGTGCTGTGGTAGTGTCACAGCTCACCCCACCCCTCCCCATGTTTCACTTCTGTGGAAGCTGCACCAAGAAACTTAAAAAAAAAAAATATAAAAAAGGGAAATCGTGTTGTGATTCAGGGGATCACAGCTTTTAGGGAAACCACGATGCACACATCACACCCTGGAACAGGGGCTGGAGCCTCCTGCTGTGCTGCAGGAGCCCACCCTGCTGCAGAGAGCAGCAGGAGAGGGCTGTGCACTGCTCACCTGCTCACACAGCTTGGGCAGCAGCCACAGACCTGCACAGAGCCAGGAGGGCTCTGCCCCTCAGAGGCTGCCCTCCTGGGACACCTCAGATGCCCCCAGGTGCTGCCCTCCTGGGACACCTGCATCCTCACACCTCCCGGTCTCTGCTGAACTTTCACACTGCTGTTCCCCCCACAGAATGACGTTTCTCAGCTGTCTCAGGCAAGGCCTCCTGCTCCAAAAAGCCCAGAGGGAAGTTTTTCCCTCACAGTTAAACTGCCAGGGAGTTTGTTCAGCACAGCTCCCTGACACCTCGTCGCTGCCAGGGCAGGAGCCACGTCACAGCAACGCGGAGGGTCCTGAGCACACTTTTGAGTGGATTTTGCCAGACATCTGCTCTGCTCTGCTCACACAGGATTTCTGCAGGCCACTCACTCACGCTCAGGGGAGTTTGATCTTTCACTGAGACATGCACTGGCGTGAACTTCACCCTAAGGAGTTAAATCAGCTTTTGCTATGGAAACTCACATGATAAAAATAGATCCTCCTGCTCTACAGGATCTGTACTGTGTGTGATTTAAGGGCCCTTACTGAACTACCCTGTGTGGTTTGTTTTGTTGCACAAAAACCATGTTTGTCAAAAATTCCTTTCTTTCCCCAAGATTCATTTAAATAGATGATGCTGTATTGGCCACGGAGGGAAAATACAGCCTCTTTCTCCCAAATGTAAAACAAAAGCTTATGCTTCTTAACATTTTGTCTAGACATAAAAGTTTTAAGGAGTAAGAGCATATGGTGGTTCATAATTTTTATACAACCCATCCCTAAGCATGCTACCATAAATCTTTTAACAGTAAGTAAGTCTGAATAGAGATATCCAAGATCACAAAGTAGGGTGTGTTTAGTAGTTTTGTGACTTCAGACTTTTCAAGTCTACAATCAAAACAGCTATGTCCAAAACATGCTAAAAATTTCCAACAGGAGACATGGGGCTATTGTTTGCATTCTTTGATGGATTTGGCTATTCAAGGCTCTTAAAATTTAAATGCTGTAATGCTGATTCTAAAAAAATATATTCACCCTCATGTTTTCTGAAAGCTGGGTAGACACAGATTTGGGTACCAGGACCTTTTTTTAAGATTATTTGAAATATTGTTGATTGATTTTAGTTTAAAGGGTTTTTTTAAGAGGGCTGTTCTGGTCATCTGAAAAGGCACATCCGGTCACTACAGGCAGGAAGAAAGCAGCTGGCATGAGCTCTGAGCGAGGGTCAGGGCAGTGATAGATGGACCATCGCCTCACTACCTACAAGCAGCACTGTGCATTGAGGACATGATCTTTTTGAATAAGAGGTAGAGCATTTCTCATCCCAGCCTCTTGCTTCCCCCCTCTGTAAGATGTACAGGGCATAAAAAGTCCTCTCCCAGCAGTTTCTGAGCCCTGAGTGCCACGGGTGATGCCCTGGTCCCTGTGGTGCCCGTGCTGGTCTGCCAGCAGGACCATGGGCTCTGCCCGTGTGTGCAGCCACAGAGCCAGATCTGCCTCAGGAGCCTGGGATGGGCTCCTGTGCCACACACAGAGCTGGAACAACCTGCAACTGCCATCCCCTCTCCTGAAATCACACGGGCAGATGTGAACAAGCTTCCCAGAGCAGGGTGTGCTGGAGAGGCCAGTCTGCCTGCAGGACCAGTGCCACAGGTGCTGCCACCCCCTTCACCCGTGGGGCTGCACTGCCCAGGGGCACAGGGGGCAGTCCTGCAGACTTCCCCTTCAGGCAGAACTTGAGGATCACACAGCCATGTGCACACAAATACATCTGCACACACTCACATTTTCCAGCCCCTTAAAGAAAATAAATCGCATGAGCGTCGTGCATATTTTAAACTGATACCCTGGGGGATTTTCAGACCAAAAATGCCTTAACCAGAAAACTTCATGTTTTCCTTGCTCTCAAAAACTCAGAAGAATTCATATACAAACGATGACAAATACTTCATTCAAACAGACAGTTACTCCCCGAGCAGAGGGAATAGGGCCAGCCCAAGTAGTTCGGATGGCTGCATGCAGCTAGGCCCTTTGCTTCAAGACCACAGGAATTGTTTATCACTGAGACTCTCCCAAGCTAATTGAAACCAGCCCTGACTTTTGAACCTGCCAGCACTAAAGAAACTTTAAGTGTTTTCTCCTACTGAGATTTGGCCTATGGGGACTGCTCATTGCTCACCCCTCAGTCATTTTCAGTTCTTTTTATTTCCACCTTGAACGAATCCTTGAAGTAAAAGATACTTAAGCAATTCTCTGGTAAAACACTTCATTTATATGAAAATGAAATTTTGAGACCATATTGCTCATTTTGTATCTTTAAGGACATTGAATGCAAGTTTGGATTCATCATAAATGACTCCTATTATAAAACAGTTTCAACAGTTTGGGTTTTTTTGTGGTTTACAACTTACAAATGTAACTTACGCAAATGACATTTGCAGGGTACAGCATGGTCTCACTTAGGATTTTCACAAGCTCTTGATAGCAAAAATTTAAGTAAGGAGTTGGTAAAACAGTCCAGTTAACCTGAAGCTGGTTTAACATTTTCTAAATACAATCTGAAAAACATTTCCATCCAAGGGCAGACGAGCCTGGTATGTGCTGTACTGGACAGGTATGCTGGCCTGCCCTATGCAAATGGGAAATGAATTTCATCCAGTATGTATCTTCATTAGGATGCTGTTATAGCAGGAACACCAGTGTCTAATGCTGCCCTCCAAAAAACCACTTTGGAAAACATTGCAACCATGATGCTCTACTGCTAACATGCAACCCACAGCCTTATCATCAACAGAGAAACAGACACAGGTCACAGCACCAGATTCTGGCAGCCTGACATCCCAAGCTTGCTTCCAGCCTTCCTAATTCCCCCAGGACACTGTTTGGTGCATCACAGATTAAGTCAGGACAAGCAGGCAGGCAGCAGCACATTTATCTTCTCTGCAAACATCAGTTCCAAGTGAGATTCCACAGATAAGACAAGTTCATTCAAATTCATTCATCTGAGAATAGAAACCTAAGCCAAAACTAACACGCATTTTATGCTTATTTACAGACCACCAGAGACTAAAGGATTCACCAAGAAATTCACAGGTACCTTGTCTGCAGCAGCAGCAAAATGCCACAACTCATTCTCCTGGGAGGTTTCACCACACACCAGCCTCAAGTTCAGCCTTTCCCCACAGCTCTTCTCCTCCTGTGGTCCTGCTCCCGGTGCCAAGCTGACCTTGGTCCATGCAGCAGCAGGGAGGGCACTCTGTGCCTGGTGCTGTCTGGACAGGTCATCCACCTTGGTGCCACAGCAGTCAAACAGCTGCAACCCACAGGCCCTAAGGAACACTTGCAACGGGATCACAGAAGTAACTTCTCTGCACTCGTAGACTTAAGCTCATTTATCTGCCCAGAAACTCAGGGTGCCCTGAAGAGTAGCACCACCCTTGTGCCTGCAGCCAGCCCAGACCTGCAGCCCAGCCCAGCCCCCAGGAAACAGCCAGGGTGGAGTTGCCATTTTCAGACTTCTGGGGAAATTGGCAGCAGGTGAAGCCAGTAACAAGGAGCTACTGCCCTCAACTGTGCCTCTGGAAGGAGAGGCACAGAGGCTCAGGGAAGAGTAATAAAATGGTTAGGTGTTTGTCCCCAGGATGGTTCTAAGATGCACTCATGATACTCTGCTGGATCCCTTGTTTAAAGTCCCTGCAAAGATCAGCTCCATCCCTGACACTTTCTGTACGTGGTACATTCACTGCCTTGGTATATGGAATACAACTGATGGCTTGGAAAAAAGAGGTGAATAAAGTTTAAGCTTTTGTGTAGGTTGTGTCCAGAGGAAGTCTGTGCCCACATGTCGCCAATTTATAAACAATCAGTAGCCAGGTCATGTCATAAGTGAATAAGGTAGTGATGTCAATGAACAAGAGAGAAGAAAGCATTTTCTCAGTGAACAGGTCATGACCTTCTGTAGAGAAAAGGACAAATGCAGTGCTCTTTTTCTTGTTATCTACCTTTTTCCAACCTTGCTTCTTGAATGTGCACTGATAGTCTGAGGACCTCATCAAAAGAGGACACAGAGCAACCATGCCTGTCCTCATGGGAAGGACAGAGTAAACAGCATATGACAGACAGGAGTCATAGTGCTGACACACAGTGAGATAATGTTTGGGTCTGGAGATCCTAAACACTGAGACATTTACCTGCTAACATCAGAAGGTGAGAGGACTTATGTGCCTTTGAACTCCACATGCCTGAGACTCAGCCACTGCAGCAGGGACTGCTGGAGCAGGAGCTGGGGACACAAAACTGTCCACAGGTGTAACGGGGCTCCAGCGAAAGTGGGTGCATGGGCTGCACCGTGTGGATGCATGGATATGGCTGAACCAGTGTGGGCCCTGTGCTCACAGTCAGGGTCCTGAACACTCTGCTCATGGACACCAGCACACAGGTTCAGACAAGGAGCCTCTTGGCTATCCCCCTGCTCACCTCATGAGCACCTCTCCAACAGGCTGCCAGCAGTGCTGGTGCACATCAGCAGGAATTACAACTTCCAGGAGCTCTCCAGACCACAGAACCAGTATTTTCCACACATGCCAATACTTTCCAACTGTGGGCACTCCTTCTTGACAGGATTTGGGAATGCTTGGGGGCTTTGGATTCACTCCTGGAGCTGGAACAGCCGTGTCAGCACGGCACTGTGCCCAGGCTGAGAAATGTGGGGGTGTAAGAGTCAAGTTTATCTGGAAGTGGGACAGGGGGTACAACAGCTTGGGAAATGCTGACAGAGGCTGTTTGACACTAACCTGTCCTGAAGAAGCTTCAGGAATCCGGCTCAGTATCATGCAGGCATCAGCCTGGCAGGCTCACACGTGCACACCAGTTATTTCCCCCAGGACTGAAGCAGCAGCAGCAGCAACCTCCCATCAGCTTGTGTGTGGGAGCAGTGCTGGTGCCAGTGTTAATCCAAGTGGAGAGTCACCCCCAGCTGGCACCAGGCCAGCCTCTTGAATCGTCTCTTCACCCCACGCACCCTCAGCCTTTAGGAAAGGAAGAGCTTTACACTGCACTCCAGCTCTGGTTCCACTGTGTGCCAGTGCAGGGCTGCGTGTGTGACATCTCACAAGGGGCACCACACAGCCCTTCCTCTGCCAAGGGGATGGCACCTTCACACCACGTGGGGACAGCTCCGCACAGACCTGAGAACAGTGCCAAGGGCTGCTCATTCCTCCTTCGTGGGTCACACATTAATGTGTGTTACCTTATAACACTGCAAAGAGTAATTAGGGCTCAGTTGGGTGGTCCTGTGGAGTGGCCTTCGCCTGCAGCCTGCAAAAATGGCATTTGTGGACTGCGAGTTTGTGGGTTGAGGATGTGGGAGACATTAGCTCTCCCCTGCCCTTGAGAGGTGCACACCTTTCACCAGCCTGGAGAACATCCTCCTGTGAGCTGGGGGGTGGCAGGGGCAGGTCCCATCTTCACCCTCCACCACACAGATGAGTCACCGGGTGAGCATCGAGGGGTTGGTGGGTCGGGGTGGACAGCAGCGAGGACTCTCGTGTGCCCAAGGCTACAGGCGCTCCAGGCTGCCCGCCGCCGTGCCCAGGCTGCTGCCCGGGGAGCAGGGCTCCAGCGAGCACTCCGGGTGCTGCGGGAGGGAGGAGAGGGGGGCACCACCGGCTCCTCCTCCGGCAGTGCTTTAAGAGAGCTTTTGGCTGCCGCTGCATTTTGTGCGAAACCTGATCTTGTCAGCGTGCGCGGTGAGCTCCTGCATGCCTACCGCGGCGTCGAGCCCCGCGGGCCCGGGCGCAGCAGCAGCTCCCCTTGGCGAGCAGTCAGCTGGGAGCGGGCCAGGTCCTCCAGANTGACGTCTTTGGATCGGTGCTGATTTGGGCTGAACTGCTCACCACCGCTAAAACCTGTTTCTATTAATTTAAAACTATAACACATCTTAATTATAGCTATTAAAATCTACTCTATATTTATACTTAATAACAGCACCTTTACTGGGGGCTTGAGAGTTCAGGCTCATCTGACAGCCCTGTTCTGGAAGATCTGAGTTTGCAACTCCAGATGGAGTTGCAAAAACTTTGCACTAGTTTTGCTCTGCATCAGTCAAAGCATTGTAGATTTACACTAATGCCAGACAAAAATTTATATGTAAAAATGGGAAAATACAAATCCAACCTCTAAAAATCCCGCCATAACACAATCTGAATTCAAATTCCTGGCACAAAATATTTTCTTTTAGAAATCCTTACATTTTTAAGCAAGAATCCATTCCAGCCCACGTGACTCCCACTGGCAGCCAGCTTAGCACTGCTCCCTACTGTCAGTCCCAAACCCAACAGGAATTTACAGCCTTTCTTCCACTCAACGTTGTCACTGAGCAAATTGCCGACAATGAACTGTGCTCCTCGCCACAATTACTCTGTCTCTCTTTTGCACATTTTCCATGTTCTAACCCTAGTATTTGTACTCTGGTCATTATCCACCATAAACCACCACACCCTGCATCCATGTGTTGAATAGACAACCCCTATTCCCAACTATTCCAGCATTACTAAATGCACATTGTGAGATTAATTTTGAAGAATAAACAATAGTTTATTTGTTTTGCTTTTCACAAACACATGTACAAGTGAAGCTTAATGGCCAGCCCACTTCAGAAACAGGATGCAAAAGAATATTGAAAAAAACTGCTTTAAAATAAAAAGCCAAGGGAAATGTTTTCCCTGTTCCCCGTTCACAGGACACAGGGAGTGCTGCCCTAACATTCCTCAGCAAGGGGGTCAGGATCATGCCCCTGCCTCTGGCCACTTGCTTCCTTACGGTGCAAGTCTGTGACTTGTCTGGAGGAACAGAGATGGTAAGAAAAAGAGAGAAAGCTGTACTCAAGGTGACACAGAACAGCCAAATGCTCACGCCTGCCTGCCGAGCCTCACTGACACAGAGGATGCACACGGATTCACTCCAAGGGGAGATTCAATTCGTTCCCACCTCTCGGTACAGCAACTGGCT
>VXBC01001232.1:1393187-1413974 GCA_013399945.1 Ploceus nigricollis | reverse complement strand
CTTTAAAATAAAAAGCCAAGGGAAATGTTTTCCCTGTTCCCCGTTCACAGGACACAGGGAGTGCTGCCCTAACATTCCTCAGCAAGGGGGTCAGGATCATGCCCCTGCCTCTGGCCACTTGCTTCCTTACGGTGCAAGTCTGTGACTTGTCTGGAGGAACAGAGATGGTAAGAAAAAGAGAGAAAGCTGTACTCAAGGTGACACAGAACAGCCAAATGCTCACGCCTGCCTGCCGAGCCTCACTGACACAGAGGATGCACACGGATTCACTCCAAGGGGAGATTCAATTCGTTCCCACCTCTCGGTACAGCAACTGGCTAAATGTGGCTCCATCCTGCACCTACCTAAGTTCTGTGGATCAGCTAACAGGACAGTGTACCCTTTGGGCAGGAAACAAGGCATCAACATTTTCTTTTTTATTTTTCCCCTCTGCAGCACCGCAATTTGGGTGTTTCAGCAGCATTCCAGCCCCTGTTGCCTACCCAGTCATCTTGTCAGGAATGCTAGCAGCTAAAACACGAGACAGCACTGATCCTGAGCTGTGACTGACCCCAACTTGATAGTCCCATTTTTTTCACGGAGGATTAATTCATAAAAGATTCCACAGCTCCACCTAAAGCTCCTTCCTCTCTGAATTTCCTCATGATGCAACCCATTGAAGTTTCAGGATGGCCTTTATTACAGCATATGCTGAGGCTTCAAATGTAAAGCAACATTTTGAAAAGGCAGCATCTGTCTGCAGGCAGGAAACCCCTTTCGTTGCCATATTGAACTCTTACACATAGAGAGGGATGCAGTGCAAGCAGTAAACTCTTGATCTTCTCTCAAAAGTCTCTACTTTCACTTATCAGCCTGACATCTCACAGTGGGGCCACCTGAGCAGACGATGGGGCTGGCTCCAGGGCTCGCAGACTGGAACCAGACCTCCGAGGGATGGAGGTGGCCAGCTCCCTGGGACCCTCCAACACAGTTCAAAGTGACATGTTTCAAACAGCCCTCTCCTCCATACCCCATGGCCTTCAAAGCACAAACAGCTTTATTGCCTGGAGCACGGTGAGGATCCGCTCGGGGATGTGCGGCAGTCGCTGCGCGGGGACGGAGAGCGGCTCGGCAGGGACCTTGGCATCCTGTGCTCCCAGGGCTGTTTGTAAACCAGTTTAAAGCCACTCCACTCTTTGATTTCTGACATCCTATTTCTGCCAGATCCTTCCAGTTCTCTGTCAGAGTTCATACACAAAGAATTTTAAGCAGAAATACAGTAAACCCTCAATTTTTTAAAATTGAATAAATAGATAAATAAATAAAAGCTTCCCAGCAACTGGACTCTGAAGTTCAAGACGAAACTTCTCTGAAGTAGAAAATGAGTTAACACATAATTAGGGGTTTTCCCAAAGAGACGGAATAATTTATGGAAAGTTACTGACATGTTCCTGACATGTTTGGTCCGGTTACACCTTTGCACAGTATTAGGCTGTGACATCACAGCACCAAAAGACAGTGTTTTCAAAAAAAATCAGTTATTGTCAAGCAAACAGAGCAGAAGCTACAGAAACTGCTAAACCTCGACCATTTTCCTAAATCACTATTTTATAAGAGGAAAAGGAAAACATTCCTAGCTGTGTGCAATGTGTGCAGAAGTCACAGGATCCCACTTGTAACAACTTTCCTTCCTTGTCACAGCTCAAATTAATGGCACTTGGGAGGCAATGAGCAGAACTGGAGTGCTCTGCCCAGCCCCTCCAGCAATTTCTTACACTAACTGTTCCTAGAGCAGAGACCTACTCACCACTGGCCAAAGAGTCACTCTACACCCAAACAGACAAATTTTCCAATTCTGATAAATGGATTAACTGACCATACATTTTGCAGAGACCTGCAGGAAAACAACTGTCCTCAAACAACGTGAGGGTGCAGCTCTGTGTGAAGACACAGACACTGTTTATCTAATGGCTGGAAAGTTTACAAGAAAACAGCAAACTTCGTGCTGTGGTTGTTGAACTGAAGTAGTACTTTACTAGAACCAGGTTTTTTCGGTAATTTTGCGGTTGTAACAACTATTTTCTTTACATACTGCTATAGAAAAGGGACTCTTTTTAACTTAATTGAAGACACTATCAAGAATAAATATACTGGGGCTTTTAATAAAAACAGTATGAGGGGAACATTCAAAGCTAAATAATCAGAAGCAATTTGTGTTCATGAGCAGAATGATGTGTCATTTTTTTTCCTTGCAATGCTCTGTACTGGATCAGTTTTGAGACTGTGGCAAACTTTAAACCTATCTTAAAATAATGAACAGCAGTGAGGGTTGAAGATAGTTTGAAAAATACACTGGAAAGAGAAAACATATGCCACAGAGTGTGGTGCAAAAGTCATATTTCATGCATGACTTTAGAGAATGTTAATAAGGATTAGAACCATACTTCAGCAGAATAACAATCAGTCAGAGAAGTGTAATTAATTTTTCTTTAGATCTCTGTTAGACAAAAATACAGGAGAGATAATAAAGTTGCCTATACATTTTGATCCAGTGAAGAAATAAAGCCCTTAAATACTTGTTGCAATTGTACACTGTAACTGCAGTGCAGTACATGACTCATTTGCTTTATAGTTGTTGATTTTATAATATTATGAATCCAAAAATATTTTAAAATTCAGGGTTTTTTTTGCTTTGGCCAATAAGTATGATTAAGATAATACATCCAAAAACATATGTACGCTGTGTATGTGAGACATATGGAAAGCAGATGTGTTCTTCATTTACATATGACCTAAAAAAATCAGCTGATTACCAGAGATGGTACTTTGTGGAGCTGTTTTGGAGGCAGAAGCATTGTTGCTAGCTCAGCACCATTTTAAAGTAGGCAGCTTGCTTCTCTTGTGCCTGAAACCCCAAAGTCAGTGCAGCAGATTGCATCCCTGGAACAGTGATCATTTGGCTTCACACAGAACAGCCCAGAAATGGAAAACCAAGGCCATTTGTTTCTAAACACGATTGTTATTGAAAACCTCTTTTTAATATCTTAAGTGTATGTTCCAGCATATGCTTACAGAGCTCCAGTTATGCCTGTGACAACGCTCCTTCAACCATAATGACAACAAAGGCCCTGCTCGGATTCCACCGAAAGCCCAATGCGGAATGCCAAAGTCAAAAGGAAAACTGTGTCTGTCCCACTGGTGGGGAACCACACTGAGGTGGCAGCCACCTCTTCAAAATCACAAAGAGAATTTTATCACAATCACAGATCATGGATGTGGCTTTTTAATTAAACCCCCTGTGACAGAAGTTCTCTGGGGGTGAAGTTCTGGTTTCATTGTTTTAGCTATAGCCAATAAAAAAACCAGTAACTTACCATCAGATACAAAAGGCCCAAAAAAATTGGCTCTCAATAGCAAACACAACCAAGAGGCATGTTCCCTCTCCAGTTAGCATCAGAAGGCAAAGCTGTGCTGCAAAGGGGAGCACCAGAAACAATCAGTTCCTAAATTTTTTTAAAGCAAAACATTAGTCTTTTCCTCAGCAGAGGTGGTTCAAATGTCAGGAGAGGCTGCTGGAGCAATGAGACAGCTTTTCCAAAGCTCAGGCTAATTGAACGCACCACTGATAAATAAACACACATTTTTTTTCAGGCAGGCGTTTGTCACAGTTAGGAAATTCTCACTCTTCTGCCAGGCTCCAGCTTGGCAGTGTCCACGGGAATTGTTCCAGCCAGAGTCCCCTTGGCAGCAGTGCCACGATGCAAACCTGCTGCTGCTGCTGCTGCTGCTGCTGCTGCTGCTGCTGCTGCTGCTGCCCAGCCCTGCCTGCTGCGGGCTGGGCAGGGCCAGGGGCTCCCGCAGCTCTGGCTGACTCCCCGCAGCCCCTTCACCCTCCCCTCCTGCACTGGCTGCAGGGCACACCCTCCCAGCAAGGCAAATGTCAGGAAGACCTTGAAGAGCCTCTGCACTCCCCCAAGCCAACAGGCAGTTGGCTTTTTTTTTTAAACAACCAACCAAACAAACAAACACACAGTATTTTAAATTCTGTATCCTATTTTCTCGCTGCAGATGTATTTAGAGATTTGCTGCTGCAGCAGTGGCTGCAGCACACCCAGTGAGGTGAGCCCAGGCCCAGCCCCACTGCTCACACACCCTGGCAGCAGCATAGGATGGGCTTTCCTCCATGGAATCAGCAAAAGGTGCCCACTGTCACTTCCAGCTGTGTTGGGACTGACTGGTGAGAGCCTGAGGTGCTTGCACCCATGCCTGCCTTGGTGCTCAGGGTGGTCTCTTAGGCAGTGTCCCACTGTGATCCCTGCCTGGGAATAAAGCCATCCTCAAGCCCCACGGTACCTAAGCCTGCACTGAGCCTGGGTATGGACGTGGCCTCTGACCAGCAGAGACACTAGCACACAGCCAAGCACAGCAGGACTGGTGCCTGCTGTTTCTCACCTATTAAGCATTAGACCAGAGAGAATCAGGGTTTGTTTCTCCAGCTTGGGCTCCACAGCCTGTGCTGTTCTCCTGGTGCTTGAACACGTGTTCAGTACCTAATTCTGGCCTACTTTTTCACAAACCTGGGTGTCAGACTCACACGCCTCTTTGGCCCAGCAGTGATGCTGGAGGATGCTTTGCCCTGGATGCAGTGCAGGTTCAAATCCCTGGTCCCAGAGCTCCTGTCCACAGGGTGGGTGCTGCCTCACTGGCTCTTCTCTACTCCTCCCAAGAGCAGGAACACCAAGATCAACAGGCTGGGAATGGACAGAGCCAACATGGCCAGTGGTCAGTGCCTAGATGTTTAGCAGACCTACTGCTGAGTCAGGATCCTGAATCTCCTCCTTCTCCTCCTCCATCAGTATTTTTCTTTCCTTGTTCCAGAACCTGCCCTCCTTGCAGGAAATCTCTGTCTGTTTCAGGAAAGACAATGGCACAGGCTCTTGCTCTTCTGGCTCAGCTCCTCTCAGACAACCCTCCAAGAGCCACTGTCAGGGCTGGCAGCACACACAGCCCAGCCCCACCACCACTGCCCCTGCCACCACCCATGGGGCAGAGCACTAACTCACCTCCCAGAGGGAAATTAAAATCCCACCCTGCTCGTCAGAATTACCTAATGCAATAAGCACCAAGATTCTTCCATGACAGACCCCTAAAACTGCAATCCTGTGAGATGTGACAACATTATACCAAGGAAAAAGGGCTGCAGAGAAGACCCCAGACCAGAGGCTGTTAGGGGCATTTTCTCTTCATCCTAAGAGACCTCATGATCTGAAACATCTGCATTGTCTTACACTGGTCATCAAGACCCACTGTCCCTCTGAACTCCAAATGTTTCCCTTCTCTGCTGCTTGATGCCTCCCTGGGTCACAGGACCTGGCTCACAAATCATTTCAGCCTTCAGAGGGGGCGGAGAGTGAGGCAGGGAGTCTCTGAAATTCAATCCCCAAAGGGGTTTTTTTGTTGGGGTTTTTTTTTGGTCCAAACAAACTTTATTTTTCTTTCAATGAGAATGCTGTAGCATCAAGTGCTGCTAATGCAGGAACACCAGTGCAAATTCACTGTGGGTGGATGTTTTTTCCCTGTTTACTGATCCTCTTGCTCAGAGAAGGACAGGACACGTCAAGGAAAGCAAGAGGAGCTGTTCTGTGTAGCGTCAGGGCACACAGTGAGGCTTGGTCCCCTCTGGAAGATGCAGAACATGCTTTATTTCCTACACCTTTCTGCAACAGATGTGTTCAGTGTTAGGGCAGGACACCCCAAACTGGCACCACAGCTGGCAGAGCTCTGAGGGGAGTGGTAAGCAGCCCTCAAGTTCAAACCTGGGATACTAACAGGATCTCAGATGCTTTCTGAAGTGCCCTTCTCTGACATACACACAGCTTCATACCACATCACTTCTGCCTGCATTTAGCACTTTATATCTGTTAAACACTCCAGGATTTCAGTAAGGCTTTTGCCAATGTTTTGATTCCCCTTACAGTTTTACTGAACCTTCTCCCCAAGCTCACCCTGACATCACACAGTCTGCTTAATTCACCTATCAGCTAATTGACCTGAGAAGCTTACAGACATTTATGGATTGTAGCAGCCTCACAGATTTCCAGGGTACGTAACGCTCTGCTCAGCAGAGCACCTCCAGCCCTGTCCGTGCTGCGGAGGCCACAGCAAACTGACACCAGATTGCACTCCCAGGATCCAGCAGAGCTGGCTGTTCAAAGCAAACATGCTCTGCTGCAGGAAATCTGCAGCCTTGCAGGTTCCTTTGCATGCTGTTTAAAAATGACATTCTGTGTATGCTCCCTTTCTCACTTCACGCTGGCAGCTGCTGGTGCTTACAGTGGAAAAACAAACAGAGGCAAAGCAGCAGCAAAGGGCTCTGCACACCCCAGACACGGGGACGCTCCCATCCCGGCTCCTGGGGCAGCCTGGTCCTAAGAAGACATGGGGAGAAGTTGTGTGTCGCAGGGATAAGCGTGCCTGGGACAGGCCCCAGCCTGCAGGAACCCCAGGCAGGTCACTCTGCAAAGGACTCTGATATCTGCTGGAGCAAAGTGCCACAGGAGGTGAAGCATCTGCCCAGGACGGGATGTGAGCACCCACCAGGGAGCACGAGGTCGCCAGGAGCTGGGGTGGGCAACAGGGAGGAGAAATGGGAATTCCTGAAGGATGATTTCCTAAAACATTTAATTAGCACTGACTTCGTGCATCTAAAATTACTTTTAAAATGTGCATAGAGATGAAAAATACAGAGGAGCTGGACACGCCTTCTCAAATGAGGACTGGTGAGTATTGATGACAGAACCAGCTTGTAGCAGGTGAGTTGGAGGAAGTTTGATGCAGTTTCTCTGCCAGTGGTGCCAGGCTGGATGAAAAGAAAAATATCTTAAAACTTTTCCATTCCATTGCTTTTGATTACAGCTTGAAAAAAATACTTCATGCAAGCAAAGAACTAATTAATTGGACTATGCCCCAGAACGAAGCATTCTTTCAAAATTTCCCAGACTTCTCTTTCAAGAATTACAGCAACCAGTATAAACTTCACAAATCCACTGAGGAGGCAACTCTTGAAATACCTGTGGTTTCCCACATTTTCCAAGGAAAACAAAAAGATTTATAGTTTCTCATGTTAAATCTGAGGGGCTAAACTTTGAAAGATGTACTTGCCCACCTGCTGCACATGTATTAGTTCTAGCTGAAAAGAAGTCAATAAAAATGGAGAAAGAAGAATTTGCAGAGCTGGTTAAGGTAATAAGATTTGTTTCAGAGCATCTGATCTTTAGACTAACAGACTTCCAAACAGTTGGACAAGTAAATAAAGCACCACAGGGAACCGCTATTTGCAATAGGTTACCGCAGGGATACGCACAAAGGAATTCCTACGACTAAGAAAGAGCTGGAGCTATGAAACTTATAATACCAGCACTGGGATCGATTGCTGACTTCTACAACATTGATCCTATGCTTCTGAAAAGATAGGGGGTTTAGTTCCACTTACTCTTTTGCCTGGGTGCAAAGTTTGAAGAAGCTCAGTGAGACATTTCACTACATGATCTTACAACACAAAAGGAAGTACTTCCTTTAAAGGTCTTACGTTCTTCAGAGAAATAAAAACAGAATATAAACAAAATCAGATAGCCTGTAAATCATCCTACCATCTCTCTGGGATTCCCCTGCCCTGCAGACACAGTTTCCCCTGGCAGCAGCTGTGCAGTGCCGGGCAGGACACGCCAGCCCCGGGCCCAGGAGCACGGCACAGCGGCCGAACAAAGCGTCCCATGTCCCATGTCCATCCCGCACCAAGGGGGTGGAGGTGACACTGTTGTAAGATGCCATCTGATCAGAACTTCTTTTCTGTGCCTGACATGAATAAGGGGATTAGGACGGAGAGTTTCCGTGAGCTCACTCTATAGGACAAAAGGCCCCGAGGTTTAGTGTCACACTGCCTGATAAAAGTACAGGAGGCTGTCAATCACAGGCTCCTAGGTACTTGTGTCGGTGACATAATCTTATTAGAAGATAAACCAGCAAAATCCTTTTCATGATGAAATGTTACATTTAATTGCTCCTTGGCTTTTCTACTTTTTCTCGTATTCATTTGTCCATTTAACTTTCTTAATGTTTGCTATTACAAGAATATAACAGCACACGGATGCCAGCCATCCCCACCACAGCCCCACTTCAAATACACCAACAGCCGAGGGTGCTGAGAGATGGTGGTGTCTGGGCAGGAACAGCACCAGTTGTGATCCTTTAAACAGAAGGTCAAAAGAGTTACTGAATTAATTAGCACAAGTGCTCATGCACAGGGATAAAGTTAAATGTTTTGTCACTTGATTTAATACCAAAGAAAGCTGACAAAAAGAATAAAACATGGTAAAGCTCAGTCTCTGTACAACAAAGGGACTTTTAACATCCTTTTACGGGAGCAAATCCATATTGGCCTCATTAATGTGACTGTTTCACTTTCAGATTGCTTCTTTTCAGTTTCACAAACAGGCAGCTGATGCTGAGAGCATGAATCACCTGAGAATGAATCAGGAGAAACTTCACGGAGCCAGGAGGGACAGGTCAGGGAGCGTTGGTGTCTGCACCCCTGTGTGCCCCCGCAGCCTCTGGCCCCACTGCTGCGCTGTGGGCTCGGCCAGGAGCGGGTCAGGGTCAGCCTGCACCACACAGGCCAGGGTGACCACAGGAGCCCTGGCAGCACGGCGCTCCCCAGCCCCAGGAAGGCTGGAGAGGACACCCCAAAGTCTGCACAGGACTCACTCCTCAGAGAGAGGAGGAGGCCAGGCCAGGACAGGACAGCCTGGTGCAGAGGAGGAGGCTACACTGCTGCTGTCCCTGTCCCTGGCCACAGCAGCTGGGTCACTTGCGTGGCTGTGCAGCCCTCGCGTGAGCCTACACGTGTGTATCTGCCCTGGACAACAGGCAGCAGCCTGGATGTGAAGTTTCACCTGAAGGTGAGAAGAACGTCCTTACTGCACGGGTGACCACGCACTGGAACAGATTGTCCAGGCAGAGTGTAGGGTCTCCCTCACTGAAGATATCCCAGAACTATCTGGATGCAATCCTGTACCGTGTGCTCTGGGATGACCCTGCTTGAGCGGGGAGGCTGGACCAGGTGACCCACCACGGTCCCTTCCTGCCTTACCCATCCTGTGATTCTGGGAACAGCCAAACCCTTGCCAGTGCAGCTCACTGTGCCCCAGGCTGCCCCAGAAAATGCCCCTGGAAGTAAGTGATCACCTACCACACAGCCTGGGCCACTGAAGGCACCCCATTCTTCAACCAGCTGCGTGTGAGACTTTGCCTTGTAAATTGCACTTGAGGAGATTGAGTAAAATTAGCCAACTACTAAATGTGGGAGCACAGCCCAAGCCACAGGCTTTGATTCTCAAAATACAGATTTTTTAAAGCATCATATAATTGTTACCATTAATAAACAACAAACATATTCTCAGCAAACAACTAGTGCCATTTAGTGCTACGGAGTTCCACTAAAATAAGCTTTATACAAAGCACCTGAGTGTCCATGTTATCCAAACAATTTAGCTCCACAAATGTGAAATGTTCAAAGAAAAAATGAATTCCATTCATTTTATACATACTGTTCTTTATTTTATCCAAGTGCCTGTCACACTGAAAACAAACTAGCACTGGGAGCTGAACTGCTTTGAGAAATTAAATGTGTAACTCTCTCCCACAACTCAGATGATCTTAAAGGAAATAAGTCCTCCAGAGTTCTAGAAAACCACATTTTCATTTAAGGACTAACAAAAAAGTATCTGACAAATGCCTTAATACTTTGCTTATTTAGTGAAAGTCCACATGAAAAATCGTATGAGAAGGATCAGAGTGGCTGATGGCAGAACAAAAACAGCTAAAAAATGTGATTTAACATTGGTTAAATCAGTGGTAGCTGATGATTTAGTGAAGAGACAATTGTTGCCTTACTGTGGTACTGGTCACATGTCACTGGCATTCCACAAACACTCTGCCAGTAGAAATCCAACTCCAGCTTTTGGCAGGGCAATCTCAAAACAGTGCAACATATTATAAATCAATTATCTTACTTGCAATTTTCTCCCAAAACAACAGTTTCTATATCATGGATATCTACAAAATCCTTTGTTACATTTTTAAATGTTTAATCACATTGCATACCTAACAGTTCTATGTTCAACTCTGGAGACTCCCATTAGTACACCTGAAAGCCTATCAAAAATATTTGCATACAGGTTATTTGCTTGGCATCCAAACTCCTCTGACATTTTTTCTGAAATCAACAGGAGATGTGGAACAAGCTCAGCCTTTCTCAGCCCCTATGCTGGTCACCCTCATCTCAAGGCTGGAGGGTGATCCATGGAATCAAACTCCTACAAATGAGCATTTCAAAGGTTTTGAAGCAGCAGTGAGGGAAGAACGATGGGTGAGCTCAGTGCAGAAATTTATTTTTACTGATTGAACTTAAGCAAATCCAAGGAACAATTAGGAAGTGCTGTCAACTAAAGCCTGAAATCTAAGCAAGTCACCATTCAAAGCACAGTAGGCCCTTATAAACAGTTAATCCACGCAGCTGCAGTAGTTAAAGCAAACACACTGCCCTTCACTGCGCCATCAATTACACCTTCCCAGAAAAAATTACACAAACTTTGTAGGATTTTTCAGAGAGAAGATGGATTCTTTTGGAGACTTGAGGTCAAGGCTGGACTGTTTAAAGTATATTATTAACAAATAAACATTTATTGCAAAAAAACCCTATAGGCCTTTGGGGAGGAAAATAGTGTTATTTTTGGCATCAAATGACACAAGCCATTTATGACATGAATGGCTATCACCAACAGACTGATGAAATGGCAAATGTCTCCCACTTAACTTCCCTTGGCTTCCTGAATAAACTTTTTCAAACACTTTTTTCCTTCTGAAATGGCAATAAACTCCATGTAATTTTGGTTTTCTCTCTGTTATAGCTATTTCAAGATCTGTAGGTGGAAAGGGTTGAAGGTACTTCCAGATGGAAGCTGAAGACTCCCCAAAGACTGGTAAGGTGATGAAAATCACATTGTTGGGATCCGGGGCTGTGGATTGCCCTTGTTTGTGTGTATTCCTGCCTGAGTGACAACGTCCAATTAGCTTTTGGATGGTTGGGTGAAAAATCTGAGGTTTAATTGTGGCATCCACAAATTGAACATTACAACTCTTGTCATTGAACGTATCCGCTACACACTGAGACAAACCCCTGCCAAAGCAGGAGCTGATTTTTGTTTAAGAAAAAAGCCACACATGGGACAGCCTTCAGTTACTCAAGACAGCCAGTGTTGAAGGGACATGAATGAAGCCAGGAGGGTGCACTTGCCTTGGGCCTCTTTTCCAACCTTTCCATAGGACACACCGGCCGAGCGAGCTCCCCTGCTGCTGGCACTCCATCCAGGTGCCCTGGGCCAGCTGTGGAGTGCAGTGGGACCACAGACCACCCCACACTGGCTTTGCCACGAAGGATGCTGCAGCTACCAGCACTGCATCACCCAGCCCTCCTGTCCCCTCTTGCTGCTGCTTCCCTCTGTGGGGAACAGCAGCAGGATGGGAGGGGCACTGCGCTGGGCAAGACTGCACTCCCTGTAATTGCTCTGGAATCCCTGGGGATTCTCCCACATGAAATTAATGCAGGCGCCATTATGGCTAATTTATTCTACATTCACAAAACCATGCTGGGAACTGGCCCCAGCTTGGGCTGCCAGGCGAGGCAGGACCCAAGGAGCTGGTGGGAGCTGGGCACCCAAGAGTGCCGGCTCCCTGCAGCTCAGGACACCCCACAGGAGTTCAGCGACCCCACAAAGGTCATGCGTGCCCCTGCAGCCCCAGGGCAAGACATGAAGGAAAGCTGCTGCTGAAATACAAACTCTGCCTCCTCCGTGGAACTTTTTTCCACAGCAGCTCTGGCCAGGGGCAGCCAGGGCACAGTGGGAATCCCTGGCAGTAGGATCTGCCTGCTCCTCCATTACCAAAGGAGCTGTCAGTGCTATTAACACTTTCTGCTCCCATCAGCTAAATCCCTTGTTTGTTGCAGCTCCAAGCAGTGAGCCTGGCAGGTACAAATGAATAATGCCATGCAGAGATAGCGTTGCTGCGAGATTACACTGCCATTTCTTCCCTCAAATTGTTTTTCTCCATTTGTATTTTTGCACTGTTTGCACACTTAACAATAACCAGCCTCACTGCCGGTGCTAGCGTTCATGTAGGATCCCACCACACTTTCCATATTTCCAGTGTGAGCGGGACCTGATCCCACAGGGTCAAACTCCATAGGGGAGACTTTTCTTATTGCCAGATGAAGCCTATGCCAAGACCCAGCTGTGAAGACAATTCATGATCTTAAACTGCAACTTCTGCTTAGGGTGGGTGAAAAGCTTAGGCCTGTGAAAAGCCACATCCCCAAAACCTGCAGTGAGCAGCTCCACTGAACCCTCACTAGACACTCGCTGTCAGGTAAACTGACCTTGCATGACACTGCAAGCTGCTGCACGCCAGGGCAATTGGCTTCACTGGCACTGCTGGGAGCAGGGATTTGCAGGCTCAAGCCCCTGCCCGGGGCCTGTCGAGTGGCAGCGCCAGCCCCTCTGCACAGGGAATGTCCCCGGCTGCTGAGGCTGCTGGAGAAGGCACTGCCAGCCCCGCCACGCTCACGCACCGAGGAGACAGCAGCGCTGGCCGAGCTGGCACGGACACACACACACCTTCATGGAACAGACACTCAGTCTGCAAACCATGATTATTAACAGCGGGGGGGAGGAGGGGGGAGCATCAGCTTTTCCTCTTCTGGAAAGTCAGAAATGCTGGAAGGCCAGCAGACCCACCTGTACAGGTCACCTGCATGACCCCAGCCCACAGAGGCAGGGAGCACCAGCCTGCTCCCCCGTGCCAGCTGCCAGCCATCCACCACAGCCTGTGCCTTTGGACCCTTGTGAGCTCCCAGCCACACCACCACAGCTCCAGTGTCCTGAGCACGTCATTCCCCCAGGATCTCACAGGTTGGATACAATTGTTCTGGGGGGTCAGTGTTTGAGGAGAGCTTGGCCTTTCTCAGGAATGAGCTCTGGCAGGAATCGTGCCACCCCCAAGGGCCCAGTCCCACAGAGCTGCCGGACCTCGGCTCCAGCTGCGCAAGCAGAGCCCAGCACCCTGCCGAGCTCCACTGCTGGGGACTGCACAGCTGTCCCCATCCAACTGTCCCATCCACAGGCTGCAACACACGTGCTCCCTCACTAACACACAAGGAATGCACCAGAGCCAGCCTCTAAAGAGCAGTGGTGCTTCTCTTTATCAGAGTAATCCCGGGCTGTAACCAAAAATGCTTTAAAACTGTATTTGTAGTTTCTTCTGCAAATTCAAGCTTGCTTGCTCCCTATCATAATACTAACATGATGAAAGTAACAACTGCAAAAAAAAATACTGATGTAGACAATTATTCTTTGTTTGGTTTTGTTTTGTTTTTGTCATCAGTGAATGGTGATTCAGGTTACACCAAGGAACAAGCATGTGAAAGTAAACTTCCTGACAGCTACCAGGAGGATTTGGTCCTCAGCATGTGCACATAAATCCCATCAGCTCTTACTGGGAGAGTGCACGTGCACTCTTGTACATTATAAATAAAACACTGATTGCAGTAAAATCAAGAGCCAAATTCCCTCCTTTGATGAGCGAGGATGGCTCTCACTGAAGCCAATAGGAATTGCATGTTCGCAAGTTCATGTCAATGTTTGCAGAGGAAAATTTTGTGCATATTAAAGAAAATATTATGTTTTGGAAGCAAGGAAATGACCTCCATAACAAGTGTTCCATTTGCCTGTTACAGGAGAATCAGAGCACAAACACTTAAGGAGTCCTGAAGAAATGTGCAATACCTTATTTATGCTGATATCAAGGGCATTTAATCAATTTGTGCTCCAGCAGTTCTGCTGTATCTGTGAGGGAGATCGCTGTGAAATTTCAAACCCAGGAAAATAACGAACTGAAATTAGTCATATTAACAATCCCTTTACTGTAATACAATCTCAGAAAAGTCTACTTGTTCGCTGCCCACAGGCAAATAGTTTTTGAAAGGTAAAACCCCCATTCTGTGAGAGCGAGGTGATGAGCCATGCACAGGAGGGCCGGGCTGCTGGGGTGCCGCTGCAAGCAGACCCTGTGTGCCTGCTGACCTCAACATTGCACCCTCCTGAGACAGCAGACACTTTGTGGTGACTACAAATATTTCATTTTAAGGGTTTTGCTTCAAAATAATCTGCATTAGAACTGCACAGCATACGGCACGTGGTGTTTCTGTTTATGAGGCATACTCAGCACACGAAGAAGGGCCGTGGCAGCACACTCATTTGGGGTAGTGTTGGTCATGCAAGAGGAGAAAACAGTCACCAGTAATTTGTTTTTTAACGACCAGAGCCTATTTTGCAAAATGGCTGTTTCGAGAGCAGCCTGTTGAGGCCCAGGGGCAGGAGCCCTCGTCCTCCCACCCTGCTCCTGGCTCTGGGCTCAGGGCTGCAGCAGCCACAGTGGCTCTCATGGTGTGGCCAGAGAAACTGCAGGTATGCCAAAGAGCAAGGCGAGGTAAGACAGCATTGCTTTTAAGAAGTATAAGTCTAGCTAAAGCAAGTCCAAGAATGTAAAGTAAACGTAAGTTGATATGTAAAAATAATTTTTTTAAAAAAGGAAAAAAATTGAGTATCTGTCTCAATTTTGTATTGAATTTAAAGAAGCTTCTAAAACCAGTTAATAATTTGCCTGAACAAGGCACTGAAGATTCAGATCTATATTAGCATGCATGCTAGAAACACTAACACTGCACTTCAAACAAAAACTCAGGCTCATTTTACCTTATGAGTGTTTTAATCTTTTTTCTCTTTTATACATTCTCCCCTCAGACTCGGAAGTCTAGCTTGACTTTCACCATTTATTTTAAGTTAGATGTGAAGCTGTTAATGTATTTTTTTTTACTTAGTTACTAATGGAGAAAAGTGATGTCTCTTTCCCAAATGTAAACAGTGCTGTTAATGCTCCAGTGCTGCAAAATGAGGTTATCTCCCTGTTACATTTTATAAAATACCATAACTCAGAAAACACCTCTGCTTTCTAAATAAATTCTAATAAATTCTAATACTTTTTTATCAAAAAGATCAGTTTTCATTCATAGCTTTGGCTATACCAAACCACAACTACACAGTCTGCAAGGTGGATATTCAATAAAAACTTCCTGCCCACTTCATTTAGTTATTTCAATTCACCCGGAGAAAGGAAAATTCTGTTCCTAATTGTACCCATTTATCTGGAGACTCCTCTAGTTCTCTTGTTTGGCTGCTGCAACTCAGCTGTTGGGGCTCACAACACATTGTTACTTATAACTAATCTTGTCCTTTGTTTCAAAACAAATGTGGAAATTTTATGTTCTGCAATGAACAAGAAACTGTCATTTCATTATGAGTCAATCTTTGCCTTGCGAGTAATGTAATCATCCCAAATCATGCCAAAACCCCTTCCTACCACACCAAACCATCCCAGAGCAATACCTGGTTTGTTTACCTTTACTGGAGATTGCTGATCAAGTCACTTCACCACTTTATTTATTTATTTGCTTGTTTCTTACCTCACTTGAGCATTAACACGACTTACTGTGTGGGGAAAAAAACTGTAGGCAAGGAGAAGAATTTTCCTGGTTTTTGTGAATCTGTCATTTGCCCTTGCACACCTTCTACAGAGGACACAGCAACGGCCTTTTCCCATCTTGCTGGGGTTTGAAATCCACAGCCTTTCTCTGACTCTGCATTTTATGCAACTTGGTCCAAGCTGGCCCAAGCCGTGTAAAACCCTTTTCTAATTTTGCCCAGAAACTTTGCTGTTATATTTACACTCCGCATTCTCCCCGAGCTGCCAGAGCCCCGCGGAGCGCAGGGAGCCCCGCGCACGGCGGCAGCCACGGGCCACGGGCTCTGCTCCCGGCCGGGCAGTGGCCACAAACACCAAGTAGCCACTGAGCCCTCTCTCTCGCCCCGAAATTGCCCCACCGAGCCACGCCAGCAGCCACCCGCGGGTGCTCGGGGTCCCCGCGGCCGCGCAGCCCCGGCGCGCAGCGCTCCGGCCGGGAGGGCCCCGCTCGTTCCTGGAGCGCCGGAACCTCCCGAACCTCCCGCTGGCCTCACACCGAGCGCGCAGGGGGCTCAGGTCTCCTCCAACCAGTCCCTTTATCTGCTGCACTCGCCATTCCAGAAGAAACAGATATTAAATAAAATTGAATCAATTCCTGTTACTGCAAGAAAAAGCAGATTTAGTCTAAATCCAAATTTTGTCTGGATTAAAAATTAAAAAAAAAAATCATAGCTGCATTAGGAAAAGCATACTCCTTTTTCTCCCGAATATTTCTGCCCAGATATCTGACCAAATGAAACAGCCGCTGGCTAAATCTGCCCCCCCTCGCCCCCACTTTCAGGTTCAGCAGAGCTGTGAGCACTTCAGGAGATACCAGGCTTTACAGGCTGCTCCGAAACGCAGGGAAGTGACAGGGGTGTGCATTTACCACTGAAACACACTAATAGCATAATTAGCTTAAAAAGAGACATTATAATCCAGCTGTTTTATCATGATATATTATTGATAGTTGGAAAGGGGGTGTATGCCTTTGAACTACCTCAAAAATTTAGACCAAAAAATAACAGACTCAGTTTCTAAACAGAATGCAAAGTATTCCTGTTTGCTATAATAAGTGAAAAAAATTTTCAATGTATTTCACATTTATGATTTCTTTTTCTCAGGGTAGAAGTAAAGCATTATAAATTATACTCCTGATAATTTAATTGCATATTGCCTATACTACACAAAGATCTCCCTATCGTTTTCTGCCACGGATCAGTGCAAATCGCGTCTTTCCATTGCAATTATTTTGTCCAATGTTACAGTGATTGCAGCAGCAAACCAAAATGTCTCCCCAAATCCTGCACACATTCCTTCCCAGATCCCCGCCNCCGTGCTCCCGCTCTGGGGACTGCTTCGAGATGCCACAAAACTCTGAGCGTACAGAGGATTTTCTTATGGGGCTGATGAGATCGATGGTGCAGGGCTGGTGGGATTCTCAGAAAAAAAATGCCGGAGTATTCCAGTGACTTGGAAAAGCATTTTTAGTGGATGACATAACTTTAATCATTACTCCATGTCCTGGGCATGTGCTTAGGCTACTCCTGTCTCTAAGTTTCACCTGGTTTCTGTGTTGTTTCCTAGTGACCCGCACACAAGGACCAGTGCCCGGCCAGCACAGGGCGAAGGCAGCTGGAGGGATCCCCCGACCCACACGGTTCTGCTGAGCTCACAGAGCTGCACCCATGAGCCGAACAGATCCTCCGTTAAAAATAAAACAGGAACACTGCAAACACATCAAATCCTGCTGTTAGCAGATTGCTATTGTCCGCTGTGCGTGCAGCAGGATCCGGGAGCTGCGGTCCCTCCTGCACCGGGCTCCTACCACATTCCACAGCCCGTGCTCCGCGAGAAATAACAGCCACAGAACCGAGAGACACTCACTGACGGGGAGCTTTTGTTAGATTTTGAATCTGAAACGCAACTGAAGTGAGAAACATCAGCCTCAGCGTTACGCTGGCGTGAAAGCATTCCCAAAATCTGGAGAGGGCAAGGCTTCCCCGCAGCACCGAGGCTTCATGGGGCTTCCCTTCCTTCCTGCGAGGGACGTGTTGCTCCGTACTGGCTGCACAGCAAAACCAAGCCCAGCACCGACAAGAAAGGACTCAAAGATGAAGAACAGAAATACATGATGGGTCTTTTCAATAGCATCCAAAAGTGATGCTAAAACAATACCTGACACATGAAAAAGAACAAAAGCCTGAATATTTCTCCTTCCCACCCTAAGCAAAATTTAGGATGCATTAATGAAAAACTATGACATAGCGACTGTGGGTGTTTGCTATCTGGTCCCCTGAATAAAAACCTCTTTTAGAGCCTTTATTTCCAAAACTTAAACAGGAATATAGATCTTTCTATTAATTATATGCATTGCTTAGATATTAAATACAGATCCTGGAACAGTTATTTTTCATACCATATCTTTTTTTACTATCAGCAAGAACTAGGGCAAATCGCTGTACAACACTGGGCAGTGAGAGAAAAACAAACCAGAAAGGCACAATCACAAAAAAAAAAAAAATTAAACACACAAATGGAAAATAAATGTAGCATTTATAAAAACTAACGTTTTGTAGTAGAAAGCACTGTTAGGAGTGATACAATAAGTAAATTCATTTAGGCAAAGAACCAAAATACAACTACCACAAGCCTTCTCTTTTTGAAAAAAAACCAAAAAAAACCAAAAAAAATTAATTCTGAAGGTTTCCATTTCTCAGAAAGAAAACTTCTTTTAAAAAAACAAAACAAAAAAAAACCCCACAGTGTAAGGTTCCAAAAGTGCAGCAATTTGGCAAAGTTCTAATTAAAATCAAAGAGATTCTGCTTGACTGGGGCTTGTGAAAGCCAGCCTTCCCTGGTGCCACTGCTCTGGGTTTTTTTTTCTTAAAAACCTTGCCATCAAATGCACCTGACCCTCAAAATCCTAAATTTTAGCAAAATAAGCACTTTGCATTAACTCAAAACATCAGTATGTACTCATGCAAGTTGAATTCCTTCTTTAAAAAGAGACCAAAATACATGCCCAGCTTATCCCACTGACATACTGATGATATTTTTGTGATAAATTACATTTATCAGGCACCTCTGACTACTTCAGACTGGGCTTGGGCTACTAATCCACCTCCCCCAGGATTTGCTGTAACATTCCAAGCATAAGGGTAGCTTCCCACAGCCAACATTTTTCTTAAAAAAAAAATAAAAAGAAAAAAGAACAAGAAAAACTGTTTTCACCCTTCCCCCTAATGTGAAATGCCCTCATCCAAGGATGGGCAGCAATCATTCCTGACCCAGGGAAAGGTGTAAGGTCTGATATCTGACCCATCAGAAGCTTGCTTTCATTAGAAAGATGAGACACCATTTTCCCAAAGATATATACACAGCACTTGATTATAGTCCTGGGAGTTCTGGAGAAATCTGACCTTTTAAATTACATTACTACGTACAGAAATATCTATTTAAGGCAAATTTCAGGAACTGAGATATTTAAATAAACTTTTTTCTCCTTTTTTTTTTTTTTTTTTTGTTTTTAATTTTTCCCAGATATCTGTAAATAGAATTCAGGATAACAAAAAGCATCTGATATTACTGATCCCTGTCTTCCTCCGTAGCGGCTCCATTCCATCTCACCACCCCAAGGCATTCTCACTGAGCACACAAGCCTTTCCCATCCCGGTGTTCCAGCAGCGGCTGTGTCCTCTCGCTGTAGCTGCCTCTCACAGCTCGCTCATGGCTTCGCTCCCCCCAGTCTGACGGATAAAACTGACCCTCTGCACTGCACAGCCCAGGGCCACTTGCACGGACAGACTGCTATTTTTATCCTCTAGCTACCATAAACGAATATTTCTCCAGCTCTGAAAGGGCACACAATCCGTGTCAGCACAGTTTCACATGTTTGCTCTTTTGGGTTAATAAAATCTCAGAGAAAACAAATTTTGATTTACCGTGTCTCCCCTCCCCTTGCCGTGAGCCGCTGCCGCTGTCAGTCCTCGGGGGCACACGCAGCAGGGCACCATGTCATGTCACACTAGGTGCTGGGATTCAACAAAGGCCAACATGTTGATATCTTTTTATTGCTCGGCAGCCTGGTTACCCCATTTTCCCCCTCTACAATTGGACACTTTTAGTAATACGGGAAGTTCTGAAGCAGCAACAATTCTGTTTTCAGTCAGAAAAGTATTTTTGTTTTACAAAGCAATAGTCTCTGATCTTGCTTTTTAGGTCACTAAGTACAATTCTTTATTTTACAGAAACTAAAGTTGGGAACTTAGAGAGTACATTTATTTGCAATTAATGTAAATATTTACATTGCCAAATAATGCTTTTTTAGGTAGCCTAAAGACTATTTGACATTCTTTACTAATTAATAAAAATATCTAAGGTGTTACTACCTACAGAAAAAGAAGTTTCACCCATCTACAACTACCATAGGGCGGTTTATTTTGTGTAGAAATGAAAGGCAAAGCCTGTGGATGGGCTTCCTAAACCGGGCACGAGAAAACCCTGAAGGTGCCGCAGCCCCAGCCCCACGAGGGCGGGATGGCGGCAGCCCACGGGCAAGCCTTGAGTTATTCCCATGCACAGTGCCCGGGCTGTGGAGGACTCTCTGGGAGCTAGCGAGGGCTGCAGCATGAAATAACATGTTTTGTTGTAATTCCTAAATAGGGGGACATTTATCTGGGCCATTTATACAAGAGTTATAACCCTCACAATATTTATACTCAGCATGTCATGTTAGCATTTACTACCCGTTTCCATGGAGATGGATTTTCATGCTGTAGCTATGAAATGCACATTGTTGCCACTAAGCCACTTCAGGCCTTTCTGGATGCCTGCTGAATGCCTGACAAAAGTTGATGCAAACCAATAGTTGTTGTTCTTTGTTTGTTGCCAGACTTCTAGCAGAGCCATATTATGTCCTAGTGATTGAAATGCCCATGTTCGCCCCCCTCCCGGCACAAAAAGGATCCTCAATTTAGGTGACAAGCATGAAGTGGGCTTCTGCAGGGGAGGGCGGCCCGGCGCGGGGCCGGGCTCCGTCCCTGCGCGGGGCCGCGACGCGGCGGGGGCCGCTCCCGACAGCGCCTGACATTTGGGGATAAAGCCGGAATAAGAGAGAGCGCGGGCAACGGCGGG
>VXBC01001232.1:1377408-1387777 GCA_013399945.1 Ploceus nigricollis | reverse complement strand
CGCGGGCCCCGCCGCCCCCCGAGCTGTATCTAGGGTTCCCGGGGCAAGAGGGCTGCCCGTGCCGAGTGGCGCTGGGAGCCGTCGGGCCGGACACTCGGCTGCCAGGCGCGGCGGGATGGAAGCGGGCTCTCGTCAGAGGGTCAGCTCCTCAGAGGAGGAGGGAGCTGGCCGCTCCTCTGCTTTTCCGAGGCGGTGCGGGATCGTTCCTGTAGGTTTAATCGAGGAACCTAAATACAGCTCGATTTTCAGGGGAAAAAAAAAAAAAAACAGCAACGAGAAATCGTTTCCTTTTTGTTCTGGGAGGCCTCTCCGTTATAACTAACGTTTCCCCCCGCCGTGCCGAGGGGAGCGCGGGCCGCGACCGCCCCGAGCCGCTCTCCTTCTCCCACCGGGGCCGCCCAGAGCTCCGTTAGGGCCAATGAAGCGCCTGGAACAAGCAGGACCGCGCAGACAGCGCTTGGCCGCCGCGCCCTTTGCGCGCCTACGCAGCGCCGCTGCCCCGGCTCTTCTTGAAAAGAGACATGAAAAAACGCGTTGGGGAGGAAGAGGAGAAGGGAGGAGAGCAGTGGACTCTGCCTGCAGACGACGTCGCTTTTACGTAAAGATATGAACAGCAGGAGCTGCAGTCAGGGGTGACGGCGTTGCAGGGGCTGCTGAGGCTCTCCGGAGCTGCCTTTGTCGATAGAAAACGATCACTCACAACGGGAAATATCCGAAGCCGCGCGAGTAAGCAGCGCTGCCCTGAGCGGAGCGCTCCGCTCTGGTTTGTATTAGCGATTATTGCGCTGTCATTAAGGAATGCAGGGGTGGAAGGATTTGCTTCGGGACTCGAAACACACACGGTTCAAGAGAGAAGCAAAACGCTGCAGCCTGCGTGCCGCACAGAAAGCGGGGATAACGCTGAGCAAACCCCGAGAGAGGCTAAGGAGGAGTCGGGGGAGTCCGTCCCTCCTACCCCCCAAGTCGAGCCCGGTCCCGGGGGCTGCTCCTGCCCCGCTCCCCTCAGACCCTCCTGCTCTCCTGCACCTCGCGCCTGGCAGCTCGTCGCGCCGAGCGGTGCGTGATGCAATTCCCAGCGTGGGATTCCTCACCTGCTGCCAGCTGATCGCTCGGAAGATGCACGCGGGGCTGCAGGCTCTTCTGGCAGCGTTTCCTCGTCTTCTCCCCTGTTCTTGCATATCTGAGTTACCTGACATGCTAGGTGCTGGCATGGCGAAACCTGGAGCGGTTCCCGGAGTGCCCCAGGACCGCAGGGCTGCCATCACCCCTGCTGCCAGCACCCCTGCTGCCACCACCCCTGCCGCGGCCGCTGCCCGCGCTCCTGCCGGCGGGCATGGAGGAACACGGCTAATTTTTCCTCCCATTATCAATAAACCCAGCTTACTGCTTACTATTTCTATTTATCTCTAGACGTAAATTTATGTAAACTCAGCTGTGGCATCGAATTGTTGAGGAATCCCTTTCCCAAGGTCTTTTCCTGAAAAAGCACCTCTGATCCTGCGGCTAAAAAGTTATCATGGACAATAAGCACTTTCACCCTCAGCCTCAGTTAGCAAGAACACATGAGTCCATGACACCCCATCCCGCAACAGTCTTGCTCATCTCAAAACGAGGGACTCGCACATTTTTCGTTGGAGTCGCGGTGACCGATTCTGCCTTAATCGAGACGTTTTGGCGTCTCGGGGCTCCGCATGCGGAGACGGGGAGAAAGAGTCAGAGGGCGATGGAGCTGGGTCCCCGTTCCCAGAGCAGTTTTGACTTTGCTCTTTCCGTAGGGATTCCCCGGGTATTTCTGAAGTTCGGTATTTGCGTAACGGACGGGGAAAGATGTTCCCCAGGAACAGAGGGTTTATGCGACACACGCGCACCCAAACAGTCACATTTACTACAGATTGGAGCATCCTTCCAACCTGGGTGAAAGGGACTACGAAGAGGGAACTGAAAGACTGTATAGGGAACTTCAAAGTGTGATTTTCGATGTGGTCCCTGTGGATATGAACACATTTCAGTCGCGGTCACCTGAAAGCTCGGTCGGGGTCAGCATACCACCCTCACGGGAACGATCTTATGCTCTGGACGAAGCGAGTCCCGTTGCAAAAACTCTGATTTGCTCAATCACTTGCCCACATAGAACGAGTTCCGTGCGTGCTCAACTCCTCATCATTGTTTAAGCCCGATTTAGAAAACAAAAAACCCCCAACCCCTCAGTCCCAAGCAGCCCATCATATAGACTGATCGATAAATGCATTTACACTCCCGATTCTGGCTGCGGCGGTGCGATGGAGGCAGAGGGACACTGCAGCAGAGCACAGGCTGCGCTCCACGGCCGCGGACGCGCCCCGTGCGGAACCAGCCCCGCTCCGCAGCTCGCACGGCTTCGCCCAGCTCGGGGCCCGGGGGCTCAGAAAGAGAATTAACAGCAGGACAGGCAGGAGAGAGCCGGCCTGCCCCGCTGCCGCTGCGGTTCCGCACCTTCCCCCAGCGGAGGCTCCCGGCGAGCGGAGCCCCGGCAGAGGTGCGGTGCCTCCGGTCCGGCCCCGGCGGCGGAGCCAGATCTGCTGGAACGGACACCGAGCTCAGATTCTTAAGTATCAACAGCACGTGAGCTCCTGGGTCTTAATTTTTATAAGTGCCAATGAATAAACCCATTGCTCATAAACGTAGGGGCAGAGAGAGTATGCTGATGGTTTTGTGTATGAAGGCTGTAAAATGACCCTGGGGGCCAGCGCAGCCCGTCAGAGCGGCACCCAAGCCCCGTTTTCCTCCGCTGTGGAGCCGGTGAAGGGCAAGATGAGGGGGTCACACAGTCAGGCTCCCTCTCTGGCACGGGGGAACCTCGCCCCAGAGGGCAGGTTCCTCCCTGCTGGTTCCCAGCCACAGCACACAGAGCCTGCAGCGCCTGCAGAATTTCGTTTCTGACACCTTTTACCCTGGAGAATGTTTTCCCTGCCTTTGTGTGGGAGGTAGGAGTTGCAGTCAAAAATGCTAAGAAAAATTGTGGTGAATTAGTAAAATAATACGTTTAAACAAGACATTAATGAGATATATTGTTATTGATAAGATATTAAAATGCTACCGTTAATGGGAAAAAACAGGTGTGAACTTTGCAAGATTTTGAATTTTCAAGCTCAATTCCACAAAGAAAATAGAGAACCAGTGCACGTTTTCATTTTGTTGGGGAGTCCTAAAGCATCTCTGCTGCCAGAGCAGGAGGTATAGAGGGCAAAACACGGTACGGATGAAGAGGAATTTTCAGGGTAACATTTTGTTTCCTTATGGCAGGTGAAAGACATACAGAACAGTTGCTATTGGTGGTTAAACAGAGTTTTCAGCATTGTGAGATATGGAGCTGAAAATATCGTATTCTCAAGCAAGAATGTGTGCTTCTAAAATATAATTACGTAGGAAAAAATAGAATTTTAATTTCAATTACAATTGTTCTATGAGAGACAGATGTGAGCTGCTAAAATGTTTATAATGTAGCTCAACAATAAAAAAAGATATTAAAGAAATATGTGTCACTGATGGGATTTGATTGGCAGGTCGTATTAATTACAAGACTTTCACCTCTGAGACTCCTGTTCCAATCCAGACAGTGTCCAGGGAAAACAATTTAAAATTTGTTTATATATTCTAAAATTTTATAAAATCAAGCAGGCGTCTTAAAAAAATTAAAAGGAAAATAAAAAAGAAAAATTAAAAAAGAAAATAAAAGGATTAATTTCTCTACAGTGAAACACTTAAAAAAGAGCGTCTGCTAACACATACATTTTGGTCACCATCCTACAGCTCCAATCTGGAATATTTACAGCTGCTACTACATGCAAATTGTATCTGTTGGATCCATAATCTGGAATGAAGTGAAAGATGTTGCCCAAATTTCTCTCACATGACACACCGAGACCTGCACGTCTCCAGCAGGTGGAGGTAGGAATACTGCTTATTGTTAGTGAATTGATAGAAATAAAATAATCAGCGAGGGGGAGGCAGTAGCACTAAGCCAAGGTGCTCCAAATCCATCACTTAGCTTTAGAGAGCTTATAGGAGCAGTTTAAAAGCACAGGATCTGAAACCATCCTTTATTTTCATTCCTAGTGGCTAAAACATAGGGTCCTTTCTGGTCACATTTGTAAGTTTTCTTTGCATCCAGAAAAATAATTTTCTTAACCTTAAAGCATTGCTCAGGATGTGCCTGCGTGCAGGGAAAAGCCAAACTTCTCTCCACTGAGCATCCCAAGTGGATTCTGCACAGACTGAGCGGAGACATCCCTGGCCACAGAGCCAGAACCAGCATTCATACCTGCATTTCCAGGGCAGGCTGCTGGCTTTAGCAGGGACCCCGTCCCCTCCAGCCACGGGCACTTCCATCCCAGCCCAGCCAGCAGCGGGGAGGCGCCAGGGCCCTCTTCCTTGGGTGCCGGGAAGAGCACGCAGGGCTCTGCCAGGCGCTGCCGGCACCCACAGCCTGCGGGAGAGGAGAGCTGAGCTCTCTGCTGAGGGCAGAGCATTCCAACTCCTTCCATAAGAAAAGGATGGAAACAAAGAGAGGATAAGCCATTTATTTAGAGCCTGAAGACCTTCAGTCAAAGAACCTCTTTGACCCTGAAGCTTCCACCGAGTGTTAGGGCACCCTGTGGCACAGGAGCGGAGCAGAATGACCGGCACTCCAACCAGAGCGCCAAGGCGCAGGGATGACAGGAGCACAGGCAGCCCCACCCTGCAGCCAGCCCTCCCCAGGGCCTCAGCCCGCTCCCTGCTCGGGCTGGGGCTGCACCCCTGTCACCAAGGCCAGGACAGGCCACATCAGCTGCCTGGCGAGGAATCCTGAGTGAGATCTCAAGCGATCTGCATCCCGTGCGCTGATTTAGGTAAATGAGGACAATCAGTTTGCAAAGAACAAAAGTGTGTTTGCAATAGAAACCCCAACAACTGAAGCACCATCTCGATGTAAGAAACAGCCTCCATGTCAAAGTGGGAGTGGTAATAAATAAATCTGCACTAGGGCAATGTTTTGAAGCGTAACCCCCATTTTAGTCTCTTCTACATGTTCTACAGCTCAGCATTTTATGTGATTTGGATACAATTCCACTGGTACATTAAAGTTTTTTGGCCTTGAAAACAATGGCTGCATCACTACTGATAGAAGACTTGGTGTTACACTGTCAGAGCATATTTTATTTGATCTCAGTCTTACATAAAACTCAGACCTTTGGACTCCATACTGAGTTGGACTTTAGCCTTTTCCTGTAATTATCTCGTGTCTTGTTAACATTTTATGAGCACATCTGCTTAAATAAACTTACTTGATGCGCATTTGTTTTGGCTGTAGCCTTCTTCAGAGGATGGACGTGCTTTTCTCTTTGTCTTTTAAAAGAAATCAAAATAAAGCTGAACAATGGGACTGCAAGGGGAATAAATTTAAATATAGTGTTTGTTTCATTTAATGACAGTACAATACAGTTGAAATCAAATATATCTGACAACATTATTTATGAGGATTTAATATTTATGTGCTAAGCGTAGAACATTTAGGTAATTACAACTCTAAAGCATTGTTTTGTTTGCCAGTTGCATTGACTGATTGACATTGGAGCACCATGGGCACAATGTGTTTGTAGAGATAGACTGTAGAAAAGGCTGGAGTTTTAAATATTTTTAAATCTATGATTTTTATTCACCTTCTGAACCTTTCATAGGAATAGAATATTTCCATATTTTTTCCCTGTTTGCATGGAAAGACCTTACTCATTTGTTTCTGTCTCTACATGGTCACAGCACACAGAGAAGTGGCATGGGAAGGAGGAGGCCTGGCCAGCCCTGCCCAGACACTGCCCGGGGGTCTGTGAAGGGAGAACACACTTCAGTCCTCCTGCTGCCACGTTCTCCTCCCCCAGATCTCCTGCAACCAAGGGGCCCCCCATACCTCCCCAGCCAAATACTGCTTCAAGTATTTATTAAACTGTACAGATTGAGTGCTCTCTGTACCTCTTTAAAACATCTGATTCATCTCCTTTGGACCTGTGGGCACCTTTGGACGTGTACTGAAAGTGTTGTGTGAGAATCCAGAGCTGCCTGCAGAGCAATGCTGGCCTTGTCACACCCAGGGCAGCCCCTTCCAGGGAAGGGACAAAGACAGGTAAGAGCAGAGGAAGAAGGGAACAATATTAAGCGATTTGTCTTTCTCAATTCTCCCCATACCAAGTATTCCTGGTAAGGATTTAAACTTCAGATGCTGAAAATAAAACAAATGCATAAACAGAACAAACCGGACTAGATTACATCTTGTCTTTCTCCATCACCTTTCTCCATGTGATGGTTAATAGAACTTGGAGCACACAGAGATGTATTCATTGACCACTAGAATGCAGCAACTTCCAAATAAACAGCATCTTCATACAGCAGCATTCAGCATGAGTTAAACCCAATTAAAAACATTAGGCAAGGGAATGGTTTATGAAAGTTGCAGGGAGGGTTCAATATGGTCTCATTCATCTTCTCCTGTTTCAGCTCCAGTAGCTGCCCCTTGCACAACCTGCTTGAACTGCTCGAGGCATGCAGGTGCCCACTGTCCCTGCCCTGCTCAGCTGCTCCCAGGGCCAAGACAAGCTCCACCTGGCACAGGGGCACTGGGACATTGGGCAAATGCTCTCCTTGGTTTTGCTGAGCTCTCACCTGGACATTCACCCTCCATCCAGAGCTGGCTGAGACAGAGCAGCCAGTGCAGGATGGGACAGCCCTGGGTGGGGGCAGCTCTGCCCCCTCACTGAGGCACAGCCCTAGCAGCACAATTCTGAGGAGCCTTCAGGTCAGTTAGTAACTGTCCTGCACCAAAGCCAGAGGCCTGGTGAGCACTTGAGGTTTTTCCCATTTCTCCCGGTTAGCAAAGCGTTTTCCCCCAAAACACAGATATTAACTATGTTACACCAAGCCAGCACTTGGGCAAAATGTTATTGTTCCAACACCCATTGCAGCAAAGTTTGCTGAGCACACACCACCTGCACAGCTCAGGGTAGAGAAGGCAGCCTTTCATTCACCAACCACAGCTTGTTCAGAGCAGAGGGCCTCAGAACAAGCTTGTGCCAGCCCACTGCAGAGCATGAATGCCACCTTCCATGGACTCCTGCTACTGCTGACAAGGAGGCAGTGTCTCTGGGGAAGGCCTGGACAATGGTGATGGCACCAGTGCTGCACCCTCTCAAGCTGCTGCCCCACAACAACATCCCAAGAGCACCCCTGGGCATGCTGAGGACAGCTCCTGCCCAGCTGAGTAACTTCTCAGGACTCACAGAAGAGGAAGGAATATTTCAGTACTCAAAACCCTATTGCCACCTCCCCAGATTACTCTCCTCATCTCTCAACTTCCCAAAAAAATAACACAACTATTCTCTCTCCACTATATATTTCATCCCTCAAGATAAACTGCCTCCAACTTGTTACTTTTCCAAAAGTCAGTTTTCCACTGGGTATTGTGCTGGCAGAGCTACACATAATTATTCCCTGTATTACCTTCAAAGCATCGGGAACTAAACGAAAATTTTTTTCTTAATCGAGTTAAGTCAAGCGCTAAACGTGCACCGTGGGAGAAATGCTGCAATCCTCAAACCTTTCCTTTCTCGCTTGGCTCCATCTACTGCTGCCGCCGCAGATTGCACACGGCTAAGGCACCGGCACTGCTCTGCTTGCCACCAAGAATCGTTTAAAGGCTAATGCTTCAAGAGATTAGGGAAAAAAGCTGCTATATGAAGGAAAAGACAAGTGCCTGTGTGTGTTTACCCCGCGGGGTTTTTACATCAGAAGTGTGAAGTAGGATAATCCAGTGGAAAGTGAGCTGCTTCTCGCTGAAAAGCATTTAGGAGCCAGTTTAATAACCCACTATGAGACCACACATCAAAATTGTATTTATTTAGGGAGCTAATTGAAACGGAGCCTGTAAGGAGGAGCCGACATCAGAAGCGAGATGCAGCGAAGATCAGAGAGCGGGCGGTGTTTGCGGGCAGGGCGAGCAGGGAGCCAGGGCTGGTAGCCCTCAGCCAGGCAGCGCTCCCGCCGGGCGGGGTGGGCTGCCACCAGGAGCTGGTTTGTCAGGGGAAGGCTTGTTGGCTCAAGCCTCTGGGTGATTTCCCTGAGCAGTGGTACAGGTCTGCTTCCTCTTCTGCCAGGCGTGTTCTCTGCTGTGCCAGGAGCTGGCTGCAGAGCCTGCTGTGCCCCCCCGGCACCACCCAGCAGAGGGTGATGGCATCTCGCGTCTGGCTTGGCTGAACAGATGACTGGGATTGTTTGACTGGGATTGTTTGTTCTGTGCTGGAGGACCCTGTAAGATTGTTTTTACCAAAGGAAAAAAACAGTGATGTCAGATTGGAAAAGCCAGTCATCATATAAGCTTCAACATTTGGGCAAAATGCTGAAATTCTTACTCAGCAAAAAGCTTCAAACGAGGTTCTTAAAATCCACTCAGGTGGCTTAAAACCATTAATGTCAATCAATAAAGTTTGAGTTCCTCCTGCCTTCAGAGCAGCACGAGGGGCACTGTCAGCTCTGTCTGTGAGTGCAGGGACTGGAATCTCAGTGCAGGGAATCCCACAGGGATGGCAGTTCTACAGGCTCTGTTGAATGCCATGAGGCCTGTGATAAAACCCCAGTACTGGGTATAGGCGGGTCATAGTCACATTTAAGAAAAGACTGAGTACAAGTGCTATGAGACAAACAGCTACATCTTGCCTTTTCTTTTCACTTTGGAACAGCATTTTGAGGCTCATATTTTGGAGAATTTAGTTGAAAACCTCGGAGATGAAGCAGCCAGTGTTGACCAGCTCCCTCCACTATGGTCCCCTCCTCCCAGCACGGGGCAGATACTCCAGGGTAAAGCTTGCTCTACTCACATTAAGCTGATAGTGCAAGTAGAGAAGTCTTTTCCCTTTTGGTTCAAATGAATCCTTGCCACTTAAGTTCATGTTTATTTTTATAATGTGGGCTCTCTGTCATTTATTGCTCCCAAAGCGACTCCAAATACCACGCTGGTTATGAGTGAACCTGGGAATATACTTCTGAATTGCTTGTGATTTATCCTGGTTCTGATGCACATAATAACACAGCTCTTCTGAAGCCTCTTCAAGGCTATTAATTATTAATTTCTGTACTTTGTGTTGCACCACGTGACAGTAATTGTGGCTGTGGGTAGGAATTACTGTGTCTGTGCTCCCCGGTAACAGCATTATCATTGGGAATTTCACATTTCAGGCTAACTGCTAAATGGCTCTGGAAGAGCTTTAACCTGTCCCCAGCAAGGGGATACATGCCATTTCAAACAAGATCCTTTGCAGGATCAGGATGCTGGGGAATGCAGAGCCCAGGGGGGAAGGTGAGACCAACAGGAACTGTGAAGGCACGGCAGAAGCAGATGGGCAACCTGCTCTGCCAACGTGCAGAGCACTTTCACCTTCCCAGGGGCCTCAGGCCTCGCTGTACCTCCTACTAAAGGTAATACAAGAAGAGGATGGCCCCACAAACAAGCAAGTTTTCATTCCTCAGTGCCAGTTGCCAACAGCTTTAACCTCATGAAACTCCTTGGAGAAGCCAAGGGATCCAGACAGGTAACAACAGTCTGAGGGTGGCCGTGTGCCCACCTGTGCTGTGGGATCTCCCACAGCACAGGACAAGCAGTGCCAGCAGAGAGCCTGGTCCTCCCAGCAGCACAGAGCCCTTGCTGTGGCAGCCTGCAATGCCCCACGTGCTCAAATGGATCTGTGGCTCTCTCCTGCTCTGCCTTGTGCAGCCAGATTCCCTTGGGAGAGTCAGGGATTTTCCCACACTGGACGTGCACTCTGCCAGGTGCTGTGTGGGGCCAGACCCTGCACCAGGGATGCTGCACAAGTGGGTCCATGCACAGGGCCTTCAGCAGTGACCAGAGGAGAGCCTTCCCTCCCCCCTCCTCCTCAGTTACTAAATCTGTTTAAACTAGGGGAGAGGGGTGAGGAAGTGAGACCTTTTGGAGAAGTCACATAGAGTTTGTTTTCCTTGGGGGTTTATATCAACACTGGTCTTGACATTTTGCCTCTTATTATGTGTGGCTCTTTAAAAGGTGAAATAATATTTTCTTTTGCTTGAGAAAAGGACAAAGTTCAGACAAGGCGCTCAACCCCAAATCATTTTCTTCTTTCCCAACAGTTTACACATTGTCTATGCTGTGGTTCTGCAGAAAGCACTGCTCTGCAAACACGAGAGTGGCAGGGAGACCCAGCTGCCCCAGGCCCAGCCAGCTCACCTGTCCCTGGCACCCTGCACTGCTCCATGGGCAGGGGGACACCACAAGCCTGCCCCAGAATGCAGGTGACTGACTGCAGCAGGTCTGAGTGCCTGCCCAGGGACTCTG
>VXBC01001232.1:1365088-1377370 GCA_013399945.1 Ploceus nigricollis | reverse complement strand
CAAGAGCCCCCTCTGCCTCTCTCAGCCGTGGCCTGTGCCCCGTGTCTGCAGGGGAGCAGCAGTCTTTGCCAGAGAAGAGTCAGGCATGAAATTACTGCTCCTGAGCAGGAGTCCCAGGATCAGGAAGAAGCCTGCCTTACCCATACTGATGTTTAATTAGGGTCAATCTAACTCACGTGGGTCTTCCTGGGGTTTTAGTGCATTGCATCTTCTAAAGGCACTGGAAACTCCTTCGTGCCTGGGGAAATGATGGGCTCTCTACTTGGAAAACTGGGGTCCATTCTCAGTAGTGCAAAGTTGTAACTCATTTTTGGATTAGACAAAGTTGGCCACTTCTACTGCCCTTTGCAGTATTTTTATGTATATTTAATGAAAGATGATAGAATTTGGGATTGATTACATTCAGTAGAAAGTAAATATAATGCTTAAGTTGTAACATACTAATTTCTATAGACACAGAACATGGGCTTATAAGCACAGTAAATCACTCATTTGCAGAATTATTTTACCCCTATAGTTAATTGTAACCTAATAAATCCGCATCATGTAAAATCAAGTGAAAACAGACCTAAATAATAATCTGCAAACTTCTGATAGGCAACTGGGATTTTTCTGTAACATTTCTGTAGCATTTCTATCTTAGACAGGTTTTTTTCAGTGTTCTCTTTAGAAATACATTTCACAGACAGTCTTCAAGCAATATTAGCCCATAAAACATGTATCGTCAAAAAGTTTGCAAATGTCTTCTAGGTCACATAACTGCTGGTGACAAGGAAGGAGCCCTGAGCCACACTGTGCTCTCGAGGTGGGATGAGAGGTCGCCCACAGTGATGGAACCTGCCCAGGCACTGACACACTACCACTACCTCAAACCAGCTGTTCAAATGCTGTAGGACATGCCATGGACCTCTGACCCACAGGTGAAGGGGGAATGAATGCAAATCACAATTTCCCAATTATTTGGAGGTGAAATGTGACACTGGAGTTAGTGCTCACCAATCAGGTTAACAAGTTAGCTGAAACTTTATCTTTCTGTACTTAAATTACTGGGAAATCATCTTGCTGCCCTGATGGAAGAGATACCAATCCTCCCCTGCTTCCCCAAGGGCTGCAGGGTCGGCCACTGTGCAGGAGCAGGCACTGCAGCTGTGGCTGCCTTGGGCAGGGTCCCGGCTGCCCCCAGCCCTGGCACAGCTCAGGCAGGCACAGCCCCCTCTGCTCTGGAAGCCACCATGTCCATCAGACGTTTGCCCACACACAACAAGCAGCAGCGTGCTGCCAAGGGAGAGGCTGAGGAGGAGTGCCCAGCCCCTCCCCGCTGTNCCCTGGCACAGCTCAGGCAGGCACTCCCTGTGCTCTGCCCGCCCTCGGGGGCTGCGGCAAGCACAGCCCCCTCTGCTCTGGAAGCCACCATGTCCATCAGACGTTTGCCCACACACAACAAGCAGCAGCGTGCTGCCAAGGGAGAGGCTGAGGAGGAGTGCCCAGCCCCTCCCCGCTGTGGGTGCAGGGGGGCTGTGCTCAGGAGGGGTGGGTGACACCAGGAGTGCTGCCCCAGTGTCCAGCTGCAGCTCTGCTGGGGCCAGGGCTGGCACAGAGCCCTGGTGGGCACAGCCCAGCCCTGGGCACAGCCCAGCCCTGGTGGGCACAGCCCAGCCCTGGGCACAGCCCAGCCCTGGTGGGCACAGCCCAGCCTTGGTGGGCACAGCCCAGCCCTGGGCAGGGCTGGCACCCACGGGTGCTCCCAGCAGCTGCAGACTCCTCTCCCCAGTAGCTGCCCAGGACCTCAGGGGCCCTGCTGGAGCAGTGATGGTATTCTGGTGCAAGGCTGATGATTCTCTGAGTTTAACAGCTTATGATAAATATGGTGCATGCTGTCAGGGTAAGATTTATCCTTTCCTTTCATTCTACCAGCTGTCAAACATGTTTGATTTTTCTCAAGCTTTGAGTGTTGCAGGAATTTAGCCAATAAATACAACTGATGATGATTTTCACTTTAGTTTCAAGCATCTGCCATTCAGAATGAAGTCTGATTGAAAATGTAAGAAGAGTATTTTTAGTTTTAAAATCTGTCAAAGCCTTGCTGCAAAAGATGGTGTGAGGCATGACTAATTAACTTTTTTTAAAAATCAAGGTCTATCAAACTGCACAAAGCAAATGCAGGAATCCTCCCAAGAGCTCTGCCCTGGCTGTGACGTACCCGCTGTGCAGAGCTGTGCCACAGCTCTGCTCCTGTGGGACAGCCCAGCTCTGCCTCCCAGGGGACTTCTGGGCTTTTACTGTGTCCTGCTGGCAGTGAGTACACGTCAGTGACTCCCTGCCCTGTGGATGGCTTCAGCACAGGGCCAGAGCACACTTGTCCTTCAGAGAGCAATGGGAAAAATGCAGGAGCAGCTCTCCAGGTGGTGGCAGGAGTAGACAGGACTGCTGAAATTCAGCTTTCTCTCTCTCCATGAGGTTCAGTGGCTGTGTGTGAGGAGAGTGGCTGCTGTCCCTGCTCAGCTGGGACTGCGGACATGCAGCCTTTGCCTGGCATAGCACCTGTCAGCACCACATGCACACACAGCCAGTGTGCTCCCAGGGGAACCTCCCCTGAGCCACGCTGACATCTCCCCACATCACTGCTGGGGCCCACGGATGTGTCCCTCCAGCTCCACGTGAACAGGGTAGGTGTTAAAAAGAGCTTTTCCCAGAAACTGAGGCAGGTAGGAAGCTGTGTCATCAGCAGGGACTGACTCTAACTCTCCCTCTGTGCCAAAAGCCAGTGGGCAATCCTGTGGAGTGCACATCCCATGGGGGGACACAGGAGATGCTGGGACAAGACAGAGGGAGGTGACAGAACTGCAAGCCTGAAGCTCTGCTGGCTGCTCTTGTGCCTGTCTTACTCACAACTCCTGAGAGTTTAGTATATGGTGATGCAAACAAGGAGGATCAGTGGTTTTAGGAATTCACTTGCTTTTACCCACATTAACCACCTCTAATCTCTTGGAGGGAATTGACATTGACAGGACTGAATTGTCTGATAATAAATTTATCAAGATATTAATGATCATCAGCTTCTCTGTGTACTACTTGGCAAAATCACTACAGGTCTTCCTATTAGCTGGAACTGCTATCCATTTAGGGCTTGCTTTGAAATTTTATCTTTCCATCTTGTTTTCTGTTTCCTCCTTTTTTTTTCTCCCTTTTTCTTCAGAGACCTCATCTGTTTGCCAGCATTCTCTGATCAACATCTCTCATGTGTTTCCCATTAGGGCTATGATGTGTCTAGCCATTTTACTTCTCCTGCCCTTTTAAGTGGTGTCAGTCTTTATGCTTTGCTACTAGTTGCCTTTTATCTCTGCAGTCTCCAATTCTCAGCGCACATCATTACCTAACTCTTGAACTATCTTTTTCTTACTTGCTATGACAAATCTCGGGGGCCTGTGGCAAGCCCTTGCAGGATGTAGATAACGATGCCTGACTGGCCCTCAGATGAGATGGCTTTCCATGAAAAAACAAAGTCCCTGTTTTTGTGGCCTCCTGGACAGGGCTGCAGTTGTGCCTCCCACACACACCTGTGCTGTCACTGCCATTCCCAGCTCCAAGAGACCCAAGAAACCTCCTCTGCAAGCATCTGGAACACCACAAGCACTTGCCACCTCACCTCCCTGCTGCCCACATCCTCCCAGGGGCTCGCCAGGCTCGTGCTTTAGGAGTCACAAACACTGAAGTAGTAACTGGAGTGAAGTCACAGAGCTGCTCTTTTTCTGGCTGGGAGAAAATCTACTCACTACTCCTCGACAAAAGCCAAAGCTTTCTATTTTTGTAAGAACAAGAGTAAGTGAAGCAGAAGGCAGCAGACAGTCTCTTTGCATGGCTGTTTTTAGTGGGCAAGTGCTCCTGAGTGTGCCATGCCTCTGGCATTCCTCACAAAATACCATGGGAAGGGCTGCACGGTGACATCCACAACACAAGAAATCACAGGACAGTCCTCATTTTTCAAGTGCAAAGTGAGTGATAACTGTTTAAGAATTCAGCCCTGTATGCTGAACCAGAAAGGTGTTCCAGCTCAGTTTTCCAGAGGGTATGAAAAGGATTTCCTGCAGTGTGGTTCGTTCAACTCACTTTTCATAAGCTAGTTTTCAACAACATCATCCAAAAGCCATTAGTTTCATTGTATGTATCATGCAGGGTTATTTAGTAGGTCGGGAGGAAAATTTAAATGGACAGGTGCTTTAAATTACAAGATGGTGGAGGTGGTTAATAAAAAAATGCTAGAAAACATTGGTAACCTTATTTTGGGCTTGAAGTGGGTTCTGTAACTGATGGGAAAATGGCTTGTAGAAACACTGAGACCTGTCAGAAGTGGTAGTTTCAAAATGCATTCAGGAAATCAAGCTGCTCCCCAGAGATCAGCACACGCTTCCCAGACATTATGCACCTTTAAAACTATTTATTTCCTCTTGGATATTTGCACTGTGGGTGCAATTAATTATATCGCGCAAATGTCCTCTATGTGCGACAGAGAGAAACCTCAGAACACTTGTATTTCCTGTCACAACCTGAGAGGTGTGAGAGCCACGCCGGGCTGCTCCAGGTACGCCACAGCCGAGCCGGGGAGGGGCTGAGCCCGGCTCTGCCCTTCTGTGCCTCGGGCTGCACGGGCAGGAAGGGGGAACAGGAGACTGCCTGGAGCTCAGGGAGCTTTGGCCATGACCTGCAGCCCACCCGTGCGCTGCTCGGAGCGCCCACCGTGCACCCAGGCTGTGTGACAGCGAGCGAAAGGCTCCGCGCAGCTGAGCCCCCGCGCTGTGCGCCGCCACCAGCGCCGCCCGGAGCCGGCGAACAGCAGCGGAGCCCCTGCTGCCACCCCCGGCTCCGGGGGTACAGCTGCGCTGGGTACAGCACCCAGAGCGCAGGCACAGCGCTCAGAGCACCGCCCGCGGGTCTCTCACCCCCCGGGGTCACAGCCTGGGCCCTCGCCCAGAGACAGCCACCCCTGGACAAGGCTGGGCAGGGCGGTGGCACGGCACAGGAGAGGGCCACACCCAGTCCCACCACACACACCAAGGGCTGGGATCACTCAGGAGTCCTGCTGGTGTCAGCAAGACAGCTCAGAAGGAAAGGAACAGCTCAATGGAGAAAAAAAACACAAGGAAGATTTAACAGGGAGACGAGGAGGATTTAATTATTTAATACATTAGAGGCTATTTATTGAGATGTCTGCTGAAAGATGAGTGCTGTAATGGATTCATGTATGCAGCATGTGAGAAGAGTGAGTCTGGTTTGTATAAACATTCCCCAACATCACCACATCTTATCTGATTTCTTTGACTTGGAGATCAGGCAGGAAATCTAATGGGAGTCAACTGCTTTCCAAGATGCTTGATATTTCTTAATTATTCCAGGTTGGAAACATGTCAGCAGCTAGAGCAGAGAAGCTTTGCTATCTATTAATTCCTGGCCAAGATCAGACTATTCCTCTGTTCCTGAAGCTCAGGGCACAGGAGAAAGTAGGAAGGCAATTAAGCTGCAGGAAAAAGACACTTGGTGCAGTGGGCAGTAACAGGGACCAGCAAAACACTGAGGATGTGACTGGCAGCCAGAACAGCAAAGGCTTCACCCGCCCTGCCTGACAGCACAGGGCCACAGGAGTGCCTGTGGCGGGGTAGGAGCCTGGAAGAAGCCACCTCCTGCCACACACACGCTGGCAGGATGTTCCCAGGCCTCAGAGGTGACTCCCTCCTGAGGCTTGAAAAGAAGTTTGTCTCTATTTGCCTGAAGTCTGCTTTACCACACCACAGAGAGGGGAGCATTTGTAACTGGTTTGATTAATGCTGCTCCAGCACAACTGAATCCAGCCCTTTGGCCACCTGAGACCCGACAGGATCCAAACACGAGGCCAGGGAAAGACAAAATGCACGAGGTCACAGAGGAGGGAACAACAGGAAGTAGAAGGAGCAAATCCCCCGAGTTTTTCTGCCTTGGACACCCTGCTGATGCAGCCTCAGATGATGCTGTGCAGCCAATATTTGGGCAAGGGGATGGGGTGACTGTGGGAGCCCCAGGAAGCACACAGCCTGCTCTGAGCTTCATTAGACTGCTCAACTCCTGAGGCTGCTTTGGGCAACATGACTTGCAGCCAGTGGAAATTCCAAGTTTTTTCTCTTTCCTCAGCATCTTTCCCCATGTGCATAGTTTGCATGCCAGGGGATGAGTGCTCTGCCCAGATGCTTTCCTGATGGTTTGGCTCCCAGACACGAAAAGATTGAACGACTGTGCCAATGGGCACAGAATGGGCTGCTGCAGGAGCAGGTGATGCTTTGGACTTTGGCCTGCAAAATACGCATTTATAGATGTTTTGCTCTGGTACAGCACCCCGAGTGTGCTTTCCTTTCCAGCAAGGAAGGATGGAACAATCTATGGGATACCTTTGCTCCCTGCAGGGCAGTACACATGCCATGATGCAGCAGCACCTAAGTTGGAAACTGATTCTACACACTATCAAAATAGCGTGTAAAATACACCCTTTGTATCCAGCGAAGAAACATTTTAGTCAAAAATGGGCCAGATCCCTCTATTGCCTGGTAATTGGAGTCCTGGGGGCACTGGGGGATATGTTTGAGATCTGACCATACAGTCAAGCTGTGAGAAGTGCTGTGATAGGATGAGTGGGAGATAATTGCCCTTGAGGGGTGTATGATTTGTGTGGTAAACACAGTCTAGAAACAAAACTTTGCTTCTTTTATCGATAATAGAAACCCATTGAAAAAGCTGTGATATTAAACAGTTGAGACTGGCAGAATTTGGCCTGGAATCTGGATTTTAAGCCAGAGGTTTTTAAGATTGGAGGCACAGATACAATACCAGACCCACAGCAGTGCTGTTAACCCCCTGAGTGCCGTGGGCAGGGCAGTGTGTGACCGCCCCGTGCCCCAGCCTGGCCCCAGCACCCCCAGCCCCTGGGCTGGGTGAGAACAAGCCAGGGGCTGTGACCCAGCAGCCCACCCCCAGGCCAGCAGGGTGGGCACCAGCACCTCAGAGTCTCCTTGAAGCTGAGTGCCCAGGGGTAAAACTGGGGGAGAACTCACGTGGGCACAGCCAGGGCCCTGAGCAGCACCCTGAGGTGCCCCAGCTGAGACTAAACTAGCACAGCATCATACATGTGTTTTGAATGGTTTTGGCATTTCTTTAGCAGGCTTACAGTGTTTGTACTACTAAACCACAGCTTCCTTCTCTGAGGAAAACAAGAATATCAGATATTTCTCTGACTGAACACAAGCATGAAAAAAACAAGCTCTCCCTTTCCACTCTAGTAAAGTAGCCTTAAATAGGAGGAAAGGCGTGAAATAGTAGCTGCTGTTTCCCTGATTGTTAAAAGCAAACAATCAACAGAAAATTATTTTTTCACCATACAGTTTTCCTCATGAAAAGAGGAAAGACATGAGAGAGTCCTTCCATTTTCTAAGTTTCTCTTCTCTTTCTCCCCAGAGCCCCTTGACCTGGGAAAGGGTCTTTCTGCACAAGGTGCAGGTGCCTCTGAAAAACTAGAAGGAAGGTCAGCAGCCACCTGTTGAGCTGAGAGTACTTTGTTACCCATAAAGCAGCTTGTGTACAAGACACCACCTTGTCTCTCTTATTCCACAAGTTAAAAATCATGCCTATGAAATGTTATACTAAATGGATTAAGAGGAATTCACATCAGTACAACTTGACGAGAGCAAATCTTGCAGAGTTATGGTGTTTAGGTGCGAATTTCCTCTTCTCTTGATGACTTGTTTGCAACCAGAGCCCAGGCCTGTGCTGAGCTGACACGGGAAGCAGAGAAATGTCACCTGCCTGGGGGGACTGGGTGCAGAAGCCAACTTGGGGCAGCTGGAGCCAGCAGAGAACATCACAGATCCCCCAGGGAGAAACAGCCTAATCATCAAACCTGGTTCTCAATCTGCCTTGTTCAAGAAAGCCCCAGACAGAGAACCTGAGGGCCCTCAGATTTGGTTTTGTGTTTCAAGTAAAGAAAACTCCAAAATTACAAAGAAGGGTTAGGTGAAATCAATGAATTTTGCCTGGTTCTCATCCAAAACCTCCCAGCCACTTGAGTCATACCAAACCTCACACAGGTTCACCAAGAGCTCACCTGGTTTCTAATTTCATTGGCAATGTTCTGCATAGCTTTACAGGAATCCCAATTAAATCCAGGGGGAATCCCTTGTGAAGCCCAAGGTGTAATACTTCTACATTCTGCCTTCTTTTATGCCTGTACCCAAACAACTGCCAAATCGAGGCATCTATGAGTATTGGAAACACTTCAATTATTTCAGGGTACACACACAGTGGAGAGTCAGTTAAAATCACTGACATGCTTTCTTTTGGGGCTGTGTTTCCATTTGGAAACAATTCGGCCCAAATTCTAGCAAAGCCCCTCAGAGCATATTGAACTGATTTAAGGAGTTTGCATCCAAAAATTTGAAATTTAAACAATGAAAAAAAGAGGTTAAAAGGTTCATTAAGCGTTGTTTATAAATCATGCCCTCAAATGTTAAGCAAACACGCTGGCAGGAGGGGAGGAGAGGGCCAGCAGGGATGCATGGCTGTGGGCAGGGACCAGGTTCCCTTTGCTGGGGCAAGTGGCCCAGGCCAGAGCTGGTGGTCTGGAGGCAGAGTGAGGGGCTGGGACCTCAGCACGGGGCAGCAGCTCCACGTGAGCCAGTGCCAGGCAGTCACTGTCCATCAGAGGGGCCAGACCTTGCCGTGGTGTGCCACCCTGTCCCCCAGGACAGCTGAGAGCCCCACTGTGACCTCAACCTGCTGGGACCCGTTTGCAGAGGATACTTCTTTGCAAACAAAACGCTTCTGATGTTCTTTAACATTCCATTTCCAGACTAGCCCCAAGCCAGCTCCACAGGGACCAAGCCTGGACCCAAGGGATAACCTCAGCACACCTGAACAGCACTTCGTTCCTTGCGTGCACTGACGAAAAATTAAAGGGATCTGCTTTCATCTGTCTGAAAGCAACAATTTCCTATGAAACATCTTCAGCCCTGAGGGTGCTGTGTGTGTCTATGCCCCTCCCCATCAATATTCTTTTGCCTGCACAAATGGAAAAAATTGGGGCAGCCCCTAGGCAAGCAATACTTCTCCAAAGGTTTCTCTCAAAATAAAACAAAAAACAAAACTATGAAAAAAATCCCTAGTGACTGCTGCAGACTGCATGCAAAATCCATAGACTTCCCAGAATTACTTCAAATTCAAAATTCCCTGGGGGAATGGGCCTTGTTTTATAACAAGTACAGGAGCTGGTGACTCCAAAGGGGTGGAGGCCCAGAAGGGAGCTGGTGTTGGGGGAATTCACCCACAGGCTGTGATGGGGGAGAAAAGCTGTCACAGACCTGCTCTAGAACCTGTGCCCATGTTCTGCTCCTCCTCCACGTGGGCACCATCCCTGCAGCTCCCAGGGTTGTGCCAGCACATGGACAGAGGGCCTGGGCAGGCTTGGGGGCAGAGTCCACTCTGAAGGATGGTGCTCATTTCGTGATGAATTTCCAGGGAAAAAGCCACACTGCTGGAACAGGAGATGCCCGAGCCAAGCCCCAAAGCCCTGTGCTCTGGGCTGACAACAGCTATGAGCACAGAGCCCGTGGTGTCCCTGGTGCTGGGGACACTCCTGCCCAGGGCCGGGTCCGTGGCTGCCGTGTGGGAGCAGCCTGTGCTGTCTGTGCTGCTCTAACCCATCACAGACCTCAGGCTCGGCTCTTTAATCTGCTCCCTCACTCCTCACCGTTATTTACAACTGCTTAAAGCACCTATTGAGCCTTGCCTGTAAAAGGCCTGGGTGCTTTTTGATCGTGCCATGAATCTTTTCCTCGCAGACTTCTCCTGGACCCACGCAGTTTTCCTGAAGAGCCGCACACACTCCTGTTCCTTTCAGAGGAGGAATGGGGATTACAGAGCTATAAAAGCGGAAGGAGGCTGCTTGGCAGAGCATTCCTTGAGATTTGCCAGCCTAAGCACACAGATGTTTCTCAGATGGGTGAATTTGGAGATGAAGATCTACGTGGCATCTGTCAAAGGGCTGTTGTTTCTGATCTGTGACAAACACTGTGCAGGATCCTGCCTGTTCTGCCAGGCGAAGGCTGCACACAGCAGATCTACCCATCACTGATGCTAATCCCCAGTAATTTATGAACTTTCTTGTGCACACTCGTTTGTACCTCATAATTCTCTTGTCCATAATGAAAAATTGTCTCTGGTTGCAGTTGTCCTCCCAGAGCCAAGGAGAGCTGGAACTGCACCCAAATGCTTTTTGGATGAAGGAGCACTCTCTAACTACATTTTCCAGCAGCCCTTAGCATACCAACAAACCCTGTGCACAGAGGCATTCCTGTAGCTGCAAGAGCTTTCTTTCAATTATTTTCTTTCAGGAGCTGATGGGAGCAGCAGTGAGCAGCTGCTCTATCTGACACCAGCATGAGGCAGGATGCTGGCAGCACGCCCTGGTGCAGCTGCTGCAGAGGAGGGAGCTTTTTAGTCTCCAACCAATCCCAAAATGCATTCCTCATGAGGCCTTTTACCTCAGCTCACACTTGAGGCTCACACCCACCCCTGCTCGGGGCTGCCTAGGCACTCAGGGTCTTCATCCCATCGCTGCCAAGAGACCACAGAATTGTTTAGGTTGGAAAAGCCCTCTGAGACCATGGAGTCCAATCATTCCCCCCACTGCCAAGGCCACCACTGACCTATGTCCCTAAGTGCCACATTTAGATGGCTTTTGAATCCATCCAGGGGTGGGGATTCCACCACTGCCCTGGGCACCTTGTGCCTGAAGATCCACCCTTTCTGTGAGGACATTTTTCCTATTATCCACTCCAAGTCTCCCCTGGAAGGTCCTGCGAGCCCACCTGCCTGCTTGGTGCGATGTGCAGGGGGCTCTCTCTCTCACTCGTGCCCAGAGCTGCCCTGCCTGGGGCACAGCTGTACCTGACCTGCTTGGCCTCACACAGCCCAGCACAGCTGCTGGGCAGCACTCGCCCTGCAGGCTCAGGAGCTTCCTGCTCCGAGCAGGGCCAGCCTGGGGACACGAGATGAAAAGGGTCTACAAACACCAGAACGCTTTTCTCACTGTGAATCCCAAACCATAATTCTTCACTTTGGAGTTTCTAATAAAAATCCAACTGCAAAGTGCTTACAATTGGTGTAAAAATCTGTAAATCACAAAAGAAAGAGAAAATAACTAGGCTAGGTTTCTGAGGAGTCATGAGTAATGGATTGTCAACCTCAGTTCAGACCAGTGCTAAAAATCTTTTTAACTAATGCATTAACTCTTTCACTGCTCCTGCAGATAAAAGCATTGGGGTCACAAGATGTTACAATTTCAACATCCTGTTCCAATTCATCCAGAAATATTGTAGGTGCTTGTAGGACCCCTTCTGCAGAGTGAGATTTTACATTCAGAGTTGCTGAGAACATTAATTAATTGTCAGAGTATTGCAGAAGACACAGGGAACTCACGTGCCTATGTAAAAAAGTCTGCCAAAAGACATCAAATAAAGAAGACGTGATAAAGGGAAAGGAATTACTGGTAATTTCTCACAAGATTCACAGCCTGCAAAATGTAGGTCTTGCACAGCGGCTAAAAAAATAAACATCTATGGCCATGATTCAATGCTTTTTGCTCAAATAGTGCTGTCACAGGACTCCTCAAACCCCTGCAGTCCTCTCCAGGTTGTCTTTCTATGTGCTACTGAGATAAATGCCCACAAGTGAGAGAATTCCAGTGCCCTAAGTGCTGCCCACCATCCCGCAGCCTGCTGCACCAAGTGCTAACAGGGCTGGGCCACAGCCAGAGCAGAGCTCACAGCAGAGCTCCGTGTGTGCTGCGGGCTGCAGCAGGACAGGGAGCACTTCATGAGTGCCCCAAGAGTGCTCCTCTGCCCCACTGCTCACCCAGATCCATGCCACAGGGTTTTGATGGGGGTTTGAGTTGCACGTCTGTCCCTAGCACTAATTGTTTTATAATTTGTAGTTCTGAAGAGCACTGGTGCCCATTGTCCAGACAGGTGCAGAGGCAGCTGCTGAGGCTGTCACCAAGGGCCAGACCCCAAGGCAGGGTAACTTCACACCTCCCACCTGTACCCTCCAGCGGGCAGCATCGCAGTCCCGGCGCAGCGCACGGGGGTTCTAAAAGGGAACAGAACTACCCCGTCCCTCCCAGTGCAGGGACAGGCAGCCCGGCACGGCTCGGGCTCGGTACCGGGCAGGTGACTGTCCCAGTGCAGGGACAGGCAGCCCGGCACGGCACGG
>VXBC01001232.1:1295669-1365057 GCA_013399945.1 Ploceus nigricollis | reverse complement strand
GGCACGGACGGGGAAGGGACGGGGAAGGGACGGGGACACGGACACGACAGGGACAGGGCACGGACGGGACACGGACAGGGCACAGCACGGCAGGGAAGGGAGGGGCACAGCAGGACACAGCACCCTGCTCCCCGCGGGGAAGGGCCGGCGCACCGCAGCCCTGACCAGGCAGAACATGCCCTACAGCATCACTCGCAACGAGGTAATGAAGAGAGCAATCAATGGGCAACGAAAATGGTGATGATGACAACGATTATGATGATTAGATGCACGGGTACCACTTTAAAGATCAGTAAGAGCAAACACCTTGACGCAGCAGTTTGCGAGTGTAGAGCCTGCAATGCGAATTCCTACAGCTCGTGCAGAAGTGACAATGTTATACCTGCAGCATCACTGCCATCCCACTGAAGCCGTGCTACTTATCGCTAGCTGCAGGTACAGAAGTGTTCTGAGCCGTTATTTCCTACAAATCCATCTGCTAGGAAGCACCAAGGAACACTCATCCCCGTGCTCCCTGGAGTTCAGTGGCACTGTGATCCTGAGGTCTGGCCAGGATCACAGTGGGCTGCTCAGGACTGGCTGGCCCAGTATCTCCTGATGGCCAAGGCCACCCCCACTGTTTGTACGAGTTTATCAGAGGTGGTATTTCACATTGGAAGCCAACAGCTAACACAGGACTCCCAAAAACATCAGACATGCATACCCAAACTGATTCAATATTGCAAAATAAACTCTGCAAGTGTCAGGAGCTGCCGGTGCAGAGTCTGACCCACCCTGCATTTTCCTCTCCCAGTGATGCATTGGCTGTTCTGATTTGTTGTGATGTTCATTAGTACCTGGGGAATTCATTACTAAACACACACAGGTCACCTCCACTGCAGCTACTGGAGGAAACAGGCACTTCTGTACACAGTCACACATTTTACAGCTGTAATGACATCAGTAAGAGGCATATTTGGATCAGACTTAAAACTGAAAAGTCCAGGCAAGCTCAGATGCTGCAGTTGTGAGGAACTTCCACAAATACCTTTGGCAGAGCTGGATATTAAAACCTGTGAGCTTGTTTGGTCAGAGTCAAGTCATAAACCACAATGTTCAATCACATTGGAATGCGAGGGCTGCAGCGAGGCAATGCCTCTGCACTGCCATGCCCCTTCCAACAGCTGCTGCACACAAACCTCCAGCAAAAAGCCTGAGGAAAAAGTAAATTCTGATGCAGAGAAAACACAAAACAATATTGCAAAGGGCAGCAATGACTAAAAACTAATCATCATGACACTTCAGCCTGTATGACTGAAGAACAAGGGACCTGTTGCTGAGAGGCAAAGGGCAGCTGGGCTAAATTAGCCAAGCAAGTTTGAGTCTGGATAGTGTCATTAGGAGAAAAGCAGAACTATGCCATAAACTCTAATGAATGCATTAATGGATGGCTTGTGCCTCTCAAAAGGGGAAAAAACGGTTTAAATAAAGTTATTAACACAGCCCACCTGTGTTTGGCTCTTGGACTATGTTGCTTAAATAGGCCATTAACTCTTGGAGTAACTAATCTTGAAAGTGAATATGGCCTTTCTGAAGTAGACATTTAACTACATTCATATAATTCAATTAGATGGAGCATTCTCAGTCCAAAGCAGTGCTCCTGCTTTCATCTCTAATAATGGTAAAGAACAAACTTCATTAATATGGTGCTAAAAAAAAGAATGGCAACCAAAAATAAATTCCTGGGACTGAACCCTAAAATATAACATGTAATTTCAGTAATATGAGTTAGCATTATTATAACACGGAATTTTAATATTGCATTTAATTCTAAAATCAGTATTACAAGGATGATCTGAGTTTTAGAGCCCTGCCTTTAAATCCACAGAGGAAAAGAATTGCTTTTAAAAAAATGTTATTGATCTAAAGTTTCTTTTTAGAGCACCAGAGCTTACATCAGTTCATAGACAATGCCTTCTGCTTGGGTTTTGGGAGGGGATGAGGAAGAAAAAAGCCAAATTGCAGCCTGTACAAGTTCATCCAGTTAATAAATAGTTAAAGCAAATTCATTAGGAAACAGGAATTTTATAGATTTAGTTAAAGGTTTCTTCCTATTTATGTCACTGAGAAATGATAAAATTCCTTTTATCACTCTACAACTTGTTAATGTTTTACCCCAGGACCACTTCATCTGTAATAAACATCTTAACAAAATATGCATCCCTAGGGAGGAACCGTTAATTTCCTTAAGGCCTCACACATGTAATAGGGTTTTATTGCATGCAGGTGCTTTGTGAAATTGCATCGACTTGTAATAAACGTCCAGTAAAGAGCAGGTAGCACCTAAAAGGGGGAAGTGTTTGTGCACCTGTCTGAGGAGAGGCTGAGCACACCCTAATCCTCCACGGGCTTCTCCGGCGGCAGCCAGGCACCGCTCCGAGCCTCCACCTAGGGCACAGCAAGGTAAATGCTCCTGTTTCTAGTTGTGTTTAGCCAGCCTAGCCCAGAAATGTGAGGTGAATTTAAGATATATATTCAAATAGACTTATAGCTGCTTTGGCTAAAGCTGCAGCGTAAATTGCAGAGAATGAACAGCAGGCAAAAGGACAGGGAAGGAGCATGGCATCTCCTTTTCCTCAGAAGGGAGTTATCTGGGTAAGACCTTTCATGGAATTAATATATGTTATTAATATGTGTTATTAATCTGTTTAGAATTAAGTAAAAACAAAGTCTAATTTAATTCCTACCAGTAATAACATACCTTAGGTTTTTCAATGAGGATAGCTTCAAAAATTATTTTTAAAGCCATCTGAACAGAGCTGTGTCTATGTTTTCCCAAGGATGGTGATTGCAGAGGGCTACTCTGCTCATCACAGTAATTAACACAAGTGAAACCTCCACATCCAGCAGCAGCATTGTGTGTGCTGCAGCTGTTTGTTCTTCAAGCAGCTGCTTCTGCCACCTCCTTGTGCTCACTCAGGAGCTGGGGGCTCACGTTCTGTGTCGCTATTCATGGCGATACAACAGAGTTTTTCTTTGAGGAATTTCTGAGTTTAGTTTCAAAATCCAGAATTTACACAAGTTCTTCAGTAAAATCTCTTTGTATTTCCTTCCTCTCCCACATCCTCTTTTTTTTTTTTTTCCCCTTTCTACATGTGGTTTTCCAGTAAAGGGGTATCAGGGCAAAACTGCAGCCAGAAGCCAAATAAACAGCTCTGGATATCTCAAGCAGCTCAGATTAAAAATCTCCAGGATGAGATTGGATCAAATTGGTCCGAAACCCCTCAGTGTCTCTTCTGCAGGCACCAGGAGCAGCTGCCAAGAGCAGCACCACATCCCCTCAACGAGCCCCTCTTTGAAACACCGGCTGAAACACCGGCTGAACTGTTTCAAAAGCTCCTGTGACATTTTAGAGTGCAAGTTAAGTTAAAATTTTTACCCAAGTGCATAGGAGACCTCTTTAACAAGCCTATCACTAAAACACCCAAGATGCTTTTTCATTTCAAATTTGGGCATTTTAAAAAAACCCTGTAATTTTATGCAAAACTCAAATGTTGCGCCCAGCCCAGACTGAAGGATATGCACTCAATCCAGAGCATCACCTGAAATATTTATTAATGGCTGTTGGAATCTGAGATGTATCTTCGTGCATGTTTAGTTAAAAAAAACCCCACCTTTCCCTAACACTTTTCTGAGCTGGGTACATAATGTAAAAAACTCAGCTGTGATGTTATTGAAGTCAAGAATTATAACAAACTAAATGCTGAAATGAATATACTGAATACTGACTTCTTGTGGGGTGCTGAGGAGGTGAGTAATATACTGATTACTGAGGAAGAAAACTATTCCTATCAAAGTGTGTGAAAGAGAAATTTAGAAATTTAGAATCCTATGTGAATAAATAATAAATACTAGGGGGAGAAATTAACAAAACACCAATTTAAGAGTAAAGACTGAAATAGTGAATTCTAAAGAAAACTTCCCCGAATTTTAAAAGCAGAGGGGGAAAAACACAGTAAGTAACCTCACACCTGAGCTAAGATGGCAAAGAAATAAATAGCCCGGCAGAAGTCAGGGAAGCGTTTAAGGACATCAGTCAGCGAGCGCGGGCTCGGAGGAGCGGCTCCGCCCGGGGCTGGGGCATTTCCCGGGGCTGGGGGCGGCTGGGGGTGCCAGGGCTCCGTGGGGAGCTGGAGCAGAGCCGTGGGGAGCGCACAGGGCTGCTCCCATCCGCACCCTGCCGCGGGGCACGGCCCNCCCTGCTGGGGGACCCTGCTGGGGCCGTGCTGGCCCAGCCTGCGCGGGGGACAGGGGAGAAAAGCCCCCGGGCTGCAGCCACGATCGGCAGGTGCTCGCTCCGGCCACCACGAGACCCTGGCACGGACAGGGACCCCTGTCCCGCTGGGGTGGGACACACGGGACGAGAGCAGAGCCCGCTGCCCTCCTCTTCCTCACGGCTGAGGGGGCCCTGCCCGGTCCTGCGCCGAGACCCGGGGCAGCGTGCTGCACCAGGACCGGCAGCAGGACTGCACGGAAGGAAAACAGCGTGTCTTGTCAGCATGTGAGCACCTCTTCCCCCAGAACAGCCACGGGGTGTTTACAGGTGCTGCTGGGTGCCAGGCAGAGCTCCGTGCAGGCAGGCACATCCCTCACCTGTTATCACAGCACTCACACCTCCCTGTGAGCGCTGAACCCCAAATGTTGCAAACAGACCCTCAGAAAAGCTGGATGCAGTGTGTTGATTTTTCAAAGGAAAGAAACAAACACAAACCAAGACAAACACTCAGCCCCTGTGTGCTGAGGGAAATACAGACAGGAGTCAGAGAGGCAAATGTAATTAGGAAACATATGAGAAGATTCAAAAAAGTTCAAAAGAATATGAGAAATGAAATGTATAAAAAGTAAATAAAACACATTGTTTAAAAATGTTTCATATTAGACTTCCCCTATAAACATTTTACTTTTTATTTTATAGATTTCATGCTATTCTAATCAACTTTATTTTTGTAACTTCACAACTGAAACTGCAAAACTTACAGCCTGTTTTCACATTTCTGGGGTGTCCTGTCAGTCTTTTATATCTCTCTAGATGGGGGAAAAATAAAGTCAATGAAGTGAGCCAAGAAATTCTAATTTCAAAACTTTTATAGAAAATTCTGCTGAAGAAACTCAGGCACCACATCATGGAAAGACCATAAAGGATTGGTAAAAACAGTTCCAACTCCCAGACAAATCAAAGCCTAAATAGTTTACTGTTGCTTACCAAGAGTTTGTAAACTTGTAAAGGATATTAATGAAGGTGTAAACTCTCACTGCGGAAAACCAAATCTTTGCTGTAGAGGACTGGGGTATTAAAATCAAGCAAACACAACACCTCATCTATCCTAAACCACACCAGAACCTCAGAACTGAAGCAGCCATGTCATCTGAAAAACAATTTTGAGATGCAAGGCTTTGCTGGCCCCAGTCATCTGGAGGAAGGTCCCATCTCATCTTTACAATCAAAGAGTTAACTCTGATGTCCCAGCACACAAATAAGTAAATGTGGGATAATTAGGAAACAAATTCTGCAAACATCTTGAAAGGGGCTGGAGACCTTTGATCTTTATAGAAAAGAAAACATTACAATACAGTCCAGCTTTTGGGGTCTGCACACATTTTATACCAAGGCAGAGGATGGTATCTTTCTTAAAAATCAAGTAACACCTAATTCCATCATACCCTAATTATCTTAACTGATTTCATATGTCTAAAGGTATTTCACCAAAAGATTAGAGTAGAAAGAGGGACTGACAAAATAATTAAATATGCAATTTGCCAAGCTTGGACAATATGGCTTTGAAATCACCTTTTCAGGAAGTTTTACAGCTTGTTCATTGACATATATATTGCAGCCTTCAGATTCTTATTTAAGCTCTTTTGATTACTTTAATGGATTAATACCCGAGTACCATCCATGTAAAGTGTAATACTCAAGCCTGTTTCTAATTTGTCCAAAGCTGCACTACTTTCCTTTTGGTGTTACGCTATAAAAAAATACTCTGTCTTGATTTTTTAAAAAATAATAACATTTTCTCTTCCAAAATAGTTCTGTAAACACAGAAATAAGCCTGTATCTAGTATCCTTTTTGGTTACATGAAGTGCTTTCATGTTTTCTGAAGTTTTGGTGACTCAACAAACAAACCTGCCCCCACCAGCAACACGTTAGGCTGGGTTTTACCAGAAGAGTGCACAATGACTGCTTTAACCTTTTCCGATCTTTTTGGGGTGAAAACGCTTGTAATGAGTTCATGCCTGGAGCCTTGCCCACCTTGCTGCTTTGGGGGCACACAGTCAGGGCTGGCACAGCAGCACGTGCTGGGGGCTCCCAGCGGAGGTGTCCGGCCCCAGCCCCAGCTCCCTCCTCGCGGCCCCGGGGCCGCAGGGGCACCGCAGTGGCACCACAGGGGCACCGGGCCAGCTCTAAGGACAGGCTGGGCCAGGCACGGCCCCAGCACGCTCCCAGGGCTGCTCTCCAGCCAGGTGTGGGAAGGGGATTTCTCTACTTGCAGCAACAACAACATTGCTCCTCCTCCCTCCTGCTCTTGCCTCTTTAATGGTGCAGAGTTTGCAGGAAAGCTTTCCACCTGCAATCTGTGACCTGCTCACAGAACCCATGGCAGGAGCACCAGAAGGGAAAGCAAGGGCACCGCAGTGGCACCAAGCCCAGCGCTGGCCGGGGGGAGCCTCCCGTGGGTGAGCCAAGGAGCTCCCTGGGCCTCGGGGGTTTCTGTGTCCAAGCCCTCCCTGTGAACTCCTCTGTTCCAGCTCTCACTGCAGCCCTGATAGCACATCTCGTGTAACAGGGATGGGCTGGGTGAAAACACCACCCGTGGCTCACCCCACACACGGCTGAGCTACGCACACTGAGCTCTGCAGACCCAGGGCAGCTCTGGCACCCAGCTGAAACGCAGCGGGAGCACTGCTGAAGCTGAAAGACATTCTACAAAATAAAACTAAAATACACATCCGAAGGGGTAACTTTGGCCACAGACACCAGAGTATCACTGCTCAAACACAGCTCGGGCCCAGGCCAAGCAGACAATGACAGAGCAGAGGAAGGGCAGCCAACTCCTCACACACGAGGCAGCAGAGCCCAGCTCACCCAATGCACCCACTGAGATTCTTACTCTGCCCTGTGCAGAGACAACCAGCCACTCAAAACTCCTCAGAAAATGAACTTCCTCTTCCTAACACTTTTGACAACCCCTCCTGGGCTGCTCAGGCCCTGCCACACACATGGTCAGGGCTTGTACAGCCAGGGCCAGCTCAAACTGCACTGGCCCAGCTTCTGCTTCCACAGCCTGCAGCACCCCTCCAGCTCAGTTCAGGTTTTGTGAAAACAAAAGCAAAGACAAGCTTTAAATATTTAAATAGAAAAGAAACTCAAGTTTAGAACTGCACAAGACTCTGAATGCTAGAGAGGGGAAGGTCTCAGCCATCCTCTGGAAACCAACACACATTCCTTAATGAAGAACAGTTTTTCTCAAAATTTAACAAAACAATCTAACCCAAACCAGCACGGCCTTTGCCTCTGCCTGAAGAATTCCAGCCTAATTATAAACTTCTTCTGAAAGATGAAAAAACATAGCTGATACTCACAGTTTGGGAGAAGTGGCAGGCAGTAGCAGCAGCCCAAAATCAGACCTGCTGATGGAGCCCAGATCTGAGGGAAATTATGAAAAAGGGCTACTGCACAGGTGTCTCCTTTTGTCATCAGCTGAGACCTGATCATGCAGCCTTGCACATAACCAGCTTCACCTGGTCACACTGGCTTCAGTGCCACTCCCAGACATGTTGGGTGTCAGTGCCCTTCATCCTCCTCCACAGCAGACCCAGTTCTGGACTGCTGTCTGAACCAGTCGGAGCTGCTTCCCACTCTTTTCAAGTTTATTATTTCTCTGCTCCATGTTACCATTTGAAGTCAGCAGAAATGACCCAGGATTATGGAAGGGTGCTTGCAGACCACAAACCTGTGAGTGTCCTGGTCAGAAAGGCTGTGGGCTCCCTGGAGGGCTTGAGCAGGGTGTGCAGAAGTGCTGGCCAGGCTTGGCTGCCCTGGGACGCTGCTCTCCCTGTGGGGAGGCAGTGGATGCCAGAGCATCAGTGCATGCTGACCTGATGTCTCCCTTTCCAGGGCACAGCCCTGCCCTCACTGGCCACGGCAGGGCCACAGCAGGGGAAGAATAGTCCTGCTTTGATGCTGAGATGTAGTTCAGGGCCTTTTTGTGCTCATAAAGTTTTGCCAAGTGACACGTTAGGGTTAAAGATACCGGTAATGTTGGAAATGTTCCCTGGAAGCCACAGTTCAGCAGATGCTTTAAAAATAACTAATTGAACCACAACAGGGAGACACCAAACTGACCCGATCCTTCCAGCCTTTAAAACTATGCACATGCACCATATTTCAGGGTCAATTTATCAAAATGTGCCCCTTCCTCACTGGTGCATAGCAAAAGGGAGAGCATGGACATATTTATAGCAGGCACTGCTTATCAGATGGTATAAATATGTCCATGCTGGAATAAATCATGGCATGGGTGTGAGCTCAGTGATCCATGGTGAGGAGGAAGTGTTGCTGAGGACCTGGGAGTCCCCCTTGGGCATGGGGTAGGCTACCCACAACCACACAAGGCCAGCTCCTGCAGGAGGGACTGCAGGATAGGGGACTTGGGGCCTCACCTTTGTGTTCTCCTTCCCACTTGCACCAAGGAGCAGATGGAGAGAATTAAAGGGGCCTTCTCTGTATTCTCCTTCTCTGATCATTCCCTGGCAGCTGTTTACCTGTTGCCAATTTGGATTTAATGAAGTTCCCCAAGACAGGGTTTTTCAGCTTGTTCTTGGACCTATCTCGGGTGAGTGACAGTGGTGGCACCATTCAGGCATGCCATGCTCCTCTGCTCCTGCAGAAATAATAGATGTTTTCTTTCAAACTTTTAGCTGTTACCAATTTACTCTAATATCAATATCACTGGTGTCCAAATTCTAAACATCCCTTCAGGTGGAAAACCCTAAGCAGACTTCCAGATAGTATGGGATTAAGAGAAAAGCCAGACTCCCCATGAGCCACTGCTACTAGGAGAACAGAATCTAGAGGGTCTGCAGGTAAGGGACAGGCTCAGAGGGAGGGAGGACACAGGGAGGTGCAGGGAGGTGTCTAATTCAGGATATTTCTGGCTCCCTTGTACAACTGGTGCCTCCTGCAGCCTTGAGAAACTGTTGGGATTTAAGATTTGCAAAACTGCAAATACAAATATATTGATAGGAAAATATAACTTTCAAACAGCAAAACCTAATAATTCACAGATGATCAGGAGTCTTGGGGCAGAGCTATGGGTAATGATGCACAGAATGTTCACAAAAGAATTGCAGAAGGTGCATGGAAAAGGCTAGTTAAGGAGACTGAGGGAGCAAAATGCCAGCAAACCCCACCAAGACAGAGCAGCTGTGTTCTTGTGGGATCATTTAAGATAATGTCCACTCCTGTTCACGGGCAGTTAGGGCCTTCTAAGAATAAACTGATTAAAGAACATTTCGCAACCTATAAACTCGGTGCAGTTTAAATGAAGTCTTTTAACCTTGGAGGTCTTATTTTCCTTATTAAGAAGTAGGGAAAGCCCTTGCATTCCCCAGTTTGATCAGCTCATTAACAGACTGACAATATCTCGGGAGCTGCTGATGCTCAATGCTTTAATAATAACATCTGCTGACTTCCTCAGGGCCCGTTTCAGAAGAAATTAGGTACAGGTTTGCATGCCAAAGCGAGCAGGGATGTCATGAATCTGCATCCAGCTGGGAGAAGCAGACAGGCTGCGGAATCGCTGCTGCCAGCGCCACTGCCCGGCCCAGCCCGGCTGAAGGAGGCAGGATCTGCCACCAGCCCCCTCCCCGTCCCAAAGAGCACAAACCCAGCTGCCTGTGCCCCAGCACCCCCTGACCATTGCCCTGCCCAGGACTGAGGCAGGCGTGCCACCAAAGGGGCTGGTAACTGCTGTGGGATTTTTTTAATCTAGTTTCCTATGAAAACAAGGTTCCTGTGATCCCTGTGTGCTTGTCTGTCTGCCTGTCCTGCCCAATAACTTTGAACTCTTTTCTTTACTGATTTAAACCAGATTTCACAGAGAGGTAGAAGTCTCAAGGATAATTAAGTTCCTAAAAGGTTCATATGAGTAGGAATTTGGACAGAAAAAGGAATTTAGAATTAGAACAGGGAAAACGCTTGCATTAAGGGCTTTTGAGTCCATTGACTGGCTTCTGCCACCCATGACAGGTCATTGCTGGGGACTGTGGGAACAGGGTTATGTGCTGGTGGGAAAAGCAGGAAGTCTTTGTGTTATTCAGAGAAGTCAGCCACAGGAAGCCACCTCTGTGGCCTCCAGAGCTCGTGAAACCGTTCCTCACATATCCCCAGGCTGGTACTCCTTGGGTTTTGCCAGCCCTTGGCCCAGCCCCTGGACAGGACAGCTTTCCCCTGACCAGGGGGAACTCATTTGTCACTACAGAATAGTCACCACCACCATCTCTGGCACTGGGCTATCCTGCTCACTCCTGCTCCCCCTCTCTCCCCACTCTGCTCACCCCATGCCCTCTGCTTTTGGCCTGATGCATCCCAATCAACCCCTGTGGGACACCCAACAGGAAATAACCACCATGGGCTTCTTGCCTGGTGTTTGAATAAGGACTGTGGTCAAACACTCCTGGTGGGAGCATTCCCCTGCCAGGGAATTGAGCTGAAATGATCTTACAGCATTATGGCTTCCTGGGCTCCCTGCTTTCTTGACACCTCAGTAGCTTTGGAGCCACCCTCGCCCAGCAAACCCAAACAACCCAAACCCAGCCCTGTGCCGTGACTGTGGGAACAGTCACTGCTGTGCTCCCTGAGGAAGGGCAGAGCCAGGGGAAGGAGGATCCACTCAAGGGCACTGCTGAGCTTCAGCCTCACCTCCCCCTCCCCAGTGTTTGGCAAAGACTGATGGAGACTCACCAACCTCCCAGGCCTCACCTGCTTCCCCTTCAGGAAGTTTTCTTAATATCCAGTGTGAATTCTCCTTATTACATCCAAAGCCCCATGCTTCTGTCTTAGTGGGGGCCCTGCAGAGGGCCAAGGGTCCATTGCTGGGGGAGAGTCCCTCGTCGTGGGGCTGAGCCCAGACCAGCCATGTGGAACCTGTGCAAACCCACCCACACCTGGCCCAAGCCCTATGCTTGAAAACTACTTGGTTGAACTTTTTAAAGTTGAAAATCAGATTTTGTTTCTTTGCCCAGCTGACAGTATTGTTCAATTTAGTGAAAAAAAAAGTTTGGGACAAACTAGTATCTTTGTTGTTCCACACCAGATTAAATGATAAATGATAAATGATAAATTATAAATACTATAAAATACAAGCAAACCAGTGAGCAGACTTACTTGCTTGGCATAGGTGTGAAAACTCCCCCAAGAGAGGAGCACAGCCTTCTCCTATCTCTGCCAACAGGTAGATGAGAAACAACCAGCTTACTCATTTTTTCAATGATAAAACTGGCATTGCCTTTCCCTCCCCAGGAGAGTACCTGCCCTGCTCTGCAGCACCTGGAGTTCTGGGCTTCAGTGAGGACATCTGCTACTTGATTTCAGGTTTCTTCACTCAGAGGAACCTCCAAGGATCTGCTTTGATCCTGTTGGACAATGGACATTAAATTTGGGCCTTAAAACCTGTAACTGGAGCCAACCTTTTCAAGCAAGGCTCAGTGGAGCAGATGGCATTGACAGCCCCACTCCCACTGCAGGCCCTCAGAGAGGTGCCTGGGGGTGCTGGGGCTGTGCTGGCTGGGAGCAGAGGAGCCCCCCTCCACCCCCACAGGTACAGCTCAGGAAGCTGCAGCCCAGTACAGCCTCCAACGCAGGAGCTGCTGGGAGGATTGTGAAACAAATCCTGGCAGAGCAGCTGGATGAATACTCAGTTTAATTTAAGATCGAACACTCACAAGTCCAACTGCAAAGTGGTCTCACTTGGGGCATTCTTGTAGCTTTTGCTTTAATCGACTAAAATTCTAGAGGCCAAGTTTCACCCTCAGTAGAAGGATGTCTCAAGATTTCCAGCATTTCTAGTGGAAAAACCCCAGAGCAGAGCCCATCTGCTCTGAGAATCGCACGATGGTTCATTCGGGCTTTTTCTCCTCGACGTGTTGCCCATTTTATTAACTTCTGCTTCGCTTTAAAAAGAGGCATCTACCATTCTGCTTCCCTAAAGAAGCTCATGTTATAATTCAAGTGTCAGGACAGATTAAGTTAAATGTGCTGTGTGATTCCCAAAGGAAAACAAACTTCCAAACATCCTCTGTTTGCCTTGTTCCATGTCATGGATTGCATTAGAGCTGAACATGTAATTCTGTCGCCTAATGTGTTAAAGTTGGCAGGAATTTTACTCTCTGTGCAAGGTGAGAAATTACTGAGCTAACAAAACATTTCGTTTCCCCCTCCTTGCGTTCCTTCTTTATGAGATTCTGAATGTGACATTTTCACAAAAAATCCCTACACTTATTTGTGAAAAATGTATATTAAAACCAAAACACATCAAATGGAAAGAAATCACAGATGGTTTTATTCACAAGCAGCAGAATTAATGGCCTTCCCTACTCTTTATAAATATTGGAAGCAGATGAGTTCATTACTATTTCACTCTAATAAAGAAAACCTGCTTGATTTTGACAAGACATCTACTTATCTAGTGTTTCTACTGAATAATAAATCTATTTTCTTTGAAAAATAAAAGTTATCAATAAACAAAGACCTGCCTGGAAATTTTGCCAATCAAAAAAACCCCAAACATCTTCATTTCTGATAGTGCTGAAATGGAATTTGAGGGATTTTGAAAATGTCACTAATTTTCAGACTAGAAAGTTTTGAAATGTTTACTTTGTGGTTGTCTTAAATTTTTACATCTTTCAACAAAGCAAGCAGAAAAGTGAAAACATCTGAAAAGGCTTTTGAAAAGAAAAGAGTCAGCACAAGCTGGATGAAGCTGTGGGCTCCTTTATCTTCCAGAAATCCGCACACATGGAGCAGAGTTTATGAGGGTTTTTTTAACCCGGCATTCAAACACTTCCCAGTTCACAATCCTGGCTCCATCATGTTTGCCAGAGCTTCAAAGTGCTGTTGGCAGCTTTTCCTGCACTGGGATAAAACTTCTTACCCAGGGGAAGCAAAAGCTGAGTCATTTTTAACCCCAAACAACATTCACTGATGTGGTCATCTTGTTAGTCATGGAAATCCTGTGTTAGCTCTGTTTGTGCTTCTTTCAACACTTATTAACCAAGGAGCGAGGGGGTTTTATTTTAAACTGCAGAAGATGTTTATCCTCCCTAGGGCCATGACAATCAGTTACATGGCTTATCCATCATTCCAGAGAAAGGAAAGGATTTTGAGAAACTCCCCAGGCAAGTTAATTTTTAAAGCTGTAGGAGGGAGAAGAGAAAAGAAAACAAAACACCACCAAAGCCACCGGCTCACAAAGCCCAAAAGAACCCTCTGATGACACAGGGACTGTGCCAGATGCCTCCAGCCCCTGCTGCTCCCCTCAGGCACTGGGAGGATTTCCTTGGGGCAGGAATGGCCACAAGACACCTCTCCAGAGAGAAACCGCTGCTCCCACGTCTCAAAGCACTAAGCAGAGCAAAAGAAATTAGAAATTTTCCTTAGAAACCAAATTCCATGGATGATGGATGTAAGCCAGCTCCGGCCCCAGTGCTGGGGGGACGAGGGCTCTCCTGGCCAGGCCTGGAAGCACTCCCAGGCACGGGGTGTGCTGTGCCACAGGACTGAGCCCACATCCCGTGGCAGCAGGTGAAGAGATGCTGGCAGCCCCAGCAGCACAGCCCTGACTCTGGGAGCCCCACGCCCGCCTGCTGCCTGGGCAGCCAAGGGCTGGCACGGGACGGGCCACTCTGGTTTTTGTCCTCCCCACACCACCTCCTCCCCAGCCAGGACATTCAATCAGGTGCTGGTGACAGCTCCCACGGCAGCCACAAGATGCTGCTTCTGAGTTTTTTGTGGAACAAGTGGTACTGCTTTCAAAAGGTTATAAAAACATATGCCTGAAGAGAATGTCGGGAACTTGGGTATTAATCTCCCTTAATTCAAAGAGCACTCAAAATAAGCGAGACAGAAATACTGTCTGGGGTGAGAAGATGCCAGAGGTCAGATTGTGCACCACTGGCTTGGGTCAAGTTCAGAAGAATAATAATTTAGCACAAAGAAAAACAATTTTCAGTGCAGTGCAGCATTAGCCTCCCCCTGGCCGAGCAGCCCATCTCCCTCAGGGCTTGCTGCCCCCAGCCAGGAGGTACCAGCCCTCATTGCTGCCAGCGTGGCCACTGCAGCCTAGGCCTGTGGCCACGGGCTGAGCCCGGGTGGCAAGTGCTGCCCTCACTGCTGCCAGCAGCACCACTGTGCTGAGGACTGCCCTTGCCAGGTCTCACCCAATCCTGCCCCATTAAACACGTCATTTGAGTTTGTTCTGACTTTGCAGCACACCTGTAGAGCAAGACATTTTGGACACATTTTCCAAGGAAAAAGCCCACAAACCAGAGCACGATCCCTATGGAGGATTGTGTTGCCACCTCTGTAGTTCACTCTTCCGATCCAGGTAGTTGTTTCAGTCAGAAAATTAAAACACAAAAGCACACTGAATTATCTGATTAAAACAAGTTTCATTTAACAAATTATATTAAGAATACAGACGGAGTTATCACACAATGAAACTTCCCTTTGTAAAATACAGGAGGGTCATCTAAAATAAATATAAAACATAGTAACATTCATAAGATTAATGCACAGTAAAATCACTTTCAGTAACCCAACCATCTTAGAAAACCACTTTGCAACTGCATAAAAGGTTTCTCTCTGCCATTTGTGTGATGACATTTAAATCTGTTGCTGTTAGGAAACAATTTCACAACAAATGACCAGAATATCCAAAGTGTTTGGTTTCCCTGTGGTGAATGAACCGAGCAGCACCTCACAGAGCTTGTTTGTGAGCAGAGGAGCAGCCTCTCCCCCTTCTGCAGCACAGCCCGGGCGACAGGGCTGGGCTGAGTGACTCCAGCACGCCCGCTGCCCCGCTGCTGGGGGATTCCTGCTGCTGGGAGGGATTCCCGGCTGCTCGTCAAGGCTCCAAGGCTGAGGTAATCATTTGGGTGCAGCGAGGCGTGCCTGCCCTTTGGGAGGAGCAGGAGCAGCTCTCCTGGGGCTGCCGTGGGAGAGCGGCCGTGGGCACATCTGGGGACACAGGCCCAGAGGCACCCGGGAGCAGAGGGGAGGTGAAGGCCAGCACGGGGCTGGCCAGCTCTATCCCGTTTCCTCTCCTGCCAGGAGATTCCAGGGCCCCACAGAAGAGGAGGTGCCAAGGCCCGTGGAGGCATGCCCTTGCCACTAGCACCTACCTGGCACGTGCAGTGCCCATGACAGGAATTCTCCAGGCTCGGCAGCACGTGGGTTCAGTCTGGAGAGCTCAGGACACTGAGGGAGGAGTGGTGGGTGTGAAACCAAACAAGCCCAATGCTACAGACTACCAACAACCTCCCACTGCACAGGAGGCTCCCAGGAAACCTCCAACAAACACCGTGGGGACACGCAGGGACAGTCACAGGAAAAGTCTGACACAGTTTACTCCTATGGAACTACAGATACGAGGTGCTCCCATAAGGGAAGACACCTGCTACAACTATTCACACTTGAATTTTATCACGAAGTTCACACTCTACATCACTTTCTGGACTAACTTCTTGCCTTTCCATGATCAACACAGCAGACAGCAAGCCTGGCCTGGGTGGCCACGAGTCACCTCGGCACACGACCAGCTTCTTGCCATGAGGAATCCAGGAGGCAGCGTGTCACTAGGAATTCACATCAGAAGGCGTATTTTACAGTAAGCAAACCCCTCACTGCTGCTTTTCTGTCTCTGTTGCAGATGTATAATAATTTGGCAAACTAACTTCTCCATCACCACAAGATTAAACTACCTAGAGACCAGTTTTGTTCTACAAATTCAGGCAAGGTAGCTAAGAACATCTGGTAAAGCTCTGCAAATTCACTTCTGTTGCTTTCCACTGACTCCTCCCCTCCCCTTATGCTCCAGAAGGCTTCTCCACAGCCAGACAACATCCACATCAGACTCCCTGAACATGTATTGCCTGGGCCAATTCTTGCACAGTCACCTCTCAGACAGGGAGGGAGATGCAGAGAGATGCTGGTACTGGCCCTGGCACATGCCAGCACGGAGGACTCCCTGCAAGGATGCAAGGACCAGCCTTGCAATGAGCTGCCGTGAGTACAAAAGTTATGGAGCACCCAATAAAACCTTCCAGTGGAAATGCTGACCTGACACCCCTGGTCTCGGGAATTCAGCAGTGCAATAAAAAAAGCTTCCTCTGATCAGTGGACTGAGAAGTTGACCCAGTCAACCACCCTGCACTGTGTCTTGCTGTGCTTCCAAGCACTGGCTCCGAGCCCTCTCCCTTTTGGAATCACCTTGCTTTAGAGCCTGCGGTTAGCAGGGCTGAGAGCTCAGCTGGCTCTCAGCAGGTGCAGCTTTTTGTCCAAAACACCTTCACTGTGTTTGTCCCACAGGAACTGCATCTGTCCCGTCTGTGCGTTTGAAACAGGCTGTCCCTGCAGCGCCGTGGTGCAGGACCACGCCATGGAGAGCAAACCCATCTCTCAAGGCTCTTTGCAGGTGAGTCCTGAAGCAGCTTTGCTGGCCCAGTGTTAGAGAGGGAGAAATAAGTATACAAATACATCCTGAAGATGTAGAGGCCTGTCCCAGCCGCGTATCCTGCCAGTGTTTAAGTATCCAGTGTTTCCTGCAGGTCACTGCAGAGCAAGCTGAGCTCGTTATCTCCAAGAAGGCTGAGCAAACCTAGCAGTTGGTATAAATACTAAAGCACTGATTTTCTCTTACATAAGGGACTTGAAGCTCTGCACCCATTTTCCCAGATGCACCCAGGGAGTGTGGCACTGAGTGTGGGGCTCTCAGAACCTACTCCTTGCTGAGCCCCCTGTCTGCTGTGCAGGCAACCCTGCCCTCATGGGAAGAGGTGGCTCCAGGAGGGGTCCTGGCAGCTGTCTCTCAATCTCCCAGTGGCAGGCACTGCCCCTGGAACTCTGCAGACTGTGCTGTGCCCCCTGCTAGTCTGCAAGCCCTCGTTCCTCCAGCAGGAACAGGGAAGGTCAGCTCCCATCCCAAAGCTATGAGGAACACACTGCTGCAGATGGCTCCTGCCTACCTGCCGTGACCACTGAGCCACAGGAGAAGCTATAAATGGATGTCACAGAAAACTACAGAACAAATTACAAGCAGAAAAATAGAAAGACAAAAGATGGATGAGATGGGCACAGCACTACGGCATAGAGTGGATTTGAACTTGAAGTGAACCTGAGCCGAATGACCAAGCTGCCATGGTATGTTCATTTGTCGATGTCGGCATCATCAATCTGGCCTTTGTGAAGCCTGGCAGTGAGGTCTGGCTTTTCTTCACTGCAGGATAAATAACAACTAAAAATGGTGGTGCGAGCTCCAAGTAAACGAGCATTTCCAGGGGGTCACCCAAGGGCTCCAGAGCTGGTGCACAGCTTTAACTCTTGTGCCCAAAAACAATGTACATGCAACCAAACTGGCCTCTGCTCTCCAACCACATGGCCACTCTACAGACGCAGCTCCGGAAAATTATTTACCTGATCGGAAGAAGCTGAAGCAAAGATCTGGACTCAGTTTGTCCCAAATGTACTTTGTGCTCTTTATCCCAGCAGTACAGTGTGGTGCCTTAAAACCAGAAATGAATCTTTGGACAAGAATTATTTTACTTACGCACAAATAAAAAATATTAGCCGACAGTACAAAAACTGCTGTTAGTTACTGCTCTGTGCAACTAGCAAATGCCAGATCAATCCAAGGGAGTGCAAAGTAGGTCAGGGCACATGTATGACCCAGGCTGAGAGCAACAGCACTGTTACTGTTACCATGGCAATTGCATTTCAGTGGGGTCAGGGAATCAGTACTTTACAATACAAAAAATTGTACATTTTAACTCTTACTCCAAAATTGCCATTTTGCTGCCGTGATGTATCTTTGTTCTACAGCAGAGACTTGAAAGAGCAGCACAGAGTCAGATGGGCACTTGTAAATAACTTATTACAGCAACGGACTTCTCCAAGACATGCGTTTGGCTTGGGAGCAAGCCCAGTCAGCGATCACAGGGAGGCAGAGGTCAGGGTTTAATGTATCCCAGTCTCATCCTGTGCCATGTCAGTGTTCAGTGCTTCCCCATGAATGCCCAGGAAACAGGCACATCTCTTTTGTTTTAGCAGCTAGCGGGGAACAGTTAAAGTAGTAATGACAGGCAGGTGATGGCATCCCAGTTGTCAGCAGGTCCATAGGCAGCTTGGCCAGGGTCAGTGGGCCACAGCCAGGGTCTGCCAGGGTGTCGCTGCCAGCATCCATCCAGAAAGAAACGCAGGATGCTTGCTGCCCTAGATCCGTATGGACAGGTGGACACCCTGTGCAAATTGAAGGTGCGTCATCTCAGGACCTGCAGTGCACCTCAGGCACCCTGCCTGCCCTGCCAGTGCCCAGGGAGAGCCAGGGGCCCTGGCTCCCCCAGCCTACAGCAAATCCACTGACCACAGTGGATCTGAGACTGATCCCAGCCACAGCGGAACTGCTGTGCCCAGACCTCAGCAGAGGGATTGGCATTCACTGCGGCTGAGTTCTGCACTGGACTGTGTGCTGCAGGAGCCTCCTGCTGCAAGGTGTCGAGAGCCAAGCAGCTCCACAGCAGCTCGTGTGGCAGTACCCAGCCGTGCCTTTCATTGCTCCCTTCAGGGATAACATTTCTCGGTGCTCTGCAAGCTCCCGGCTGTGTTCGCAGAGGTTTGCTGCAGCTCTGGGTTCTGTGACTGTCCTGCAGCAGGGTTACAAAGTGGGGATGAGCAAGGGGCTGCGTCAGGCTCCCAGTCCTCAGTCCTGTACTCACGTGGAGAGGGGTCTGCAGCAGCGGGGTAGGGGCAGGTGCCGAAGGGCCGCGGTGCCCGCGGCGGAGCGGTGTGTGCAGGGGCGGTGCAGCGCAGGGTGGTGGCGGTGGCTGGACACGGGGAGGCTGCCGGGGCGGCTCCATCGCTGTGTCCCGTGTCCTGCTCAGTAGTATGCAGCACACACGCTCTGGCCGCGGCCCCTCAGGACGGCGGCACGGGCGGGCAGCGGGTGGGGCTGGGCGGCAGGCGGGCCGCCGCGCTCTGCTCCGTCCGGAAGCTGTAGTCGTACTGTGGGCAAAGCACAGAGAGGGAACCTGGAGCACTGACCCAACACAGCACCGCTGTGCCTGGCGTGGGACAGTATAAGAAGCAGAGGAATGAGAGAAAAACCGGGTCTGACAACAGCTGGCCCAGGCAGGGCCATGCCAGGTGAACCTGCTGGTACCATCGGACCCCACATCAGTGACCTCCCCAGGCTCACCCCCTCCCCCAAAACCCCGCATTAACACAAACGTGACCACACTCATCCTGTCCGTAAATCAGCTAGTCAGAAACATTCCCCCTGGCAAGTTTACTCAAGCCGCTACCATCAGAATTAACATTTTTAGTTGGCAAGAGGGTGAAAATCCCTATATACACATCCCTGTGCCCCCACGATGTCACTGCAGACAAGGGACATCCCTCGCAGCCTGGAGTGCACTGTAGCAGTGCCATCTCGTGGCACGCTGTGAGCCGCACCCGCCGGCCCGCGGCCACTAGTCACTGCCAGGGCACCCCAGGCAGGCCGGGGTAGCAGTGGCTTTCCCGTGGCAGGTGGGTGGTGACATATGGTGGGGCTACCGAGGTAGGAGCTGCCTAGGGCCCTGGCACACCCACTGCAACGGCCCCGTACACGGACTCTCCTCCCATGCATCTCCCAGCGCCACATTTGTGGCTCTTGGAATGTCACAAACACGTCCCCCTGTGCGCTCCTCACAGCCGGACTGGGACACAGGATGTGCAGCCAGCGAGGCGGTCCGGGCAACCATCAACCATGCCGGTACCTGGCCCAGGCTGTGCCAGCTGTGCAGGGGCCGTGCCACTTCCACCCAACGCCGACCTCCTTTTGGTGCCGGCTCGGGAGGACACCAGCGCGACGCTGAGCTACGGGAGTCCCGTTCCTGCCGAGCACACACGGCCGGCCCGGCCCCGGCGAGGCGGCGAGGGGCCAGCAGGGGGCGCCCCGGCTTCGTGGCGGGCCGGGCCGGACGGGAATGGGGCACCCGGGATGTACCGGGGATGTACCCGGGATGTGCCTGGGATGTACCGGGGCTGTACCCGGAGATGTACCCAGAGATGTACTGGGGGCTGTACCAGGGATGTACCCAGGATGTACCGGGGCTGTACCCGGAGATGTACCAGGGATGTACTGGGGGCTGTACCCGGGATGTGCCTGGGATGTGCCCGGGGGCTGCACCGGGGATGTACCCGGGACGTACCGGGGCTGTACTGAGGGCTGTACCCGGGATGCACCCGGGCTGTACGGGGGATGTACCGGGGCTGTACCGAGGGCTGTACCGGGCCTTTACTCCCCGGGGCCGCACCTCCCTGTCGCGATGCTGCAGCCGCTGGCACGCAATAGGCCTCATTTTTCAACACCCAAACGCATAAAGATGTCAGCTCAAACTGTTTACTAATTAACACTTAAAAAGACACAAATTAGATATGCGTGGCTAAGAGCAATTATAATCAAGACGAATCTCTCCAGTCATTGGGGAACTGAGGAAACTCCTAATTGCTGGAACCAATGTTTTAAAATCTGAAATCATGCCAGTTAGCAAATATGTTCATTTAAAGAACATTTCATGTGACTGCACTCAGGAGAATTGACTACAAACATGCAAACAAGGAAAAATATTTCTGTGTAAAATTAAAATTTTAAGCTCTTCTAGATTTACAACTTCTTCATTAAATATATTTGCAAAAAGCAGGCCATGAAAACTTGTAGCAATTCAGTGGTTAAATGAACTGCCTTCCTTACCAGTTTAAAAGGAATGATGAATATTGGATGCTCCCTTTACTAATTAGACTCTCTCTAGACTTTTTACAGCACGCCAAATGAAGACAGGGTGCACCCTGCCAGCAGCCAGACCGCTGCCCTCGCTGCCACAGCACCCACACAGAGCTGTGAACAGTGACAGTGCCACCACCTCTGCTATCACCTGCACCTGCCCAGGTGCCTGCTCACTGACTCTACCCTACCCAGGACAGGCAGGGGCAGCAAGGACAAAGCCCCAGAGCCCTGCTGGAGACCTGGCAGCAGCACTGTCTGTCCTACACTCCCCTCTCTGTCCCACACCCACCAAATTAGCAATGAAGTGACGGCATGTGCTGCTTACACCTGCCTTCACCACCTCTCCATAGCCCAGCTCTCTGTGCACTGCCCCGGGCACAGCTGTGCTATCCTGGGGCAACAAGAGCAGTTCAGGTGCAGTCCAGGATTTGCACCTATTTCCATCAATTTCCTGACAGGGTAGAGTCCTGAAATTCAGCTGCCTGCAGCTTGGAGGATGGGTGCATACATCTGCAAATGTGGTGACAGAGAACAGTAATTCTTGGAATTCTTTGGGAATATTTTTTGCAAGGCATCTTGCTCCAGGGAGAATGTTCTGGCTGCTTTGGATATCCAGAAGATTTGCTGTAATGGTGCTATTGCTTGCAAGGGAAATAAAGCCATGCCGAAATTCACAATATTTATATGTGTAGCTCTCTATGTGCAGACAAGATGCTTCATCAAGGAATATGGGCTGCATAATCATACTTTTCATTACGCTGGAACGCACACAGCCTGCTACAGAGCAGGAGCTGTGGGAGAGCAGGCAGGCCTTGGCCTCTCCTCCCTGGCCCACACAAATGATTCCAGTGCTGGTGTCCCCCCACCCCACAGGCCTGCGAGGGCACAAGCAGGGCTGTGCAGCCCAGCCCCCTCCAGGCAGCCCCCAAGCTGCCAGACCTCTCCCACACCAGCAACACACAGAGACAATGCAGAGGCAAATTGAGCACCACACGGATTCCCCTTTGGCCAAAGGGATCATCTGCTCCCTGGCCAGCTTAGGGCAAGAGTGGGAAAGCAGCCAGGCACATGGAAGGGCTGCCAGCCCTGAGCATCCCCTGCTCCCAGGGTCCCTCCTGACAGACACAGGCAGTCCCAAACAGAGGTGGCACGTGTGCCACATGGCAGACTGCCGTGCCTGAGGCAGTGGGTGCATCTGTCAGCCACTGCCCCTGTCAGGCAGCACCTTCAGATCCACTGCTGCAGCCACTGCAGTCCCATGGGGCACCTGCAAAAGCCCTGGCAACTGGGCCTGACCATCTTCTTGTAGTCAGACAAAACTTTCGGGCAGAAGAGGGTGGATCTGGGCAACTGGACTCAACTGGAACAAAGAAGTGGAGAAGCTCTGAGGAATCTGGCAGCTTTGCGAAGTCATCTTCTCACTCTCTCCCTTGAACCCAGGTAGATGGCACAGGAGGAGGCCTTTGTGACCAATGGTGCCTGAAGAAGCATGTGCTGCTGAGACAAGTTCCTTCCTAGTCTGAGACTTCAGATGTGAAGCGACCTCTGCAGAGCAGACAGCTCCTGGGCACCGTGCCACATACGTCATGCATGTGCCAGAACTCTCCCTCAGAACCACCCCTGGTTTGGTGGCTGCCTCCTCCCTGTGCTCCTCAAACATTCACTCCCACTTAAGTCCAGCCCAGCCCTTCCAGCAACAACTTCCCAGCATCAGCAAACTAAACACTCGTGAAGATGTTTACCTGACACTGCTGAGTCAAGTCCATTTGCCTCCCTGACATGCAAGAGGCACCTAAGAGTGTTCTGCCACTACCATGTATTGTTAATACATGAGAAAGAAAGGCTAACCAAGACAGACATCTGGAAATAAACAGAAGGCCCCACACTTTGCCAATAAATTCACCACCTGAAGTGTCTTCACTCATCACAGATCATAGAGGGCATCCCTGACCCTGGCCTTACTGCTTGACTTTATCCATCCTCTGTGACTTGGGAGAGACAAGAGAAGTATTTTCCATAAGGGAAGGGTTCTTAAAAAGGAGTGAACACAGCCCTTGTGATTTGCTCAGTGCCTGGCTGGCTACTTACCTCCTTTTCAATTTCTGCAAGGGTTTTGATTGTGATACCCAAGAGATCAACCGGCTGCATCTGGCAAGAAAGAAACAAAAATGTCAAATTCAGGGTGAGGGAGGGGGTGTGTGTTTGTTTGTTTGTTGTTTTGTTCTGTTTCAAGTCAGCAAACACTCCATCACCTGAGATTTAGAGGCACCATCTGTAAACACAGGCACAATCCTGTTCCTCATTCCAGTAGGAGACTGAACAGCAGGCGCTGGGCTGGGGCTCCAGCTTCAACACTGCTGTCCCTCAGCAGGACAGCTGACACTCACCTCGGTGTGCTCTGCCCAGGGAGACCTGCACCTCCCCACTGCAGGAGAGTCTGTACCACCTGGATGGAATTCTGTGGCTGCAGCTCGAGGTGTGAGCGGCACCAGCTGCAGGGAGCCCTGACCAAAGTGACCATATGGTGGCAATGGTGTCTAAAGGATCCGCGGGGAGGATTAGCACGACCTAATCTCTCTGCATTTGTCCTCACAGCAGGGACTTCAGATTTCTGGGAATAATGGCCCATAAACAACCCTCTCAGAAAGCAAGGGATGTGAAAAACCGCTGTCAGCAGGAAGAAGAAAGCAAAAAGCTGGAGCACTGCTGAAAAATCAGACACAGCTGATGGCCCAGTGTTTGCCTTAACAGCTTCCTGTAAATTGATTTTTAAAAAGATGCTGCTTTAGGATCAGATGGATTCGGGAACTGGTAGTGGGATGCTGAATCTTTGAGCTCTGGACCATCAACCTTAACAAGCACTGGTCCAGTGACACCCAAAGGTCATTCTGAACCAGTAGCAGTGTTTGTGTTTGGTGAAGCAGATGTGCCTTGCCCATGCTGGGGCAGCATGCTCTGCCAGCATGGCCCTGCAGTGCCCGCTGTGGAGCAGGCACCACCCAGTGCCCTCTCCAGCTTGCCCACAGCCAGGCAGGAGCCTGGTGGCAGCTGATGGCACTGGAGTGCACTGTGCCACTACCACTGCCCTGAACTTCTGGAGTAACAACAGGAAGTAGTAAAGCTGTTGGCACTATGCCATCCTCACAGCAGGTAAATGCAGGAGAACTCCACCTCTGCAGCTTTCTTTACAATCTATGCTAAGAATTTAGAAATGCTTTCAGCATCAGGGAGTCCCATTGCCATTCCTATTTTTGATGGTAATAAACCTTGAAATCCCAGGACAATTCAGTTTTAGAAGCAATCTAGCAAAAGCCTTTCCCATCTAATAGGCAGCTATTGTGACATGCAGCCTCGGCCCATCTCAGGCACTGGGTGTGTATTTGGCCCCACAACAGAACAGCTCCCAGAAGCAGGTAATTTGTCTTGATGTTTTGTGATTGCTCCCCATGAAACGATGGATTCCAGACACTGGGAGAACAACAAAGGCAACTCACCCCTTCAGGAGCACAGGCAAACTTCTCCGAAATCATAAACGGCACTCCATCCATTGCTGAAAGGGACAAGACAGCACATGTGACGTTTCCAGCTGCCTTCTGACATGCAACTTCACACATTCCCAGTGACAGATCAAGTATTCACAGCACTGACACATGACTGATTGCTCCCAAACGTTACTGCCAGCCTTTTTCTCCCTCTAAACTGCCAGTGGTTTCTTTCCATTTCAGACATAGCTGGGTCAGTCCCTACCAAGCCAGGAATCCAACAATTCTCCTTGCTCTATCCATATACAATTTCATGGCCTCAATTTGCATTTTCCAATTTCGTGCAGCTGGCAAAGCAGGACAGTATTTGAAACTGGAAGGACACACTTCTATTTATCACCTCCTCACCAAACCAGTTCAGCACTCAGTGGTGTCTGAGCAAGAGAATAAGGAACAGCTGGTTCAGGGGACTTGCAGCCCCCAAAGCAGTCAACACCACCACCTGTGTACCAGGCAGTAAGTTGCCACCACCTGGGCAGGATGATGACAAACACCTGGGGCCAAGCACCCTCCCTGGCCTGGCTGTTGCTAGTGTAAACTCAACGGTGAGCAGTAGCTCAAACACTTGCAAACCACATCTGGAGGAGTAAACCAGTGGAATATGAAGACAGACACGAGGACATGACACCACATGGCACAGCCTCATGTCACATGGCCCAGCTTTTTCTGTAGCATAACCTTAATGGTACTCAGAGCACTGTTTGCCTTTATACCATCTTGTATATTCATCCTAGTGCAATGATGTTCAGGGTTTGTGTCTTGCTATCACCATGTCACAGGAAGCCTCCCACAAGATGTGGTAGTACAAGGGAGACACTTATTTTTAAAACACATAACTCATCAATTTGCACAGAAGACTGAAAAGGCCACGTTTCAAAGGCAGCTCACACCCCAGATACACCCCCTTTACTGCATTTACACCTTTAACATCTGAAGTCTTTACATTTCAACTCTGAAAGAAATAAAGCTTCAAATTAGAGCAAATTTAAACCCTGAGAGGCCCTCCAGTGATCCTCAAATAGGGTTTTCTTTCAGAAAGGATCTGCACCCACAAACCCAGTGCTCCTCTGTCTGCTGTTTCTAAGTTCTACAGCACCACTGACTTACGATGTTAGTGATTAAACAAGGGTCATTTAAGAATACTCAGCCTTTTACATTTGTCTATTTTCAATATAAAACCCCCCTCCACGGGAGTAATTTTGTTATCAAAGGTGCTGCGTGGCAGCCACAGCGCAAAGGAAAACAAAAGGAAACAGATGAAAAGCAGCATCACCAAATCCAGGAAGTTTTAAACCTGAAAGACCATCTGCACTTGTTATCCGACAGAAACCCTCTTTGATCAGCCACACGCCAGTTTTTGTAGAGCAATCTAAAGGCTGAGCTACGGAGTGTGCGCGTCCCCAGAGCCCCGAGCCCCGGCCGCGCGCCCCAGCCCACCCGGCGCTCAGCGCCACAGAGCAGAGCAGCAGATAAAAGCAGGGTGAGCCAAAGGCTCCGCAGCGCAATTAGCACTCTCCTAAACAAACGAGCTTCAACAGAGCTGTAATTAAGCAGGCCTGTAATTAAGTATATGCCCTTTATCATAACGATCATGCTTAAAAATGGCACGATGCATGGAAGTGTGTTATTAATGCTGCGCTCCCCAAGCGCGGGAGCGTGTGCGGAGCTGCCGTGTCAGGCCCGTCACCAGCCTGCTGCTAAAATGCATTAAAGGCAGAAAGCAGAAAACAAGGTGCTCATTCAGCGTCTCCTTTCTCAGCCAGGCACCGGTGTCACGGGGGTTTAAATACCACCAGCTCCGGAAACTTTACAGAAGCCCTGGGCGGCCACTGCCACTGCCTGCCCCAGCACCAGCAGGGCAGCAGCCCTCACCCCTTCACCCCGTGGCTCAGCCGGGCTCCAGGAGCCCTTTGGCCACCCAAGGGGCTGCAGGCAGGCAGTGGGGACCCCCAGGACAAGATGCATGGGGAGCACTGCTCCCCCCTTGCATCTGCTCCCTGGCTGAGCAAATGCCCTGAACAAAGCAGATGCTCTGGGGGCAGGACCCTCCTGTGCCCCCACCTCACCTGTGGGGTCCCCTGCTCACAGGATGAGACACCCACTGCTGCTGCCCAAGATGGGCTTTTTCACATTCACGAGGACTTCAAGGGTGTGCTCTTCTCCCTCAAAATGGAACAAAATAAAATTGGGTTTCAGAAGGAAAACTGTTTCCAATGGCTGTTTGCTGCCTCCCAGGATCAGCTCCTTCCTGAGGGTCACAGCTAATTAACTCAGGCACTGCAATTCCTTAAGAGTTGAAAGGAGCCAGCAGCCAAAACGAACCTCGCAAAGCCGAGCCCCAAAGGACAGTGCTCCCATGCCCCTTCATCTGTGCATGACCACTGGAACACACAGCCGGCTTCCTGGTGGCTACTTCTTCACTGTAATTTACCAAGACTTGCTCTCAGGCTCCAGTGGGGAGGACACCAAAGCATGCTCTATAATTCAACTTGCTAGCTTGCTTAGAAATCCTCTCTTTAATCTGTGAAAGTATTGTCACCCTTCTCTAAGCACTCAAGAGATGTTGCCTTCTGTGCTGCAGACTCCAACTAAATCTCAGTTGTCAAATTAGTAATTCATCTTTCTTGAATAACTATATTTTTAGCCAAGCTACCAGATTTAAATAATCAGACCTGCCAATGCTACCCTAATTTAAACATGCTGACGAACTTTCACAGGCAGCATCAGCTAACATAATGAGTTTCTGGATGACAAAGAACTTCAGACGGTAGTTCTCTACACTACCCAGCGTAATAAGCACTTGTTCTTTTCTACAATGTGCACATAAAAGAGAAATCTAAATAATAGTTGCTGTAATTATCTTGAAAAATATGTGGTGATTAATGGTGATTATGAAAATCTGTATAATTGTGCGCTAACGCTCCAAAGATCAGATGCTCTCTTGAAGCAACCATCAATGAAGAACTTGGAAACACAAAAGCTTCCAAGCTGCTGTCCTGTGAGAGTGGGACCACCCCTGTGCCAGCTCAGCCTTCACCCTCCCGTGACCTCTGCCAGAGGTGCCAGGATGTCCACGATGTGACGCATTTGTCATTGCGGCTGAAAGCACCAAGTTCGACCTGTTATTTATGCAAATAATTAATTACTCTTGTATCCAACTCACAGTTTGTCATGACACATTAATGACTTGATAGACTTCTATGAACTAGTGAGCACAGGACAGCAGAGCGCTTTTATCGTCATTTAATTTAAAAACGATCCTGTGTGAAATTATCTAGTTGTGAGTGATGGAAGCATAAAGAACAGACTCAGCAAAGCTTCTTTTGGATCATTGCTTTATTAATGGTAACGTCAGGGAAATGAAAAATGCTAACATTGTCATATTTAACTCCTGGGTACAGATGAATCGCTGCCTCAGAGCCTGGCGGGCTCCGTTCGCACACTGCAGCGAGCGCTAATTCCTCACACCATGATCGTGGGGACACACAGCCACACAAGAGTTTATATACCTTAACTCCCAAGGAAATAACAGCTGTTTCTGCATTAAATTCTCACCATAAGCTTTTATAGCTTTGGATTTCTTTATTGCTGTTTTTGCATAGCCTTTTACACTAGAATTTTCAATTTCTGATATTAAAAATATTTAAATAAATAAATAAATCCCTTGCCAAATGTTTTCCTGCATGACTGAAAATGAAGAACTGCTAATCCAAACCAACAAAAAACCCAACACTGAGCGCACTACTACCACCTTTAAAATTTAAATTACCTTAGATTTTAGAAAGGGCTTTCTCTAATGCTGCAGAACTGTTCCCATTTTCCCCAGACCTGAATGCTAACAGAGTGTTTATCCTTCACCAAGAAGAGTATCTCATAAACCAGCCTACAGCAACACCATAAAACCAGCAGAGCTCCCCTGCTTAGAGAAAACTTGATTTTCAGCTAAATGGCACCAGAGGAATCTGAAAGCAGATTGCGAATCAGGGGCTGGCACAGAGCTCTGGCACAGCAGCACTTGGAGGGGAGCCATGGTCAGGCTGGAGGGACACATGAGCCCCTGTCTGGTGTGGGCAACAAAGGTGCCCACCAGAAGAGCCACTGAGCCCAGTGGCGGGTGGGCCCCCAGCCCACAGGAGCTCTGAAGGCCGTCCCACTGAAGCAGGAAGCACAGCCACGAGCAGCCTGTGCCCCAGCCTGGCGAGGACAAGGGACTGTTCCCTCCAGCAGCAGCAGACCCCTGCACGGGGCGCGGCTGGGGCTCAGCTGCAGCGACCCACAGCAGACAGGACACGCTGTTTCCTGGGGGCTGAGCAGGGAGCTGGTGGCACAGTGTGGTGCCATCCAGGGAAGGCTGGAGCCAGGCCACCTGCCCTTGGTGGCCTCCTGCAGCTCCTGCCAAGCACACAGCTCTGGCTGCCACCCATGCCCCTCTGCTTCCCACCACAGGCCCCGGTGTGAGCTCTGCACTCCTGAGCTGCAGCACCCGTGCATGGAAGGCACAAACCAGGCACGCTGTGCCCTCAGCACAGGGGAAACCACTCAGAAGCATGAAGAAATGTTTTCAAACACTTTGCAATGCATCCAGAGAAGGGTGTGAGCTTTCCAAACCAAACCAGCTCTCCATGATGCTAAGCCTCCTATTCCTGTATTTCTATACACTGCAACCTGAACAGTAAATGTGTGTCATCTTTGTGCTACAGTGCACCAAGGCCCACATGGAAGGAACCACACCAAATCACTGATGCCAAAATCTCAGGGCCAAAACCAAAAGCAGCCTTTCCTGACAGCTCCTGCCAAGCTGGCTGCAGCAGGGAACCTACAGCTGTCCCAGCTGTGCTCCCCAGCTGCAGACACCAACCACAACACCCATACAGCTTCTTTGTGTCATACAAAGAAGTACAGAGGTGCAGGCAGGGGCACAGGCAAGGGCACGGGCAGGGGTGCAGGGCTCAGCTCTGCTTGCCCAAGGCACAAGCCCAAGCTCATGAAAGCCCCAGAGCACTTCATGTGGCTCCTGGGCAGCAGGAGCTGTCCCCAGGGCTGCTGTGGGGCAGCGAGGCAGCAGGGGCACAGCCAGCTGGCAATGCCCAGCCCGGTGCCCGGCCAGGCAGCAGGATGGCAGCAGCACCAAACCACCCAATGCCTGGTGCACTGAGTGGGACAGCAGGGGCCTCCTGGGCTGGGGAAGGAACCTCTGCTTTGGGAAAGGTTTACAGCCTTCCTGTGCCTCTTGAAATGACTTTGATTAAAAAAACAGACCTGGACTAAATTTTCATTTTTGCTAATTTGATTGTCAGCCTTGATTTTCTCCGTTTCCTGCATAGCTCATGACATGGCACAATTAGTTCTTTACTGCTAAGATCAAGCCATGAAAACACTTGAAAAAGTACCCCTGGATTTGATTATTTTCTTTTTTAAACAAAGTGAAGGTTAAGTACTGCATGGTGACGCCTAAGGAGCACCTCAGCACTGTGACTCCATCAGCACCAGAGAACATGGAGAGACTTCAAACAAGCTCTTCAAATTGCAAGTGTTTAGGAGCTCTTGATTTTATTATTTTTTAATAAAATGTCCCCTTTGAAGTCTCTGCACCACACTAAACTTCAAAGATCACACCTTAGCATGTGCTGTTTCCAAGCCACAACCCTTAATTAATTAGAGCAGAGCAGATACAAACCAGGGCACTCGCGTGGGGCTGAGGCAGAGCTGGGACAGGGCCCGCTTAGAGATGGGGAGGCAAAGGCAAAGGAAAGGCAAAGGAAAGGCAAAGGCAAAGGAAAAGGCAAAGGCAAAGGAAAGGCAAAGGAAAGGCAAAGGAAAGGCAAAGGCAAAGGAAAAGGCAAAGGCAAAGGAAAGGCAAAGGAAAGGCAAAGGCAAAGGAAAGGCAAAGGCAGGTACTCCTCCAGCGTCCGCTCACAGCTGTGTGCTGAGGAGAAACCCAGATGCTTTTCCATTCCCTTCAGCTCTGGCTGTAATGACAGACTCCTTGGAAGTCATTAAACATGTAATGTCTGTCTGCCACTGCAGCAGCAGTTGCAAAAAGCATCTTGGGCAGCCCCACAATGGCCGCAGTGTTCCCTGGCCGGCAGCTGTAAATTCCTGCTGCTTGATGAGAGAAACATCCACACGGCTTCCAGTGCTGCAGGGTAGGGGCAGGGAGTATTAAATCCACAGGCTGCATATGGTTACAGTGTCTGGCCCCGGAAGCTTTTTCCTTAGCTGAGCCACCTATGGTGTGAGGTGGGATTTGTTTCCACTGTGACACACGGAGGCTCCCCAGACTCTCTGGACAGCAGCCAGGGCACTGCCAGGGGCAGATGCTCACACTTGCAATGATGCTGTGATCCTGCCCAGCAGCACTCCACGCTCTCCAGCACTGCACTGAGTGACCAACATCTGTCCCACAGGACTCCCAGGGGAGACAATGGTGCACAGTCCTCTCTTTACATGGTTTTGGTCAAAGAGACTCAAGTTATTTTTAACACACAGCAGCTTTGTGTTTCCAACAAAAGCAGGAGAAAGAAGCTGGATAGCTGCCCTGACAGCACCGTGCTCTCCACTCTGCAAGCATGCCTGCAAGTTAGTGGAAAGAAACTCATCCTGAGCATGGCTAGGAAGGATGTGGGGATACCCATCTTCTGCCCTGAGCTCACTGCACAGAACACACTCCCGCCATCCCACGGAGCATTCAGCCAGCCACAAGAGCCTTGACACAGACCCAAAGCTAAGGCCTTCAGTGCTGCAGAGGATGGCACAGGGCACAGGCACACAGCACTGCAGGGAAGGTCCCCGACACCGTGGCTGGGGGGCTGAGGGCCAGGGGAGGTGCCCTCCTCGCGCCAACAGCCAGGCACAGAGCCACAGCCCTGCCGAGCCAAGAGCTCTTCTGCAGGAGATCCACATCTTCTAATGGGATTTAATTTTTGAGTGCTCAAAATCATTACTGGAACCACATATTTCTATCAGGTAAATTTCATTTGCATATGCAAATGATATCTAAATACACTGCACCATTAATATGATCAGTAATTACATAATAATAGTCACCAATCTCCACACACATCAAACTTACAGTTTTGTAGCTATTAAGGAAACTGTGCTTTGTAATTAAGATAATCCTCATTTCCAGATGCTAATTAACTATATAATAATTAGCTTCTTTTGCTAATGCAAATTAAGTATTTTCATCCTTGTTGGTAAAAGAGTTGCTTATCACTTAAAAAAGAGACAACCTAGAAATAATCCCTCCTCCTCCGTAAAGGTGAAAAGGTAACTCCATTTTTATCAGTCTCATTTGTGAATGTAAATTAGCCCTGATTAATCAAATCACAGATTAACGTGCCCATCTTGTAGCACGGCCAGTGCCTGGCGTGGCCTCCCGGCCCTCGGAGGGTGAGCACTGCTCGTGGCACACAGAAGCCCCCGGCTCCTTTCCGCTGGTGCTGGCACTGCAGAGCTCCCTGCCCCAGCACAGCAGGGACCAGGCACCAGCCCCACGCAGGGACACACGGTGCCACCCAGCCAGGTCATGGAGCACCGGGAGCCGTGCCAGCACATGGCTGGTGCCACGAGCCCTGGGGTGCTGGGCAGTGGTGGCAGGTGCGAGTGGCAGCGCTGCCAGCCTGCCACGCCACCGCGGCAGGGCCCGGCCTTGGCGCAGCACATTCATCATCTGCTAAACCAATCCACCCACTCTGCACCACCATTTGTCATTAATTATGCTAATCAGCACACCATTACTCTCCGATGACACCACGGCACTTATTAGCCAGTTATGGTTTTTCAAAAGCACAGCTCATTGTGTATGTGAGTGCTGCGCCTGCATTAGCCTACAGGGAAGATATGTCCAATTATGAAAAGAAAAAATTTGCTATTATCTCCCTCTAACAAACCAATTTAGTAATTATAAAAGTCTCTGAACTCAGAAGGATTTGTTAAGAAGAGCTGAGTGATGAAACCAGAGAATTTTCTTTGCAATAACTTTCTGAGCTGGAATTGAAGTGACAACAGAGAATGAGCAGTTTTTATTATCTTAATTACAACTCTCGCATCTTCACTTTAGATGATCAAAAAGCAGAATTTATCTAAACACAGGCCCATATTTGGCTCTTCCCTTAACCCATGTGATTTGTTTATTTTAACAGATATGCAGCCAAATGTGTGTAACATGTCACAGACCCAGAGATGGGCCTGGCCAGTTCCCAACGCGCAGCTCTGAAGGGTGGATGTGACAATGCAGCAGCCACCCACGCAAAGCCACCCACGTGCCCAAGGCACACACCGGGGTGGGGACACTGCCCCAGGAGCGGGGACACCGCCCCAGGAGCAGGGACACCACCCCAGGAGCGGGGACACCACCCCAGGAGTGGGGACACCGCCCCAGGAGTGGGGACACCACCCCAGGAGCGGGGACACCGCCCCAGGAGCGGGGACACCGCCCCAGGAGCAGGGACACCACCCCAGGAGCAGGGACACCACCCCAGGAGCGGGGACACCGCCCCAGGAGTGGGGACACCGCCCCGTGCTGACACAGCTAAAGGGATGGAGCAGGGCCCTGGAGAGTCCCTGGAAAACTGGCTTTGTTGGAACATCCCATTCCTCCACAATTCCTATGTTGATTTGCTCACTGCAAGGAGACACCACTAGTTTTAGAAGCTTAATATGTGTTAAGAGCTCATTAATATCATCAGAGTAAATGGACCTATTAAAACATCTTTAAGCAATATCTGAACATACATCTCCCTAAACTATATTTAATGACTGTACTTAAGATACATTATATGAAAGTCTTAATGAGACATTAGATAGCATTTTGAAGATTAAAATTAGAGAATCCATATAAAGTCTGTCCACTTAATTTAGCCTTAAGCTACACTGATGAAATACATTACCACCAAATTATTACTTCATTAGAACAAATATTTTCTAATAATTTCTGATTTATGCCATTAGTTGTCTCTATATATATTATATATTCATATCTATATGTACATATAAAAGTATACACAAAACAATTTTCTAGTTCAAGAGGAGATGGGAGAAATTCTGAGCTTTCTAACGGCTGAGTTAATTACTTGTCTTTTTTTTTCTATTGAGTTAAAAATATGCACTCTTCATAACAGTCCATTTGTGGTGCCCCCACTTATCCATTAACCATAAGGTCATTTTTTAAACAATTGCTGTTTTGCTTTTCAAGGATCAGTAAGATGCCTTGCAGCCCCCAGGGCGGGTCCCAGCCTGGGGTGAGCAGGACCCTTGTCCTGCGCTGCCCTGGCCCGGCGAGGGCTGGGACCTACCAAAATTACCCTGACAGGAGCTGTGGAGAGACCTGCAGCAGTGCCCATGGCACTGTCCCACCTGCTCTGCCCACCCTGGGCCCTGCTGCAGCCAGCCACGACAGCCAGGCCACGGGACACCTCCCCCAAACAACTGAGTCACTGCCAAAACAAACTGCAATACACTTATTAGCAAGAGGGTTTTATGTGTGGTTTATTTTGTATAAACAGCTTTTCATTAGATAAATGAAGCCCAACAACCTTTACAAATGTTTTCAATTATGAAATGATGCCATTGAGATATCCGGATGGTGATAATCAGGGAAAACACCAGTGACATCTCCTGCTCGGAGCTGGAATGTGCTGCCTGGATGGCTGCTCCTCCCAGCCCCATCCCACCCGGCCACACCAGGCATTTACACACTCCTGCTTTATTTGATGGAATCTGTAGCAACAAGACTATTTACATTTATTCTGCCCAAGCCTTCTATCCAAAAGAGCAAACATCTCATTGTAACAATTTTGCATTTTTAACTGTGCGAATTAAGCATTCTTCATAAATAACAGCCTGGTTTGCTGCACTGCAACTCCTTTTTATTAGCAGCACAGAAATGCACAATGAGCAACGTGTTCTATTATTCTTTGTCAAATCACAGAATGCTACATTAGAATAACTCTGCTGGTCAATGTAATATAGTAGATTAAATTCAACTTCTGTGCAAAACCCACTGTAAAACAGCATGATAAGAAGGCTATAAAAAATTTAATTTTACTCCAAACTCCATCAAAAAAAAAAAAATGGTGTGAAAAGTAATTTTGCATAATCAGTACACGCCATCTGGAACAATTAACTGATTTCTATAGAACTATGAGGATCAGTCATATCTGCTTATTAAAGATCAGAAATTATACAAGTAATAAATCCTTGAAAAAACTAAGCGTACTCCTGCCTGTCAATGCTATTTTAACTTCAAATACTGAAGAACGCCTGATAAGGCTGAAAAGAAGAGATTAATATATGCAAATTACATCCAGCATTTAAAATCCCCAACAACTGTCTCTGGTTTTCTGTCCCTTATTGCTGCCTTTATGTTTTATTCATACACCAACTCACCTGTCACTTCATAAGCTATAATATTATGGGGGGTATTATTAAACAGCATAAAGCCAAGCTTTAATTGGAAAGCTTCATTGCATTTTCCAATTATTTGGAGTAAATTAAAAGCAGATGCACATAGTTTAATAAGGAGTCTAATATCAGTTCCGGGAAATCAAAATTCATTGTCATTACTATGCTGTGATAGTTTTGCAAACTGTACTCAATTTTGGAGGTTTTGAAAAGAAAATCTGTCTCTGCAATCTGTTAATTGTCATTCGGTTAATAACTGTTTAAATATCCAAACCTCTGAGCGGCTCCCTATTTAAAAAAAATTAAACTCTGGCACTCGGCAAAGCAAAACAAACACAGTGCAGGCCACCCCAAGGTTGTGCTCCATGGGAACGGCGCCAGTCCCGCAAGCTCATCCTCCTCCATCAGCCCCTGGCCTTCACCCAGTGCTGCTGTGGGGTGAGAGCACCCCTGTCCCAGGATCCACGTCACCTCAGAGAGATCACCTTTCCCTCCATCACCTCGTGCAGCGGATGTGCCACCAGCCTGTGCCCAGCACACCTGCTCATACATAATTTATGGCTCCAGGGTTACAGCCAGATAATCCTCTCAGCAGAGACTGAGCAGCTCCTTGGAAGGTGATGTGTGAGCTGAGGAACACGGGTGAAGCCCACACGCCCGAGCCGGAGGGGGCACGGCTCCCACGGGTGCCTGCCATGCCGGAGGGAGCCGGGACCACTGCGAGGGCAGGGCAGTAGCCAGCCAGGGCCTCCACCTCCCCTGCCAGCACTTGACAGGAGCAGAGGAAAACAACAAAGGGCACTTTGGACAACAGCAGGTTCATCAAAAAATTTTCTTAAAAATGTCACCTGGGAGAGAACTCATGGCTCCATCATGCCCGTTTGGGGCTGCTGCCCCAGCACAGCCTGGGTAACATGCGTGGCACGCTGACACAGCACACCAGAAGGGTCTGCACACCACGGATGGGACCACTTCAGAAGAAACATACTTTTTGAATCTCATTAAGTATAGTATTAAGTAACACACTTCCCTTTCTGAAATATGCAGCTGCAGCATTTTACATGAGACTCCAGCCTCCCTGAACTGCTGGATATTAATAGAGTCTTTCAGAGCTGGAAGATTATCCAGGTCTCTTAGTCCAAAGACTGGAAATTGCAATAGGGTAAAGAACAGGCTGACTTTAATCTCAGCTTCAGGAAAGAGGTTTCAATGCAGAATAAAGCTTGTGTCACAACTTGTCTGGCTTTTGGACTATCCTGATTAAAATTCAGTGTCACAAAATGTATATTTAGTTACGCTTCTACTCTTAAAAAGCACCAAGAGCGTAAGTGAAGGGATGGGGACCGACAGTAAGATGCAGCACAAGACCTCCCCTTCCAAGACTGGGGGATCTCAAAACCAGAGGCAACTGAACATTAGAGGCAATTGTGGAACCACCAGGAACTGTGCTAGAAGATGAAGATAAAAGCAATCCTTGTGCATAGATCCAAAGAATAAAATCCCTCTTTTTTTCAAAATTACCTGTTTTAGTGAAGTAAACACACTGTGACAAGTGCATAATTTAATTATCTACAAAAATAATGAAGCAAAACAACAGTTTGTAGAAATAAATTATTAACCTCTGATTAAAACACCTGTCCTCCTATACACAGAAGAGAGCTACTGTGTGTTTTAAAAGGAAACAGACAACTAAGGAAGTGGCACATGTGGCCAGATAACCTGGCATTTTGCAACAAGAAGGAAGTTGACATATGGGCACTGAAATATAACAACATCTGAATTTAGAAAGACCTCTGAGACTTCTTTTGTCACTACCAAAGCAAAAAAGAAAAAAAATGAGGGAGATGGGGGAGTAGATACCCCAAGGCACTTCCAAGTTAGGCCCTCCTGAACAGGAGGAATGAGGAAGCAAACTGCTGTCTCAGGAGCAGCGTGTGAAGCAAATGCTTCCCACGCCACTGCCCAGGGAGATGACACCTGCCCCCCGCCGAGAGCCCCAGCCTGCAGCACGGAAAAGCAGCTCGCTTCCTTTCCAGGAATCCACTGGCTTTGATATTTTTCCAGACCATTAACATCAGTTTCCACTCTCTCTGCTGCCTCCAGAGAGCTGGATTAGAAACCTGCGTGGAGCAAACGCCAAACGTCGCTGCAGTGCCTGCAGGAACAGCCCATCCTCCTGCAGAGCAACCCAGCTCAGCTCGACCTCCTGCCATGGCCAGACCCTGGCTCACCTCGCCCTGGCTGGGCTGCACCTGGCCGAGACCCTCTGCTCCCTCCCCAGCAGGGCTCTGCCCTGGCCTTCCTGCTGGGAACACTCACCTGTGTGACCCAGCAGGTGGAACTTGGACTGGAGCCTCTGCTCACAAATGTTTCCCTCTCCAAACCCTCAGATCACAGTTTGCTCTGACCTTTCACAGAAAGTGTCTTAAAGAGGGCAATAAGTATTTAAATATCATAAAAAGCTATTTCTATATAAATATAATAAATACTCATTTAAGTAAATATTTACCTCCCCAAGGTAATAAATACTGGTGCGTGGCTCCAAAATAAACAAGCCAGAGCTGTGGAGAAACTGGCACCTGTAAGAGGTGCACACAGAAACCTCCCCCTTTGTGGCATGCTGGCACACACACTGCAGCCAACACTGCGCTGGCAGCCGGCTGCTTCCCTTCCCTGATGCTTGAGATGTGTCAATAAAGTGTTTAAAGACCACAAAACAGTACCTTTAAAGTAGGAAATACATGCAAAGGCATTTCAGCATCAAATGACTGCTGGAAAACCCAGGGCTCCTCAGCAAAACAAACAGCAAGTGCTGCGGTCTCAGTCACAGCACGGGTGCTGCTTTATTGCAAGATGAAGTGTGTTATGTTTTTTGGGATCTGACATCTAAGCTCCAACCAAGAGGACATGGCTTTTCTCCTCTAAAAGGGAATGAAAACCTTCACCTACAGCTCAGCAAGGTCTTGAACTGAAATGAGAATGCTCCAGGTAGTGAGAGATGCTGTGCTTCTGGATCCTGTTTTATTTCTAAGGATTAACATGACTTGAGGATGGATGCCCAAACTTATGCATGACATATTAGTATGTCCAGCTAACGCCATTTCTTAAGGTACTTGCACAAATATTTTGACTGTTTGGGGCTGACAGCTGGCAAGTGTTACTTGAAAATACTACCAACAAACATCTATCAAAGTATGTTCTGCTTTTGTTCTACTGCTTTCCCAGCACAGTTTCCATATTTAAGTGTTCAAAAGATGAACCTCAGTCCTACCCAAGGGTAATTGATTGTCTTGTTATCTCCAAGTTTCTGCCAGAATAAATATCCTTGGAAAGGTTCATATGACTGAAGTTGGGTTTCTGGCTATACATCCAGCTGCAGCAGGATCTGGAAGTTCATACGATTGTTTCCTGCACAAAACTGGTGTAAAGAGGCTCTAATTGCTTTATGCACACATTCTGATGGGGTTGTACAGGTTGACAGACTCCACACAACACAATTTCTATCCTAATCTGAGAATAGGCCAAGAGAGGGAGCGAGATTGTTCTGGAGTCAAATTACACAAACTTGTCTGCTGCTGCCCCAAAACACATCTATCTGTAATACAATGCTGAAGATGGCTACAGGGAAATTTCAGGGGGAAGAAAAAGACAGCCCTGTTCAGCAGAATGCACAGATCATTGGCAGCAAGGGTTGGAACCCACTGCTAGTAACTTCAGAGTGGTGTTAGAGCCCATCCAATTAAGTGAGGCCTGCAGAATATTTACACTCCTACATCTCTTGGTTCCTGAAAGGGTTAAAGCTTATTATTAGCATATAATTTACAGGTCCCTTCTCCCAAGAAAGAAATAATGCACAGTAAATGCCACATTCGTTTTAATAATACATGTTACAGTCTGTGCCCAACATCTGCACAAAGGTAAAGCAGACAGATTTTTTTGACATGTCCCACTCTGCCATTGAAACACAGGCTTTTTGTTTTGTAAGTGATGGAAGGTTTAATCAAGAAAGCAGGCAATTCATCAATCGAAACAAGGCTGCTCACACTGCCCTGACAGCACACACATGGTTTTATACAGAAGAAACCTGGCCACCTGTCAGCAGCACCTTTTACATCAGGATATACAAATACACTGGGTGATCAATCCTCCAGCTCTTCCCATCCATTTCTTCATTTTCTTATTGTATTTTTCTTTATGCTAGATGTTGCCCTCATTCTCTGCAGGAATAGATGGGAGACAAGGCAGGCTAAGGCTGTTTATACACTATCATAAAAATTTATATACCCTTAGAGTGACTTATTTCCCTTCTATTTGAGTACCATTATTATAAATAATTTTTCACTTCATTGAGGAATTTTCCCTGTATGTTATTATCTGTGCCTGCCTGCGAGGGCTGCCTCTCCCTTACTGTGCTTGTGCCTCTGATAAGCCAAAGCAATATGCTGGCAGAAGATGCTCAAGTCTGAAATGAAGGCAGTATGTAGTCACAACAACATCTTAATTAAACTGAAGGCCATGAGGAAAGACTGCGCTGTGAAATACTGAGCCATGTCTGTCAACAGGTCTGTCTGGAGCGAGGCATTCTTCTTCCAGCAGCTGCCTGCCCCAGCATGCACATTAAACCTGTCAGCTCCTCAGCATCCTGCTCCCAGCAGCACCCACAGACGTGCTGCACATCAGCTTAGACCTAACTCTGCCTTGTGGTCTGGGTGCATGGCGTGGGGTGGGATGAGGGAGGCTGCTGGGCACGAGGATGGTGCCAGCAGTGCCAGTGCTGCGCTGCCGTGGCTCGTGACAGGCTCTGGGCACTGCTTCCCTACCTGCACCCTGCCAGGGACTCACTCGGTCATATGTGCCAAGAGAAGTCCCCTTAACTTTCTGGTCACCCAACGTGTCATGGCCAAGACTGGCAATGACAGAAGACTGGTTAAAAATTGTAATTATTGCTTTCAGGACCATTTTTTCATTGACTCCAGTTTTGAGGAAACAACCATGTTACACAGCCCAAGGGGTAATGGGCAGTTCCAGTGAGGATACAGTCATTCTACCAAGATATATTTGTGATGTAAAGTAGGATCGACAGCCAAAATTCATTTTATCCTCCACAAACATGCTGAACCACAGCTGGAAGTGCTGTTTTCATCGAATACTGAGAAAATACTGGATGTCTACAGAGAGCAAAGAGAGACCATGCTGCAGCTCTCCATCCTACCCCCATTACAGCCCTCCCTTCCCAGGCAGCTCCTCCTGTGCCCACGGCAGGCTGAGGCCATACTGAAACCAGAAGAGACTGCTCATAATGGCTTTTGTTTCCCTCAGCAGCCACAAGAACCCCTCTTCTGACCTGGGAGCCAAGAGAGGGAGCCCACAGGCCTGTCCACAGGCAGAGAGGGACCCTGTGTGTGCTGGAGGCTCAGCTCCCCCACCCACCGCGTGGCCCTGGCCACCGCACATCCTGCACAGCGCCCGGCACAGGGAGCCCTGGCAGCAGCCCAGGCGGGGCAGCCTGCTCCTAAATCTCCTGTTGCCATGGCACTGCAGCAGCACTGCAGGTAGCCCAGACTGGCTGCACACGACACCGACGGAACAGGAAACTTGGGAATGGCTTCCAGAGCGCGTCTGGGGGCCAATCCACCTCGGCAGGGTTTAAGCACACAAAGAGACTGTCGCGGCACCTCTCTGCAGCTGCTGACAAGGCAGCCGTGGGCAGGAGCTGTGCACAAAAACCCTGTCAATGCACAGGATGTGTCATATGACAAGACCCTTTCTTTGGAAAGAACTCACAGCTGTAATAGCCATTACAACACATGCACAACTCATAACAGTGTTTCTGGAGGAGAATGTGCAATTGGAGGAAAAATAAGGAGTTATATACGTGAAAATCTGCTCAGGCAAACCTGAAGAACTAATGCCATGTCCAGCTCTACAAGGTCTTGTTTTGTGCCTTGCCTGTAAGGATCTGGTAAAGTGTTCAGGCTCTTTGTAAAGCAGGCACTTCCTCAGGCTGCACCACGAGCAGAAGCCAGCACATCCTGTAGCAAGGGCAGTCCCACTAACACCCACACAGAGCTGCTGCAGTTGGTGCATTTGGTGCTTTCCCAGGAGAGAAAGCACAGCTTCCCATCCCCACGCAGAATTGTCTCATGTGAACACAGGAATACACCTTCCCTTACATTTCCAAATGTATTAGGGCAGGAGAGTAACAAGAAAAACGAGGATTGACAAGGATTATGTAATTGTGGCATTCTATCTCTTCAGGAACCTGAAGCTGCAGTTTCAGGCAGAGATTACCTTTTAAATAACCCTTTGATTATGGTACATGAATTAATGCCATGTTCCCAGGTTACAAGTGTCACTCACTACTAATAGGAGGAACCTGTGAATGGTACATTTTTGCCATTTTCTCTTCCCTGATTATGCACAAGCAGTTTCAACTGCACAGCCCACTGAACCAACTGCTGAATTTCCAAACTGTCCTAAAATCTCCTTCAGCCAAATGATGGGACTAGACTTTCATTAGGCTTTGACAGAGTCAGGCTTAAATCCAGCATCTTTTTCCTCTTGCAAAAACAAGGTAACAGGGCAAAGCTTGTGCTAAGTGTGGTTCCACCATGCCTATGACAATATTTGTTCAGGTGTAACAGTACTACAAAAAAGCCCTCCAAGAGCAGGTGCTGTGGCCCAGCAGGGGTGAGCGAGGCGCAGAGCAGGGCAGCGTGGCGTGGCAGCTCACCTGAGATGGCGTACAGGTTGGAGTGCTGGTGCTCCAGGTCCAGGCGGGTGCTGTGACTCTTCCCCCGAAAGCTGGCTGGCAGAGTCAGCGAGATATGCCTGAGGGAAAGGGAGGAAATGGCAGATGTTACTACAGAGCAGAAGATGCTGCTCCTGTCAGCTCACTCCAGCCAGGTTAAGCAGCAAACATCAATTTTAATATTGCCTCTAAAACTGCCTACCAACTGCTCAGCGTCAGCCTCCTCCACCCCTTGGAGCCCTGGGCACGGCCAACAACCAAGGACTGCAGCAGTGGCCATCCAGCCCGGCAGGGCACTCAGCCCCAGCCAGGCCCAGCAGCTGCACACGAGCCAGCACCCACAAACAGCCAGCACGGCTCTGCCCCTTTAATTCAAATCTCTGTTCTTCTCATGCAGAGCCCCGGCCTGTGTGAATTCCAATAAAATGTTATCATTAATCTTCTGGACCGCATTGCCACACGTAAAAAAGATGCTTCCTCTTCACAGAGGGGCTCAGTGCAGCGTGAGGCAGAGGGAGCAGCTCCTGCCTCACCTGAGTGAGAGCTCCTGAATCTGGGCAGACCCTGAGCATCGCCCTCCTGCCAGGAGAGCTCCAAGAGGAGCCTTTGTGTCCTCTTGGATGCCACGTGTGTGAGACAGGGCCCCGTGTATTCTCCAGCACTGCATCAAACCCATGTCCTCAGCCAGCAGATTTTATCTACCACACGAATCATCTGGAAGTTATCTGCCTTCAAAAACAGGACATGTTTTGGGAAGAACAATGTATTTTTAGCCCTTGATGCAGATGATGGTGAACAGCACAGATAAAATAAGAAAAAGCAAACATCAGTCTGAGTTTGCTTGTGCTTTCCAAAGCTATTTTTAACCAAAAAAAGATGGTGTGAAAATGTATTTGAATTTTGCTATCAGTTTGCTGTTTAAAACACAATCCACATGAGAGTGTCTGGAGCAGAGGCATGTTTGGTATGAACACACTTTAAAACAGGAGACCGCTGCCTGTGGGCATGACACGCTTCTCATTTGATTTTTAATAGAAGTATTCAAAAATATTTTCCAAGGCACCAAAGGCAGCCAGTAGAAAGACTGAATTTCTCTGCCCTCTATGGGGAACTGCTTTCTTCTCAGCAGAAATTGTTCTGGAGGTAAATAAACCAGGCCTACTTAAAAAGCCTGTTTCTAAGGAGAGTATTTTTTAGAAGTTTGTACCAACTTGTGCTGTAGGAGAGGCTGACCCCTGGCCCCCAGACAGCCCTCCAGCACAGTCCACAGCCACTCCAGGGAAATGACACACACCCTCAGCCAGAGGGCTGAAGGGACCATCCCACAGCTGGCTCCAGGTGGGCACTGCCCGAGTACCACACTGGAACCCTTGGCTCCAGCAGCAGGCAGCAGCCTTCCAGCACAGCTTCAGCCATGTGCTTGAGAAGGCTCTGCAGCACAGCCCCGTGAGCCAGGCGAGCAGGAGAGAGAGGAGCTCATGGAGAGAGGGCAGCTCAGGGAGAGAGAGGGCAGCTCAGGGACAGTGGGCAGCTCAGGGAGAGAGAGGAGCTCATGGAGAGAGGGCAGCTCAGGGAGAGAGAGGGCAGCTCAGGGAGAGAGAGGGCAGCTCAGGGAGAGCCGGGCGCTGCTGCTGGGCACGTGCCAGGTGTGCCACGAGGACGGATCGCTCGCCCGTGAGGCACTGAGCACACCCCAGCACCAGGCCAGCCCTCGCTGCCCAGCTCCACGGGGATCCCGTCTGCTCTCCCTTCCGCACGGATCGACCCCAGGACACCACAAGGAACCCCGCTGTGCCGGGGGTGACAAAGGTGATGTGGAGGCGCACACCTGCAGACCCACCCTCGGTGGGCACACTCCCACCACTGCTTGTGGGGCTGGGGAGGAGCAGGAGCACCAGCCCTGTCCAACACTGGGGTCTTGATTGTGGCTGTAACGAGGGTGTCTGGAAAGATGGCCTGCCTGCCTGCTCCGGGGCCACTTGCTATCCCTGAGGTAGGACAACTGGGCATTCCATTACTCCAGCTGCTACAGACAGCCAGAGAGATGTCTCCAAGAAGAACATCAGCTGCACAAGACAGGGCAGTGACTGCTGGATGGAAATCAGCTCTCCCCTTCCCTCTTTCTTTTTATAAAAGATGACATTGTAGGGAGGAATGGGAAACAAAGCCTAATTTATTTTAAATTAATGTAAACTTTGGCCACGATCAATATAGCTTATACGTACAAACTTGATTGCATAATGCATTTTCCTTATGTGTTGTGAGAGCCAAATCATTTTGCATTGTAGAAGACAAAAAAAAAAAGAGTCTGCCATTGAAAAGCAAGAAAATCCCAATTACGAAGTCCCCAAGTTCCTAAACACATATCGTGAAAGTATGTGCAGCTCTGTGGCATATGGCAAATCAATTACTAGTTTAAATTTTAAAACAAAAACATGGTAAATGTGTTGCACAAATAATCAAGAACAACGGTTTGGTTTAGATTACAGCGGCCACTAGAGTTTTGAATACAATTAATCATCATTCCAGGCACCAGGAAGCCATATTGACACTTATTCCTAATTTGAATATTTAATTAGGGTGAAGTTCTTCATCAAATTATCACAGAACTGGGAGGAAAGCCTAAAAGATTTAAACAATTACTACTTTAACCCTTACCCAACTGCTCACCTGTGAGCACAATCTCTTCCTGTTCTGCAAAGCTGGAATATGATCAGGCAATGTGACAAGACAGTATGTAAAATGCACTACAAATATCCTGGGAAAGGGGAACAGACACCCAGCATCCCAAAGGGCCTCTCTGGAGAGGCCAGGCTGGCACAGGCTTGTGCTTCTGACTGCTTGTGCTCCTTGACCTTTACCAGGGCAAAACTTTTGGGCTATATCTCTATTTCAGCATCACGTGTGGTTCCTTCCAGGGTTTTTTTGGTTTGGGGCTTGTTGTCGGTTTGGTTATTTTTAATTGAAGAGCCTGTCCAGAACCATCTACCAAGGCTCTTGCTGCCCACAGCTGACCTGGCACAGCCACTTGCTCCTGCCTGGGAGGTTTCCCAGCCCTGGCCCTGCACCAGGAGCTCCTGGGATGGGGCTGGACCCCAGTGCTGCTCCAGACCTGCTGTACCTCCAGCACCCCATGGGCATCCTCGCTCTGCACAGCCCTGCCTCCAATCACTCAAACACCCCTTTATGTGCTGTATTAATCCATATAAGAAAATCTCTTTTAATGAGGAGTGATATACTTATGAACTCTCTAGAGTCATAATTAGAGCAAACTAATTGAAGTTGTGTTTTGACACACTTTCCAAATTCACGGGTACTGCATGACATATTCACAGCACTACTGCTGCACACCGTGGTGACAGCAAAATCATTAGGCTAATAACACTTATTTGCATTCCGATCATGCCAGCAGCGGCCGTTAAATGCTGCCTCAACCAGCACTCGTTTACTCAGAAAGTTTCCACTGAAAGATATTAACAGTAATTATTAGCACTTTAGTGAATCTCTGATGTTGAGGAATGGCAACTCACAAAGCCTATCCCCATGCCAATTATCTGCCTTTTGAACTGTCCCCAGAAGCAGCTTTCCTCCTCCCCAAAGATAAGCAGTGAGGCAGTCTGGCGCAGCGGGAGGACGGACGGTCCTGGCAAGGCCAGGCCCAGGGCTCCAGCCTTTCCCTCCACAGCTGGAGTCAAACCCTGCTGCTCCAGCACTGCTCCAATACCAAACGTATTTTTCCCTAGCATACAATAATTTCAAGACAATTTAGAGCAAGTTTAATCACTCTCTTCACTTCAGTTGCTCTTTTATTCAGCAAATCCATAGAACAAGTCAGCATGTGATGAGGAGATCCTTCACATGCAGGCTAAGGGGATTTGAGGTCTGTGCACATTATGGCCACTTTTTGAACATTTTTGGAGAGAAACTCACATAAAACAGGCCCAGGAATGCCTGACAGTTCCAAACCTGTTATTAAGAACTGTCTGCAGCAAGGTGATGAACTGCTTTTGAAGTGAGGGGGCAAGTACTCATAAAACAGAACAGAGGATCACAAGGGGAAGTGCCAGATATCAAAGGATGCTTCATAATTCATATAAAAATATCAACAATGTACAGCAAAAGCCCAATGGTAAGCTGGGCTTTGGACCCAGCAGTGACAGACTGGGTGGTACAAGTGTGACACCCAGAGCAGCATCTGAACCATCAGGCAGCAAAGTTTGATTTTTTCACAACAACCTTCAGAACAGAACAGTGCTGCAAAACCTCATGGGAATACCTTTCAAAAAAAAAAAAAAACACCAACGAAAACACCACCAAAAAACCCAACCTTACTTTTCATAAAAAATGATCATGCAAAGATCATTCCTCATTAAAAACTGAGAACGGAACAATTAAATTTCAACCTGTAGGAAGCTGAAAACGTACCTAAAACGAGTTAATATCAGGCTGCAGCTCTCAAGAAATGTAATCCAACATGGAAGCTTTGCTTATGGAGACTGGAAAGGGCACATTTCTAAGAAAGAAGCTGCTGGGGTTCTATGAACTGGCACCAGAGGACTTGGCAACCACCCCTCTACCAGCAGCATCTCCCAGGCAGCAGCTCGCAGCCACTGCCACAGCAGGTATCTGTGGTTCCAGCAGTGGCTAGATCCCAGCTACAGCACTTCTTCACAGCCCTTAACTTTGACTGTGTTGGGGCACTGAGATGCCAGAACACCTACCTCATACTCCAAAGAACTGCAATGAAAACCTAAACTGTGAGGCAAGAATCACCTCGGGTAATGGACTTCATTCCAGACAATCTATTCTAATCGTGTAAACCAAATATTTAAATACTTTTTAAAACCTTCCTGACCCTTTCCCTAAAACAAGCAACATATGGGCTTTGCAAGCATTTCATCTCATTCCAAGCTACTAAAATATCCTGTTTCCTAAGAGTCATTGAGAACTGGGGGTGCCAGATCCAGATTTTATAAAAGCCCAATGGCAGGAGAGAATGAAAAAGTGAGTGAGCCATTTTTCCACATTCAGATCTCCCCACTTAGCTTTCCCAGCTGCACAAAGGGAGGAAGGCAGTGCACACCCCACATGCTGGGCCCAGTGGGTGCCTCTCACAGCCCCCTCCCCAGGTGCCTGCACCCAACGATGCTGAGCCCCTCTCTCCGACAGGAGAGGAGCAGCCACTGGCTGAACGCGCAGCCCCGGTGATGCTCACGAGGGCACGTGATCTGCTGCAGACCAGCAACCCAAAATGAAAGGCCTAATGCAGAATGAAGCTCCTGCAGCTTCCTCTACATGGGGATTAACTCAGATCAGAGGACTTGAGTAACTAGGACAGAGCAGCTGCCGAACAATAGGAAAAACCTCAACAAGTTTAATTTACGCCTCTTGGAAGTCTGAGCTGCAGCCCATTAAATCCTTACAGGCAGAGGCTGCATCAAAGAGCTGAGACCTGGCACTGCAAGCATGAAGTGCTTATGAAGTGGCTGTCTCAGCTGAGCAGCGCCGTGTCTCGGGAGGCTGCGGCGGCAAGCATGCGGCTTCCACATCCTTCACGAGCTGCTCTCCAGAGTCAGGAGTTTTCAGATAATGAAGCAGTAGGGAAAAATTGCCAAACAGCAGAAATACTCCAGAAAGATAAATTACACATGGTGTAAGCTTCCTGGGTTAGGATTTTAAATTCCGTCCAATTAATCAGCGCAGCGCAGGCTCCCAGGCCAGATGCAAGCCCCTCTCAGAGACGAGCTCCTTGCTGGGGACGGGGGCTGCTGCCCAGGCAGACCCCACTGCCCTCGAGTGCTGCAGGCACAGCCCGGCCCGCAGGGACATCGACGCCTCCCCTGCAAAACCTGTTAAACAAATACTCCACATAAAGACTCATTTGGGAAGAGCACATTGTCAGCACTTTGCCAGTAATAAATAATGACAGTCCAAACACTTTACTAAAAGCAATAAACTCAAGAAGTGTTTTGGAAAATGGTGAAAGTGATTGATTTAAAGGAAATATCTGAACACAACCACATGCATTTCAGGGTGAAAGCACAGATTACAAATCAGCAGTGGCAGAGATCATATTAAATAGCAGACAACACACAAGTTTTAGGGAAAAAAAGCTCAGTTTCCCTGCAGGGCTTATTTAACAACCCAGAGCACAGCTTCTCCAAATGGATACCTCCGGTTTGGACTTAACAACCCTGTGCTATGCCCCAAAGAAAACATGCCTCCAGAAATACTGCTATAGCAGGACGAGGACTCTCTATAAAGAAAAATGACTCTAAGATTGAAGCCTCTTCACTCAGAGCACTCCACAAATTTTTCAATGCATTCTCAAAATCGGCCAAATCCATCAGGCTCCTTCTAATTACAGTTCATGGCTTTCCTTCTCAGCTGCTGCAAGAGACTCTTGTGCCTGGAAACCAACCGTACTGTTTAAACATTTTTTCCTAATCATCATTTTCTACCACTAAAACATACTGGACTGTGACCAATTTTTGCACGTCTTCATCCAGCTGAGCTGGACGCAAGCCACACGGTCAGTGCTGTTTCATAACAAATCCTTTATGGGAACCAGGCTCTGGAGAAACATGTGCCAGCCCCACTCACCCACCCAAACCATCATGTTCAGATCCGCACAGCCTGTACACATCATGGGCATTTCATCCTTACATTTTGTTTCTTACCACCCTCACCAGAGAGGATCCATGGAAACACTCCCTCCAGGCTCCAATTTACTCACAGCGTTTTTAATCCATCGCTGCTGAGATGTGACCTCAGCCCTTATGACATTCTTGGCTTCTGGTAAGCATGTAATTTAAAAACTAGGAATATTGTGCTGTGTTTCATGATGCAAGTGATTTGAGCATTCAAGCCACATAATGTTTTCAAAATATAATAATTAGTAACTACTTTTTTTTAACTTGATCTTATAGGTATTTTCCAATGCAAATGATTCTACAATTAGTGTCAAGTCAGAAGGTGGTTTTACTTTTGAGCTCTCCTGATGAAACAGATTAAAAAATACAATTCCATCAAGAAAGCAACACCCTGCATAAAGGATACCACTGGCAACATTTAACAGTTTCCAGTCATACCAGCAACATCCATCCCTAAGTACTCCTTATCTGGCAGCGTTTGGTTCAGATGAGGGATTTAAGCCAGACCCCCACTGCCCTGTGGAGGCATTCTGCCCCTCACGTCACCAGCAGTGGCTGCCCCTGCACAAAGACAGCTTTCTCAGGATTTGACTTCTCTCTGTACCACAGCAGAACAGCACTGAAGCCCTGGAACCTTTTCCCTTACAGATGCTTCATAAAAATCTATTTTAAATTACTTAAATAAATTATTATAGCTATTTCTAAATAATAGGGTAGCTACTTAAAAAATAGGAAAGACAGAAGACTTTCCTTCCATTACCACACTGCAGAGTCAGGCTGGTGCATCCCAGCCCCAGCTTGGGTCTCCACACTGGCTTGTTGGTGTTGCTTTATGACCTGCCTCGATTGCACATCATCAGCCTGCAGCAGAAAGCCACAGACTGATCCCTTCCCAAGCTTACACCACCAATTTCAAACCCTGTTAATAAATCAATTTGAAAAATCAGACTTCTCTGCCTAGCAAAGAAATTCCTACATTCCTCAACATGAAACTCCACTGGGAGCAGAGAACAGGAACAAATTGTTTCCTTTTCCTAAGGAGGGGCCAGCTTAACTAGTGAAAAGGTAACTGGGAGCTCAGAAGGAAAATCCACACATCTTGCTCTTATTCCAGGTGTTTAGGTAGAGCAATTGCTATCTGTGCATCAAAGCCAGAGCTGCCATTCCCTGGTGCAGTGCTCTGCCAGAGCAGTACTCTGCCAGAGCAGTGCCCGGAGCCCTGAGCGCTCGGTAGCACACACCGACCTGCTCCAAGCAGGGAGGGAGGCAGGGACCCACAGCTGCCAGGGCTGGGCTGCAGCAAAAACAAGCTGCTTCTGTTGTTTTTCAGCTGCACAGGTCAGGCCAGAGCCCCAGCACGGCAGCCACAGGCTGGCCCCGGGTCTGGCGTGGCACAGCTGCTCTGCAGGGCCCGGCCCCAGGACGGGCAGCACCAGGGACAGGAGCACACGCCGCTCTGTCCCGGCCATCGTGCCGGGCTGGGGCACAGAGGGACCAGCACCTCCCCGGGACTGGCTGGCACGGGGCCCTGTGGCCACGCAGGAGCTGCTGTGGGACCAGCCAGGGTGGTACACAGCACCTGCTGCCAGACATCCCGGGAAGGCAGCTGGAGGAGCTCTGCCCTTCTGAACCTGCACACCGACTGCGGCACTAACACATCACAGGAATGCAAGTGGATTGCAGCCAGATCTTCCCTCTCCAGGTAAATCATTCACCTTCTGGATGACAGCCTCGCAGACCAAATGACTCAACAGTTCCAGGGTCAGTGCGAATCTACGTTTCCAAAACCTCACACCAACAAGTGAAAGTTGTGACTGAATCCCAGTCTCTCCAAGAGGAAGATTAAATGCCTGTGACACATCATCTGCAATCAGAGTGCTCCTCTCCCCAAAGTATCCGTCACAGATTGATAACATCCACACAAAAAGTTAAGTGCAATTATGTCTGTCACTGTAAAACGCACTTCGACAGCACTGACTGACATCTTGCTTGCAGCTGACAAACTCTGAGCGGGCTGTTTGAGTGACAGTGGCACAGGCTCCTGCTGCACCTTGAGAAGGGATGCCGAACGTGCTCCCAAGCCACAGAAGCCAGCCGGGCTCACGGAGCACCACAGCAGGGATGGAGCCACCACACAGGCATGCAAGTGTAATCTCCTCTCTCTATGGTGACATGAAAATAAGAGATCACTTGTGACTACAATCTTTCACAAACACTGTGTTGAGTAACACACCACATTGTTGACAGTGTTAGAAGAGGCCTTCAGGTTGTCTGTGTTCCCTGTAATAATTAAATATTTGCAGGATGCACCTTTATATACATTCCTATTTCTTAAAAAATATATTGGATAATAAATAACCAGAGTAAAAAAACAGACATGAAAGATGCTTTGAATGATCAGGCTGGTGGTGTAAAAGTTACCTGTAAATCACACATGGGGTGTGAGAGTGGAGCTGGCTACAGACAGGTGGGTTTTACTACAAGGCATTAATGTAACATTCAATTATTCCACTGCATACTGGCTGGTTTAACTCAGCCAAATTAGAATACATTTTATATTGACTATTTTGACATTTGCTTTATTTGGCAAGTAAAACAAAACTGATCCAATTTCCTTGCAGCCATTGTAAACCATAAACTGCACAACAAGAGGTTATAAAATATATAAGCCTTGTAAACACTTCTTTTCAGACTGTCACTGATGCTTTGAGCTCTTAATTTTGGCCCTGTTCCCAACAGCTCTGACACTGCTCTGCAGCCTTCCCTGGTCAGCTATAAAGTGACCCTTCCACATTTAGTGATTAAGCACTGCCATTGACATTCTCTTGCTATGATAATTTTTTTCTTTATTGTGGAAATCTGCCCAGACAGAACTTCTTGCAGAAAGAAAATTAAGATCTGTGCTCTAAAATCAAGACATCTTTCTCTCTGCTCTCCCATGGCCTGGGCTGGCATCTAGCTTATGTCCAGCAGAGCTCCAGAATAACATCTCAGGTCCTAGTGGGACAGACTGGAATCTCGAGAAGACTGCTGGCTTTTCATCTCTTTTGCCTCCATCTCTGAGAAGCATGACAGCATGTCTGCCTGCAGCACACCTGACAGTACACGACAGCAAGCACTGTGCCAAGGCATGGCGGCTCACCAAGCAAAACTCTCAGGGAAAGAAACACCCAAATGCTTTGGAGAGCTCAAAGAGCCACCACAGGACAGTGGATTTCAGTCTGGGTCATGGGTGAAGGCTCAAATGTACACACCTGCCTTAAGGAGGTACCTGATAGCTGTCTGGGGAACATGTTGCAGCAGTTTAAAAGCGTAACTCTGAAATGACCTGTAAATCAAGACTCTAAAGGACGTAAGCAATTTCCACCCATGTGATATAATGACCTTTGTACACAAACTGGACCTTGGAACTCCTCTCTGCTGTCTCCTTCGAAATTCCAGCTCTCACTAGTTACTGTAATACCGTAAAGGTATCTGCAGTGTAGAAAATGCCTAGTGCAAAAATACATGGACACAAAATAGGCAAAAGCACAAAGGGACCCAAGGAGAATGTGCTGTCCCCTGGCAACGGCCTGGCCCAGTCTGTGAGCCTCAGCAACAGGAGCACAATTCACACTGGGTGCTGTGCTTTCGGAGTGAACGTCAGGAGTGCAAAGGTCTCAGTTTCATCACTGTCTGGGCTGGTTTGTTGCTTAACACCACCTCTTTTTATCCAGAGAAATCCAGGAAGTAAGCTGTCAGTAGAGACACTTCTCCCTCCCTCTGGTTAAAGAGAACAATCAGCCTGGCTGCAGCTCTGGCTCATCCTTCTGAGCCGACCCACACGTATGTGCTGGAAGCCACAACATCCTGCAGAGTTTAAAGCAAAGGAAAGGTACAGTCTGCTGTTTCCCTTCCTCTGCAGGCACTTCCTTTCTTCTGGCTTCTTCACCCATTTTTCTTTACACAACAACAGGCAAAGGAACTTCCAGCCGGTAAATACTTCAACAAACAGCACATTCCCTTATCAGATTGTAACACAACCATTCCATGCCGATGCAGCACCCTGGTCTTGGTTTCCCAGGCAAGGTTAGTAACCACAAGACATGCAGCATCAAGCAGAGGGAGCTGGAATGCAGAAAACCTACCTTGGCAGGTTGGGAGCGGGCGTTGAAGCTGGTGCTGGGGCGGGAGGAGCCGCGGGCTGTGCGGAGTCGTGGTTGCGCGGCACTCTGCCCATCCGATACCAGATACCCATGCTGTTCAGCTCCCTGGGAAACCAACACACAGCACCAGTGCTGATGCTGCACTCACGCACGAGCATCAGGCACTGACGTGTTTCACCAACACCTCGGTCAGTGAGAACAAGTGTAATTAACAAAAAAGGAGGGGTGAGTTAATTCCTACACCAAACTCAGTAACACTTGTTACTGAGTCCACTTACTTGGACTTTTCCAATGATAAGCTTCACCTCTTACAAGTTACTACTTGGTAAATACAGGAGCACAGGGCCCTTGCTTTGGTATAACTGCATTCCTGACAACAGCTTCAGAGTGAGGGATACTTACCCTATGAACGTGTACTGAGGAGGGGCTTGCTTAGATCTCCCCAGGACTCGGATATCGCAGATCGCTGCCTCTGTAGAATCTCGAGGGATGAATTTAATGCACAGCCTCTTCTTTCTGAAAGCTACTTCTTCTGCAAAAACAACCCAGAATACAGGGTGGGTTTTATGCAAGATTAGAGTATAAATGTTATTTATAGTCTCTCCAAGTATTAGGCGGGTAATTATGGCAGAACTGGTGCCAAAGAACAGACACATGTCAACAAACCAGTCGGTGCAGTGCCATTCAGAGGGGAATGCTCTATCAGATGTGCTCTTGGCACTGCAATAACCAGATCTCCTCCTGCCTGCTGCAGAGATCAGCTCCCACGTGTGCCTGGTGCTGCCCCACAGCACAGAACAGCAGGTGACTCTGCCAGTTCCGCATGCCTCTCGCACTCCCTTGCTCTTTCCCAGGTAATGTTTGCCTCACTGGCCTGGACAGCCATATCTAAACATTCCTCCCACAAGCACTGCCTCTAGGAACGTACCTGGAAGCTTCTGATACCACCAGTCAGTTCATTCTGCTACGTGCTTCCAAGCAGCCACTTCCAACCCACTGTGAGGAGGAGCAGGCAGAGCCTGCCATGCAGAGAGCTTGCGTGTAAGAGCTGTCTGTCCGCATCTCACACATCCCAAGTGTTAGTGACATCTCCTGATCAAGTCAGCAGGCACAGATATGATATTCCCACCATGTTTGCCCTGGTTCTTTGCAAGGACAAACCAGATTCACAAAGCAGTAACTGCCAGAACCTCCCACGAGGCAGCTGCACTGCTGTGACCTGTGCTCTGAGGGTGGATGAACACACTGCACAGCCCTTTCTGCTACGTGTCACAGAGCAATTGTTTCCATGCTATCCATCATGAAAAACTCACACCATCAGAGTTAAGGCTTATCTGTATAATGAATTCACAGATCTTCAGGCTGTTTACCAGCACGCAGACACAATCCACAGCCAGTGCTGGTGCTGTCTGTGACCACAGCTGGCACTGGCACACAGACATGGATTTGCAGTGCTCGGAAAACAATGCTCCATCTCCCCCTAAGAAATCTCAGGGTGAGCAAGGTGAGGCTCCTGTTTGGATGCAGGCAGTTGGAAAGCAGGACAGAAGTCTACTGAAACACTGAAAATCTAAAGAGCAGACGCTGAATGAAAATCTGGAAACAAGCAGCAACTACAAACAAGTGCCTGCAAAATAAAAACCCTTCATCTTAATGTGAACAAATATCTCCCAACCTAAAATATGCTGTCACTTCAACAGATGGCAAGCAGCCCTGTCTCCATAGGCTCCTCCTGTTTCGTAATCCACACCTTGGGAAACAGCAATCCATTCCAGCCTCTGAAATGTGCTGCTGCACTAGCACAAATAACCATACAGACAGTGTGAGGTGTGCCAATAGAGCATCTGTGCATGCAGCTTGCAGTTACAGTGGTGTCTTTAGAGATGGAAAATACCTGCATCCCTGAAATCTAGTCTTCCCCTGCTTTGAAAAAGTAGGGCTTCTGTCTGAAGTGCCTAAAACTCATTTTAGGAGTCTAGGATTTAAGGCTTCCTGAAAATCCTCTCAAGACCTACTAAGGAGTTCTGTATTAAATGTATTAACTGCGAGTCAGCTGCCATTTTGAGAGGAGCACAGAGACACCTGTAACCATAAATCTAACTCTGAACAAAATCAGTGCCTCTTGACTTTCTCTGCAAGTACAAAGCTGACTACTTGCTTTTGTCTATGTTCTCTTTCACACCACTTCCTTAGTACAGGCAGTGCCTCTGCTTTAGAGACTGTCACAGTCACAACCCAATGCATTAATGACAAAGCCCTCTTCCACCTTTCCACCAGGACTTTCACAGAAGTTGAAGCAGCACACAGTAAGGTCCAGCACTCCCAAGGGTCAGCAAGATAAGCCAACAATTCTACCTCATACCACATGTGCCCAAGAATTTTCCAGAAGCAGAGGGTGACCTGGGAGAATAGTCTTCAGAGTCTTTCACCTCCAGGCCAGAGGTTCCAATCAGAACCAGATCACAGTGACTGAAAAACCATCCTCATGTGCTGCAGATGCAGATGAATGATTCCCTGCAAAGCAGGCTCATGTAACCCCTTTCTGCTCATTCCCAGGCTGGATTTCATCACTGCCACGCACTGGGACCAGCCCTCCTGTGACGAGCAGCTGCGCACCGGGCACCAGCACCAGTCCTGCCATCCCCTCACGCTCCACTCCCATGGGGCTTGTCCCCTGCCAGCCCAGTGCCCTCGGTGCCTGCTGCACAACACAGGCCTGCCACCAGACGTGGCTCCAGCTGCTGCTGGCACAAGTCCCAGGGGAGCTGAACACACTGTTTGGGAGCTGCTCACTTACATGTTGCAGGGAAGCAATTCTACCTTGCAGAAATGAGCATGATATTCCCCCTGGACACTGCACTTGTGCCTTGTGTCAGCAAGCACAAACATACCTGACACCCCTCAGTATTTCCTGGCAGGACAGGAGCCCTTGTTCTCCCACAGCAGGAGATGTACAGTGGGCACAAACCCACACCCCCTTCCTTTCAGTGCATTTCTGAACACCCCTTGGCACAGCAGCTCTGCTCCTGCTAGGCCCAGTCCACTCTTCAGATTGAAAAAATAAACTCTCCCTTCCTGCCCAGAGACATGGGACTCTAGCAGGTGAGTGAAGACAGACAGGCAGCCCTATTAGACAGCCTGAGGAGGACAAGAAAACCAAAGGCTGTTTTATCGCAGCCCAGAGCTGCCCCTAAATGTGCACATGCCACCCGAGAGAGCAGAAGTGCTGGGAGTGACCCTCTGCCAGGGACACGGCCTTCCATTCCAGGGACGTGGCCCTCCATGCCTGACCACACAAGCATTGGCAGAGTGGGACTGAGGAACAGATGCCAACTTACGTGTATCAATGGTCTCCTGGATGGGCATGAAGCCTACAGGTAAAGTGTCCTTGATATCAATGAGCTTCATGTCCACCAAGACGTTGCCTAAATGACTCTTTGGAGACAGAAAAGAAACAATTGATTATGACAATGTCACCAAATTAAACCCCAGATCTTCCCACCTGCTGAAGCCTGAGATGCCTTGTCATTGTATCTGAGCACAACTTTAGAAATGGTAAGAACCAAGGCAACCCTTGCACGTGTCCTCCCAGCAGGAACCAAACAACGACTGACTAGGAGATACCAGACAACTTTCAGCATTTAAAATTCTAACACCTCATCCACTGCCATACTTCCAGATCTTTGGAAGCACAGCCAAATTCTTCCTTTTGTAGGCACAGCAGCTCCAAGTACTACTTTCACCAACCCATCCACTGAGCAGGTCGCCTCAGTTCTTACACACTCTACATTTACAAGAGCAACATGACATTTCCATGACAGTAACAGCAAAAAGCATTACAGGATGATGGCTTATGCACACAGAGCCAAAGTTATTACATGCATTAGCTAATTAGTACTGAATAGACAGGGTTCTAGCTCCAAATGCAGCACACTCCAGAAGCACAGGCCATTTGGAACAACAAACTTCATTTAGAGTCCATATGAATTCTGAACTCATGCCTTGTCCTATTAATCAAGGCTTGAAGAGCTCAGAGCCCAATTCAGAGTGACAGCCTCCACAATGGTTTAGAGACCAGATTTTCTTTGTGGTTTTTGATAAAGCCAGCACTGCTGCCAATAATCTGGGGTCACATATGAAAGAAGAACACATTTTAGGTACTGCACAGCCTTTATAAACAGAAACACAACTCAGAACAATTAAAATTTAATCCCAAGCTATCAAACTGTGTCATTGAGTTTTACTGTTACTGGTTGCAAAGTACCTCCTTTAGTTTTTATCTGGCAAGAGCTTTTCAGACAAACCTGTACTCTCTGATTATTTCACTGAACTTCTTAGAAAATATTTAAATTTGCAGGCTCTGAAATAAGGGGAGGTCAGGTGTGAGTTTATTTTTGAGAGGTCCTGCATTTTATGGTCAGCTCCTCAGCAGAAGGGTCAGCAGGCCTGCAGCCCTGTCCCAGCAGACACAAGTGTGGCACACATCCTCTGCTCACGTGAAGAGGTCAAAGCCAGGCAGCCCCCACATGCCCCTGACCGCCCGTGTCCAGGGCATCCTGGAGCAAGCAATGCTGGATGCTGCCAAGCCTGAATGTGTCAGTTAACATGGTCCTGGCACAGCAAACAGCAGACCAAGTAGCTGCTGCTGATTCATCTTTCATGTTTTATTTATTTAAGCTGTCTGTGTGTTACATCAGTGGCAACTTTCTGCTGAACCACCGATCACTCCTCAATCAGCAGCAGGAGAAGCATCTCCAATGAGCTCCTGAGCTGCTGGAACCCTGGGAGTCAGCTCTGCCATGTGCACAGGAGAAAAGGGGACAAAGCCCCCAGCCTGTGAGAGCCACCATCCAGGGCCTCCCCATACTCAGATACAGCAATGCCAGCTGCTGTAAACTGTTGAGAACGATGATTCTGCTAAACAGGCACTGCAGACTGACTCTGCTCTAACCCAGATACCTGAAGTGCATTAACTCTACTAACTACAGCATTGCTCTTCAGGAGAAAAGAGTTCCCAGCATTTTGATAAACACAAAAGGAACCCCTGAATGGTAAAACTTCCAACCCAAAGTGCAGCAACACATCAGTGTCCACAGAAGAGAGAGGAGCCTCTCACCTCCCTTCCTCCCAGATGAGGGAACTGAGGCCCCCAGATGCCCCAACAGGGAAGCACATCATATATCCCATGTGGCCAAGAGGACTGAGGGAAGAGGAAACTTTTGCTTTAATTTATGCTTCATCAATATGAAGAAGGTACTCCCAGACCATGGTGACCCCAGGGTTCCTGCCCAAAGTCCAACAGGCACCACCTGAGGTTATTTACACCATCTCTGCAGCCAGCAGCTGCTCCTGTCCTGTAATTACTTCTGACAACTTCACATTTCAGGTAGTCACAGATAAACCTAATACTCAAATCAGCACAAACCTATTTAATAGCCTTCCTGCCTATTCCAGGGCTGCTATTCCTGCAACTGCACATGCTTCAGGATGAAAAGCACAATTATTATCCGTCCACCCCAGGAAGTGGTATTTCCCAGAGCTCTGGAGCTTTGCTTTAATTTAGACGCAGGCAGGGAAGTGGATGGAATAAAGGTCAAATGCTGGGAACTGGCAAGCCCCAGCTCTCCTGCCAGGACCCGTGAGCAGCCCCTGAAGCTGCCATCACTCTTCTGCTCCCATCATGGTGAAAGCACAAGTACAAAATGGTACTTCCAGACCCTGCCAGTTGAGTGGCCGAGAATATCCAAAGCACGACCAAAAGCAAGATTACCCACTAGATGGAGTGCATTCATTGCAGAAGTCAACAACTCCTCCAGAAAAAAGAAAGTTTTCACAGTAGCCTCAACCAAAACCACAGCAGAATGCATGAAGCTCTTGCTGCACACGGTCTCCTCTCCTCCACAGAAAGTGTGGGCAGACAACTGCCGCTAATCACGAAGTAACTCATACTTAATAGTCAGACCAGATTACAAGAATGTGGTAAGATATGCACAATGTGGGCACATTTTCAAGAATCAGCACCAAAACCAACAAAAAAGCAAGCTAATCCTGCAATAAAATATCTGTGATGCCCCTGGATTCAGAAACCAACATTTCCTTCAACACCATTACCTACATTGTTTGTTTCTTGAGAAATTTGGGTTAGACATCAATCAGGACCGGAAGTAGCTGCACCCATTGCTGCAGCAGGTAATGAGGGTGAGAGGCTGCTAAAATGCAAATGTTCCCTTTTGTGCTTCTTTTATTGCAGAAGATTTTGTCAGCAATTTCTTTCCATGAGAAACACACACAAAATGCAAATATTCTGCCATTGCACTTTGCCTCCTTACTCACCCGAACTCAGCAGAACGCCTGCTTGAATTATAATTGGCTCCATAAAATGAATCATCGTATGGGTAAGCGCATGCCAGGCACAGATGCAAATCATGCATGACACTCAACAAATGGACTTACATTTTCTTTTGAAAATGATCTGGTGAAGCACAGGTACCGTGTGACCTTGGATTTAAACAAGCCATCTTTCCACAGGTCAGCATCCAAGCCATCTGCTGTTTGTGCAACCTGCAAAGAAGAGACAGAGGGAGAGAGGAGACATGTAAGCCAAGATAAAGTTAATACACGTGCAGTATTTCTTCCTCAGACCTCTCCTAATTAACAGCAGCCCAAACTTTCACAGCATCTCATTAGTTTCTTTGCAAGGTGCAGTGCAAAGAACTTTCAACAGGAGGTATAAAAAGAAGTTCTAAAAATGCTGTCTCTCAGGAGACCCTTGATTAAAGATGCTCTGACAAAGGCTACTCTAATGAGGAAACTGCAACTTCAGTTACAGTCTCCAAACAATAGTTTGGAAAAGTCAGCACATTGAGGCATTCATTACCACCCTACACCCAAGGGCACAGCGGGCGTGCTGCAAGGGTCCGTGAAGACAGAGCACAGAAACTGACCCATCTCAGGACTATTTTGATGGAAAGCCATCAAAGAATTCTGGCTCCCAGGTCAAAAAGCTGCTTCCAAGCAGATTGGGGAATCCCTGGTCACTGGTGGATTTTAGCAGCAGCGCTGCATGCGGGGACACACCTCGCAAATGTCCCTCTCCAATGCAACCCCACATCCAGCCAAACTGATACCATCACATCATGGTGCTGGGTAAGGAAACAGACCCTGGACCCTCCCCAGGAGAGACAGCATGATGTGCAGGAGAAAAATCTCACTTCTAGCTGATTCAAGGAGTGGGCAGGAGGCAGCACCATGCACTGGGGAAGAGCTCTACTCTCAGCAGCTGAGCTGAGAGTAGAGCACACACAGAGCAAGCTGGTAAGAGCCCTGGCCCCAAAATGTTTGTTATCAAGTAAGAGAGGAGTCAAGAAGGCAAACACAAGGAGAAGGGTAGAAGAAACAAGATTACCCCATCAGACTAACACCCAACTGGCGTCTCCAACAGGAAACTTCAGCACGGCCTGAAGCTCCACAGAAGCTGAACTTCTGCCTAATGCCTCTCAATGGGCAAAGTGCTCCACACTGGCTCCTGTAATCACACCGAGCGAGCCCTTGGCCCCCGAGCAGCCTGATAACAAAGAGCTGACACTTGTCACTTTTGCACCCATGTTTAGTTGAGCAAAGACTGCGCACAGGAACCAAGAGCTGTGTGCTGACACGGCCTCCAATTACCCCGAGTGCAGCAGATAGACAAGAGACAGTCTGATCAAAGCAGCAAAGTGCACTGACTGCTCCCTGAATTTTGGCAACTGCTGCTCAAGCCCCAGCTCAGGTCAAGCCATTGTACAACACACACAGCTTTTGTGTTCAAGCTCTGCAAAGAAACATGCCTGATTTTTAAACAGCCACATTTTAGAATAGGATTTCGGTGAATTTTTTTGCTTATTTCAATTCTTTGAATTCAAATCTTTCCTGAACTGATAGTTTAGGAATATGTAAAATCTACATGCATCTTCCTCTGTGATGGGTAAGTCAGTCCTGGTGAAAAGATATTCAGTAAACAGTCTGTTTGGGAAAACTGCTGGCATACAGGGATGGTCAGCTTGAACTCCAAGCCAGGAGAACGTAAGCATGAATGAACTTGTTAGACAACTCATGGGGAAAGAAAACAGAGCCGTATAAACAGGAAACTTCTTGCATCACCTGCTGGGCTCCTGCAAGCAAGCAGAAGCCCCAGCAAATCTCAAAGCAGAGCTGTGCCTGATCAGCATGCCCTCAGGACGGGAGCCAAGTGGGAAAGGCCACAGCAGACCTGGCCAGCAGGACAGGCACTCTAGAGCCCCAGCTTGCCCAGTCCTTCCTTGGCTGAGAGGCAAGGAACGTGCGAGACAGAGGATCTGGCACCTGGCACTGAGCACACGGCGCCCCGGGCACAAGAAATGGTCCTTCTCCTCATGAGGCTGGGGGGAGACACTCCTCACCCGTGTGCTACAAACAGATGGACTTGACAGAGCAACACCCAGTAAGGAAGTGATACCCCAGTACACACAGGGTGATCTACCTGCTGCATGGCAGTCAGAATGGGGTTACTGCCACCACAGTCAGCTCTTTGGCAAGTGGGTCCTTTGAACCTCCTGCCCCACAGGGTGATCTGCCCCTCTGGCAAAGTCAGGGCTGTTCCTGCTGGCTCTGCAGCTTGCTCAGGCACTGCCCCAGAGCAAACCCCACCATGGAGCTGGTGTTCAGCATGCAGCAAAGAACACAGCTGCACAGGAACCACTCCTCCCTCCTGTCCCAGGCTCCTGCCTCCCACCTCTCCTCCCCACCTAGACACTCAGTCTTGCCAGTTTCGTTGGATTTTCAGGAACCTAAGTTCAGACACACTCTGTATATTTTGGCAAAATCAAGTCTTTGGTGCTTTAGCTGTGAAAAGGCCTGGCCAGTTATTCCAAGTGCCAGTAGGGCATTTGTTTTCTAAGCAGACACAAAGGCAATAGAGACTATGGAGTAACTAAAGTACTACAGAGGAAAAAAGGCCTCTGTTCCATTTGCCAAGACATTCCCCCAGGCACCGCCCCCTGCCATCTCTAGGTGGGCAGTAGGCCAAGCCCTGGGGCTCCATGTGAACCTGGGAAATGGACCTGGACATCTCTAGGCATTTAATTTACACCTGGGATGAAGCATCCATGCTCCTGGAGACTTCTTTAAAAGAAAACAAAAAGGAAAATGAAGTTGTTAATTGGAGAAGGATAAAAAAGAAAGGGAAACTGGTAAAGCCTATATATAACATAGGTGTCTCAGAAAGAGCTGGTTACTTCATTGCAAAACTTGAAACCATCAGTGAAACTACATGAGGAAATACTTTCCATGCAACTCTGAATCCACCTGTAGAACTGAATGCTGTGAGATGCAGTAGTGACACACAAAGCCATTGGATCCCTAAGGGGACTACAATATCCCAAGAAACACTGCTGTTAATGCTTCCCAAAAGATGAGTGTGGTTCTCCTTTCCAGGGTGCAGTGTGCACCTCTTACTATGAGGGCTCTAGGGAGCACACTTCTGGGATGCAGCTGCCACAGCTGCCTCCCTCAAGGCTTTAGAGCAATCAGCTGTCAGTGCCTCATTAAGGAAACTGCATACCTGCAGAAACACAGATCCCAAGACCACCTAGGTCTGCACAGTGCCCATGTCTCAGAACATGATTTCTCTGCTGTGCTGAGCACTGCACTTGTGCACATTCAGCTTCACACTTTTGGGGGGCCAGACCAGGCTCCAGAGAAGTCACGGAGAAGTGGCAACCCAGCATACCACACAATGCTCCAGTGCACTGACTCACCGACCAGCCACCTTCACACACAGCCAGGCAAAAGCAGCATACTCGTGCACACCACTGTCCCCGGTCACATCAGTGTGGCACCCAGCATGGCCCCTTGACATCAGGTGCTGCACAGGGGACAGGACACCAAGGGTGGCTGGCAGCACCCAGGCACACTGCTGTCGTGGTAAGCTGACGTGGCAGCTGTGCTGGGGGAAGACAGCAGAACAGCAGGCACTGCCCCACGCCTGCTCCAAGGGCAGACAGTGCTCCTTGTGAAGAGACAGTGGGGCAGCAGAGCCACAGCAAAGGCAGCTCCTCACTGTGCCCTGAGGAGCCAGCGACCCACATTCACCAGCATTACACCGCCGCCATAATTGGATTACGCCACAGGAAGACTCTTTTATCTTGTTTAGCCTAAACTGCGTTAGCTGCAACTCCCCATTAAGCCACAGGCAGGCTATCTGGGGTGAGCGTGCTCTCTGCCCAGCCATTTAGGCAAAATGCAATTCTGTTATCAGAAGTCTCACACTGTCCTGTGCTTCTTTATCAGGGCAAGCAGCTAATTACACAGCCTGGCTCACACAGGTAATAAGCACTTGGAAAAACACAGTAAATGTAAAAACCTCCCAGGTCTTTAAGGAGCCTTTTCACAATGCCCCCCTTGTGTCCTTACTTCAGCCTGATCCATTTTGTTTTTTCACACTGAACAAGGTATGAAATCATCCAGAGCTGAAGAGGCTGAGCAAAGCCTCAAGTCAGCTGGCTTCCACTCCTACCACACAAGCTGTGTGGCTCTGGAAACCCACGGTGTGATGTAGCACAGTTGGAGCAGGACACATAGAAAGGCGAGCAGATGAACTACAGATCAAATCTTTCTCTATAGATCTCTGCAAGGTCAGTATTTTACATTCCACAGTTTGGGACACTGATCTATGAGTAGAAACATCCTGCTGTTGGTCACACAGCAACTAATCCAAGGAACAAGCAGCTGTTGAACAGCGACCTCCCTCTACCTGTTCACACATTCATCTACGCTGTATCCAGCTGCCTTTTCCTGCTGCCAGTCTCCAGCCAAACCTTAGTTTAGAGGCTTGCATTCTGCCTGTCAAAATCATCCTTGCAATTTCAGCTGGATGGAAAACTCTTTGATTCCCGTTCTGGAGCTTCTCATCATCATTGTGCAGTGCTGATATGTGGGATTAAACAGCTGATGAGGGATCCATTTATTTAGAGATATAATTTGTACAATACTTAGGACTTCCTTCAGGATGAATGTTACTAGGATTATTAAATTTGCTTGCCATAGTGGCCAGCTGTTTCAGTGAACCCCTCCTCTAGGAAATTAAGCTCCTCTGGGGTGGCAAAGATGAAGTGGCGCATTTGCACCCACAACAACCCTCTGCTGAAGGAAGCACTAAGTGCTGTGGGCTGAAAGGTGGCAGCTGGCTACCAAATGACTCCTCACAGCACAATTCAAAGACATGTTCTCTCTGGAAGAGATGCTGCTCCCAACAAAGTAAAGTGCAGAACCTCGTTAGTGCAGAACCAAAGCATTAACTGCAGCAGCTCCAAGAGCTCTACTTACAACATCATATCCAGCGGGTGCGCGGCTGCGGGACGCGAGCACACCAACGCCTGTGATGGGATCCATCGGCAGCTCGGGCAAGGCATCCGTGAGGTCTCGCACCTCAGGCATTATGGACTGATCCTGGAATAAAGGAGCAGAATTAAAGGGCTGCTGGGCACCACACCCCAGCAGAAGCCAGAGAACCAAGAGCACACATGCATGCCACAGTGCCTGTGCTGACACACCACAGACGGCCAAGGTAAATACAGGATTAGGCCAGACACACCTTCTGCACTTTCATTTGCTTTTGATAAGAGGGTATACTTGTGCAATGCCAAATAGGTTTGAAATTTGGGCTGGCAGCCTCTGAGACTCATTTTGTGGCTTCCATGGGCTGGTCTCCATCTAGCAATGACAGGAAAACCAAAGCTCAATCCCTTCTCTTCCAAAAAGAGAACAAATTTCATCCCCAAGTCAGGTTGGTTGAAGCAGCTCTGTCATTTTAAACAGCAAGAAATCTGCTCCTAATGGCTTTAGGGGGAGGTTCCCCATCCACTATGGGTGTTAAGACATGCTGGGGGTTCCCCCATGAGTCCTCAGTCCCATCACACCCCCCCTCAGCCAGACTGATTTCAAGGAGCAGCACAGATGTCTCTGGCGCTGGATGCAGAGCCGCACTGGCTGCAGGGAGCCTCAACACCAGGGAACACAGAGGAAGCACAGAGTGGGCTGGCACAAAGCAGAGAGGCCTGGAGGAGGCCTGAGCATCTTCCAGAAGAGACACATCACCGAGAACGTCAAGGGAGGGAGATATGCAGAAAGGACAGAAGCAGGTAAGACCAACTAATTTCGGAGGGATGCTGCTGCAGGAAGCAGGAGGAGAGGACAAGAAAGGGGCTGAAACAACCGAGGTGAAGGATGGGGAAAGGTGCCACTGCCTCAGCATGTGGTCTCCTGCAGAGGCAGCCAGTTAAAGCAAGTCTTCTCTGGCTTTCAGGCAGGAATGCCCCAGGAAACCACCCCCCAGGCACCCCAAGACAAAGGGCAGTGCTTTGTGTAAACAAGCATCACTGCTGCACAGCCAGACAAGCCGTGAACCAGAGCTGCCTAATTCAATTCCCTCCTCAGAGCAATCAAACCCCAGCATTTCTAGGCCATTTAGTGGCTGGTTACTTACTGCTTCTAGAAAAGGCAGAGGTTGAGTACTGGTGCCAGTGGGACCTGGGTTTACACTTCACAATGCCCAGTCTGAACAAACATCGTGCTGCAGGCAATAAAAAAGAGCAAGTCTGGGCCCTAAGTAAATAATAATAATGTCACATGAACAGCCAGACTACTTGAGGAGTCCAAAAGAGGTGCTAGTGACCAGTAATGGTGCAAACACTACTGCTGATGAACCAAATAGTAGAGAGCTCTGCTTTAGCACCAGTGTGCTGGACACACATCCAGCACACAGAGCAAAGCGAACCCTCTTCACTCCCAAAGCAGCTCAAACCTTCAAGCATGATGGTAAGTGCAGCCTGAGCCCCAGGGGCTCACCCCCCTCTCCCAGCAGGCTCCCTGTCCTCAGGGTGGGCGAGGAGCACAGGACCCTGCTGCAGGAATGCTGCAGGCGCTGGCACAGCCACGACAGACCTTGTGCCAATGCTTGTGCCACCCCACAGCTCATCCAGAGGCCTCGCAAATAATGCAGAACCTCAAACATACAGCATGGAAGAAACATAATGTGAATTTAACAAAGAGCTACAATCTGTTCCTCGTGAACATTTTCTGAAACTTCAAGTCACTCAATAGTGTGGTGACTTCTTACTACATATTGGGAGGAGCTGGGAGGTAATGAATGCTGACGTAAGCTTCTCTTAGGCCATTTTGAACTGAAATCCAGGTAAGTGATGATATTCCCCAGCGTGTTAAGAACACCACATGGCAGGCTCCCACACAGCTGCAGTGGCACTGCAGGGAAGCAGATCTGCTCACATGGTGCCTCTGGCCTCCACCAAACACACCCTGAGGAAGTGCCTGCTGCTGAGCGCTGCCCAGGCCCTGTCTCACCATGCTGGGGCCTGCTGCAGGGAGGCCCAGCTGCCCCAGCAGGAACCTGAGCAGCTGCCAGCTCAGCCTGGGCAAGGCTGAGGACAAGGGGGTCCCCAGCACCAGCACAGAAGGAGAGGTGGGTGCTCCAACCCACAGTGTGGTGCCTCCCCCTCAGCCCGCTGGCACCCTGTCCTCAGCAAAGGAAGAAGGGCACCTTTGTGGGAGTCATTTACAGCCCTGCTTGCACGGCAGGGGGAGGGGAAACGGCATCAATCCTCACTTTGTGCCGGCTGACACAAAGCCCCTCTATGGCGGCAGCGCTGGGTGTGGGGCTGTCCGCCTGGCCGCCGTGGACACCACGGGGTAACGCGGCTCAGCACGGCGCAGGGCCCCGAGCAGCACCTGCTGCAGCAAGGGCCAGCAAGCTGTCCCTGCCCAGCGAGCCCAGCACCTTCCTTTGCCCCGTGCCTGCAGCCCACAGGGATGGCAGGCACAGCACCTGCCCAGCAAGCAAACCTGCTGTGGCCACTGCAGCACGGCCAGGCTCTGCCACACCAGGCAGTCACTCTGGGCAGCTGCCTGCTGTGCAGGCGGCACTGAGGATGCATCTGGAACAGATATGGAGCAGCAGAAGTCAGTTGCACACTGGGATAAATGTTTTTGTGAACTCTGCACAGGTCAGAGGGGAGTCTCTGCCTGGGCAATCACACAGACGATTAGTTGCACTGCACTTCTCCGCAAGAGCGTCAACAAAGTTTGGTTTCTCTTCTATTGTGCCTTTTAACTTAAAAATGAAAAAATAAACAGTCAAAGAGGAGATTAAATTAAGGAGCAGGATTCTATAAATAACTCTATTAGGCAGCTCGTTATTTTAATTCTCTTTAGCAACGTGACTTTGACCTGCATGCCCACCTACCATCACAGTGGCCGAGCACTCAGCCCAGGATATGGCCCATCAGCATCCCACAGTAAGCTGCCCGTGCCAACCCGCTCACCACAGGGCTATTCCAGGAACAGGCCAGAACAATGAGAAGAACGTTTTTCCCATTAGCTGGGAGCATGCTCCCTGGATGTTGTTCTCAGCTGTGGGGCCACATCCAGTCCCCAGCACACCCCAGCAGCCAAAGAAGCCGGATGTGAGCTGCGGGGCAGAAAGAAGCTTCAGAACACTGTGGGGCTGCCCAGACAAAGCCAGTGGGGAAAGAATGTGTCTGAAATGAGAAAGTCTCTGTGCATCCTGGCAGCACCAACCCCAAGAAGCACACAGCAGAGCAGGGTGGGATGGCTGCAGGACAAGATGGACAGGATGCACTCTTGGACAAGCAGCCACCAGCTGCACAAGCAGCACTCTATCCCAAAGGCTTCCCAGCCCTCAAACCAGACACGTCTCAAGGCAGGAGGCGCAGTGTACCAGGGATCTTGATGCCCAGCTGTAGCAGAGGCCTTTTGGGACTCCACTAGTTTCTGGCACAGCCTTCTTCCCAGAGCCCATGCCCACAGTCACACACACCTCCCTGTCTGCCAGCACTGCCAAGTTTGTCTGCTTATAGCCTTTTTGCTTGTGCTCTCCCATTTCCTTGTTAGCTCATCCGCCTTTATTAGTTTATCCTAGGCATACTTTTCTGCTGGCTCCACTGAGGTGACTGACCACACACACTGCTGGGCTCCGGCTGGGACACATATACAGAAGAAGAACCCGCTTTCAGAAATGAATGCGTTATTGTGAGTTTCTAGACCATTTTCTGCTCTCAGTGTTCCTCTTCAACAAGTCCAGCAAGTTCAAGAGCTGGTGGGTACATGACCAGATCAGGCCTTTCAATGTGTTTGCTACAGAAACATCATGCTGCCAGCAAAGCAGGTCAAGCTCTGAAGTTAAATAGCCAGGGACTTAGACAGAGAATGGTGTTATTGTTTCTTCCTCTAACTACAAGCCCTGCACTTTGACACTGCCTTGCTCTTCCCACAGGCAGAAAAGTATGAGCTAAGGCAAAACTGGAAAAAAAACCAACTACATCACTGCGTCCCTGCAGTCTGTGAGAAATGGTGCCCTAAACCAAGCAGACGTGCTGCTCAAAGCCTGGTCTGCCCGCCCGGCCTGCTACTCCATCCCTGCAGGAAGGCACTGCTGGCACAGCAGCCACGCTGCCGCGGCTCTCCCGCACGCCCACACACCGGACACGGCCCCAGCCAGCCTTCTAATTCTGTTCAGGGAACACGGCATCGTCTCCATCACAAAAACAGGAACCTGCAGCGGCCATCAGCATCGGGGCCTTGGAGGCCACCATCACAAACAGGAAGAATTCCAGTTTCACATTTCACCACCATCGAAGGCATGCCTGGAATCACCCCTGCACACAGGCTCCCTTAGGAGACAGTTGCCCTGCACCAGCTGCAAAATCTACACTTTGTGACTGAATGGGATGGAAACAGAAACTTAAGCGACAGAATGAGCAAAATCGAGACCCTGTATTGCTTCACAGCACTTCTAACTATGGACACATATTTCTGAAGTGTCCTGTTTCGAACCAAAATAGGTTTCCATACACGGATGACCTTGCACCAGGGCAGCAAAACTGAAATGACATTCAGTTCAGTTACTTCTATCTTGGCAGAGGTATGAACAGGTCTCTGAGGGCTGCTGGCACCCTTAAGCCTGGGATTCGCTTTGTCAGAGATGCACGTGGTACAAGAGTGAGATGTTGTCTGTTTTATCTCACACCTCCAGAAGTCAAGTTCTGCCTTAGTCTAGAAGGGAAGGCCATCTCAGCTAAAAATTATAGGGAGGACGCTGCCAACCTGCTGCACAACACACAGGCTCCCTTAAAGAATAGATGAGCGTGTTCTCACTCAGTTAAAACAAAATACAAAGTGGAGAAACCCAAGCTTTAGCCCGAGCAGCTACACACCTGCTGATACCCGGCCCGTCTGGTTTCAATATTAATGTGACCACGCTGAGAATGCCCCAGCTCCGGGAACCTGCAGACAACACTGAAGATTGGTGGACCTTTGAAAATCGCTCCAGAAACCTCAGAAAAAGCTTGCAAGCCTCCGTGATGCAAGGCACGAGTCCTTAAGACACAGGCAACTCTGTGTCGCTGCTCCAGCCAGGCTGTAAGAAGTCAGCTAGTACCACATCTCCAGCCATGCACTGAGCACAGGTAAGACACGGGCAGTCAGGTAGGCCCAGGCTACAAACGCAGCAAAAGACCACATGAAACAGAGGGGGCTTTTGTTATTTCCTCTAACCGTCACCAAGAACAATTTACAGTAAATTCCGGAGAAGGTCAAGGTCACCGGGGCTGTACCCCAAGGCTGGTACCCGAGGCCGTTCCTGCAGCTACCCCAGCCTCGGAGGAACTGCCGGGTCTCACGGAGGCCATCGGGGCGCTCCGGCCCCGGCCCAGGCGCGAGGTCCCCGCGACGCCCGGCCCCGACAGCCCCCGGCGGCCCCCGGCAAGC